>CM039505.1:27601334-27983834 GCA_022432975.1 Begonia masoniana | reverse complement strand
CGGTTATCGGAATCGAACGAGCCACGTGCCCACGAGGCTATTCTACTCTAGACCATCTCTAGTAAAATCCCTCGCGGGGTGCTCAACGAGCCACGTGCCCACGAGGCGAATCTACTATAGGCCATCTCTAGTAAAATCCCTCGCGGGGTGCTCAACGAGCCACGTGCCCACAAGGCGATTCTACAGTAAATTCCCTTGCGGGGTGCTCAACGAGCCACGTGCCCACGAGGCGAATCTACTATAGGCCATCTCTAGTAAAATCCCTCGCGGGGTGCTCAACGAGCCACGTGCCCACGAGGCTATTCTACTTAAAACCAAATTGCATACCATTTCATATCTTTCAATTCATTCTCACCACACTAAGTATGCAAAACACTTAAGCAAAACAATACAAGGTAGCCACATAACCGAACAATACAAGCAACCATTCAAACTATGTCTGTCCCACAAATACTTAACCAAACCAAAACAAAGCAAAGCAATCAACGAACAACAATTCCCAACAAATCAAAGCAATCAATAAACAACAATTCCCTACCGTTTTGTGGTGTAGGCCCGAAGGCAAAACAAACGTCCTCTACTTACTTGGTTGCCTGATACGTTCTCGTTCACTTCGCCCAACCAAATCACACGTCCGTTTTCCTAAAATAACGAAAACTCAACTTAGTAACACACTAAAGGATTCTAAGGAAATCAACTAACCAAACTAACAACACTTAATCCAATTTCTTACTCTCAAGCTCTAAAACCCGAATTTATGTAAAAATAACAACGTCCAACTTCAAACTTCATTAAATCAAGCTTACATTGCCCAATCTATTCTCAAACTCCTATTTCTAACTTAATCCAATTAAAATCTAACTAAATGGGCCACTAATTTGGGTTCGGTAAAAACCGACCCGAAACCTCAAACGTGCATAACTTTTGCGTCGGTTATCGGAATCGAACGATTCCAGCGGCCACGTACTCCTCTAATAACCTATTTTAACCTTCCAAAAGGAATTTCAAAACAAATAACCCTAGCTAGGTCAAAAAGGGCAAAACCCGATTCTGCCCTAACCCAGAATTTTCCCCCTTTCCGATTTTTTATCAAAACTCCCTCAATTCCTCACTAATCTATCAAATTCTAACCTATTATGCATACTTTAACAAAATATAAAGTTTCCAAATCCAGAACCCCCAAATTCACAGCACACACCTCACGTATTTTCGGCCATTTCGAATTCCATTCAATCTCGTTATTAAATTATAAATTTTTTAAAATTGACCCTCACCCTGTACTTGGCTTAAGATCTCTACTGAGAATACCCGAACATAAATTAAGAATTCATTCACTTTTCTTTTACATTAATTAAAACAACCTCTTTTATTATTTTTTAATTTTCTCTCCAAATTTTACTTTAAAAAAAAAATCCCGGGTGTTACAGTTCTCGTACAACAATATCTTCTAGGCTACGATTGACATGGCTCTGAACAAGGCGTTGTACGGTTGGAAATGAGGTAGGCGAGGCTAGTATAATCGGCCCAGACATTTTACATCAAACGGCGGAGAAGATCGCTGTTATCAGGCAACGTATAGAGATAGCACAGAGCCGCCAAAAGAGCTATGCTGACACCAGACGTAGGGAATTAGAGTTCAACGAAAGCGATGAGGTATATTTGAAGATTTCTCCGTTTAAGGGTGTGATGCGGTTCGAAAGAAGAGGTAAGTTGAACCCTCGTTATGTGGGGCAGTTCCCTATTTTGAAGAAGGTCGGGAAGTTAGCTTATCAGTTACAACTTCCGGCATCAATGGAGGGCATCCACAATGTGTTCCACGTATCGAAGCTTAGAAGATGTGTGCGCGATCCATCACACGTCATTGAGACAAGGGAGATCGGGGTTCAACCAACATTGACTAACGAGGAAAGGCCAGTGCAAATTTTAGAGTCCTCTATCAAGGTATTGCGCAATAAGGAGATTCTGCTGGTGAAAGTCCTATGGCGAAACCATGACGTAGAGGAGGCTACCTGGGAAAGACAGCAGGATATGATCTCTAAGTATCCTGAACTGTTTATGTAATCAAATTTTCAGGACAAAATTTTAATTAAAGTGGATGGAATGTAACACCTGGTTTTATGAGATTTTATTTATTCCAATATATAATGGCATTTTTGTAAATATGTCAAATTAAGTACGTTTTATAAACGAAATGTTTTAATGGAGCCCTAAAAATAAATTGGAATTATTGGTGAAATAAGGAAATTGGGAGAAAACCGAATCTAGGTTAAATAACGAAATAAGTGATGAAACAAATAAGAAATCAATTGGAGGGGCAAAATGGTCATTCAACAAATCAATTTTTTAACTTAAAAACACAAATTCCTTCCCTTCCCTCACACTTACGCGATTCTCCTCCCAAATCACCCTCCAGGCGATTTTCTTTCTCCCTCACGCGTTCTCTCTTCTGGTGATCGACGTTTCACTTCCGGCGATCGGCTCTCCAAGTTTCTTCTCCAAAAACACTCACTAGGTAAGGTTCTATGGTTATGAAAAGTTTATTTCCAGTTTTCAGGTTGTTTAATGGTTAGGGTTTCGTTTAGGGTTTTGCGAAATAGCTGAGTTTTGTTAAAAATAGTTAGGTTTACCCTATTTAAAACCTTGGTGGACGTATTTGAGGGTATTGGATGTAGTTGGGCAATTTAATAGTATTTATTGTGAAATTTGGTGGTTGGAGATTTTGAAAACTCCATTAATGGAAGTTTAGGAACTCATGAGCACAAATTTCTTGACAAAATGCCTTAACGAGCTGAAATAGAGGTTTAGAAGATATTCTTTAGCTTGGGACTTTGTTAGTCTTTAGAATATTATTTCCAAGGACTGGTTTTGATGATAATTTCTATGAATTGGTTTAGGTGAACAACGCTCATGGACAGAGCTCGGTGTGCTACGGATGCGAGGTAAGTCTTCGTGACTCGTCTGGCCGATTTGGTTTACACCGTAAGAGTAGTTGTTGATCGAGGTCTTGGTGAACTTGGATGTTTTGGGGAGATATGATGGGTAGCTAGGGCTTTTACGGTTATAGAATACTCGTTCTATGTTTTAATTACCATTTTGTGTCTATTGTATGTTTATTTCATCGATTATACTCATGCATGCATCATTGTTTCCAAAGAGCATGAAAATGAATTCCGCATATGTTTTCATGAAAAATGAAACGGCTAATGAAAAGATAAGAAGGCACGTAAGCACGGTCACGTAGGGTAGGTGGTTCAGACATGGCTGTCCGATAGGCGGAGCATGTTTTCACCCTGGGTAGATGAAAGGGGATATCCAACTGCAGGATGTGCCGTTTTCATCTACTGAGAGCGAACCCCCAGTGACATTCTGCTATGTAACTAAATGAATAAAATGACTGCATGATTTCTAAACAGTAGGCATAGCATGTATTTGCATTTACGTAGATTTACTGAGCCTTTAGCTCATAGTTTATTTCTATGGTGTCGACGAATTCGATACAGGTGAGGATGACATTCCTCCACCCGACGCATGAGCAGGTTGATGGAGGATGGCCCGTGGGAGTGTGCTGGCACAGTCGACGCTATGATGACCCGTGGGGAAAGGTTGTATAGGTATTTTGGGTGTGTTAGAGTTAGATGACTCATTTTAGGATGCTTGGATCTGGATGGATAATGTATAGTGTTTTGGAGGATTGATAGTATTTTGTTGTGTTTTTAATATTTTCAAACAGAGGAAAATGTTCAGTTTTTAAATGGATCCACACGGTTCGTTTTTATGAAATTCACTACATTTTCTTAGTAGTTCTGAGTAGTTTTGGGCAATTGAAGAAGTGGGGAATTGTATGAAGATAATAAGTGTTTACGTTAAAATTGTGTTTGGGTGTTAAATGATAAAGAGAAATGGGCGAAGGAAGAGTTGTGTGAAGTGTGTGTGCAGGGTGTGGGAGCGTGAAGGAAAGGATAAGACAACTCTCTGGATTCAAAATCCAGAGAGTTTGCCGATCGATCGCCAGGGAGGGCGATCGATCGGCAATAAGTAGGCGCCTCTCTGGTTAATTCCAGAGAGGTAGCCGATCGATCGCTCATGAGGGCGATCGATCGGCTATGAGGAGAAGAAAAGGGGTGATCGATCATGGCGATCAATCGCCTGCGAGAAATCACCACAGCCGATCGATCGGCTTAAATGGCCGATCGATCGGCCATGCAATCTGGGCACAGTTGCCCTCTTTGCCCTCGATTCTTTTGGCCGATTGTTTCTCTGTTTTAATGCATTTTCTTTAAATGATTTTCAAAACAATTCCAATAATATTGATGTAACACCCCCGAACCCACCCTGGCTCGGAGTGTTACTTGGCTCACATTAACCCTCTATAATTTAAATAAAAATCGAACCGCAGAATTTAAAACTAAATCTCTCAAAGCTCTCTTGCGTCATACCTAGCTGCGTAGACTCATTAATTTCTCTTAATCTTAACCGTTAAGCACCACAGCGTCCTTCCCGAAAACTTCGGCAAAGTAACACCTGAAAATGGCGCCTCCAAAATGCTAGGTACCTGCAAAGAAATAAATCCCAACCAATCCAGAATACTCCTCATCAACTTATCCAGCATATGAAATCACCAAAAAGTAGTAAGAGGGAAACTAAAATACTAACATCCCGAAGTGCCTTACACATTGCCCGCACCGAAGTGCCTTACACATTGCCCGCACCGAAGTGCCTTACACATTGCCCGCACCGAAGTGCCTTACACATTGCCCGCACCGAAGTGCCTTACACATTGCCCGCACCGAAGTGCCTTACACATTGCCCGCACCGAAGTGCCTTACACATTGCCCGCACCGAAGTGCCTTACACATTGCCCGCACCGAAGTGCCTTACACATTGCCCGCACCGAAGTGCCTTACACATTGCCCGCACCGAAGTGCCTTACACATTGCCCGCACCGAAGTGCCTTACACATTGCCCGCACCGAAGTGCCTTACACATTGCCCGCACCGAAGTGCCTTACACATTGCCCGCACCGAAGTGCCTTACACATTGCCCGCACCGAAGTGCCTTACACATTGCCCGCACCGAAGTGCCTTACACATTGCCCGCACCGAAGTGCCTTACACATTGCCCGCACCGAAGTGCCTTACACATTGCCAGCACCGAAGTGCCTTACACATTGCCAGCACCGAAGTGCCTTACACATTGCCCGCACCGAAGTGCCTTACACATTGCCCGCACCGAAGTGCCTTACACATTGCCCGCACCGAAGTGCCTTACACATTGCCCGCACCGAAGTGCCTTACACATTGCCAGCACCGAAGTGCCTTACACATTGCCCGCACCGAAGTGCCTTACACATTGCCAGCACCGAAGTGCCTTACACATTGCCAGCACCGAAGTGCCTTACACATTGCCCGCACCGAAGTGCCTTACACATTGCCCGCACCGAAGTGCCTTACACATTGCCCGCACCGAAGTGCCTTACACATTGCCCGCACCGAAGTGCCTTACACATTGCCCGCACCGAAGTGCCTTACACATTGCCCGCACCGAAGTGCCTTACACATTGCCCGCACCGAAGTGCCTTACACATTGCCCGCACCGAAGTGCCTTACACATTGCCCGCACCGAAGTGCCTTACACATTGCCCGCACCGAAGTGCCTTACACATTGCCCGCACCGAAGTGCCTTACACATTGCCCGCACCGAAGTGCCTTACACATTGCCCGCACCGAAGTGCCTTACACAACGACAAACTCACAACGACAAACTCACAACGACAAACTCACAACGACAAGCTCACAACGACAAACACACAACGACAAACTCACAACGACAAACTCACAACGACAAACACACAACGACAAACTCACAACGACAAACTCACAACGACAAACTCACAACGACAAACTCACAACGACAAACACACAACGACAAACTCACAACGACAAACTCACAACGACAAACTCACAACGACAAACTCACAACGACAAACACACAACGACAAACACACAACGACAAACACACAACGACAAACACACAACGACAAACTCACAACGACAAACTCACAACGACAAACACACAACGACAAACTCACAACGACAAACTCACAACGACAAACTCACAACGACAAACACACAACGACAAACACACAACGACAAACACACAACGACAAACACACAACGACAAACACACAATGATACATTGCCCGCACCGAAGTGCCTTACACATTGCCAGCACCGAAGTGCCTTACACATTGCCCGCACCGAAGTGCCTTACACATTGCCCGCACCGAAGTGCCTTACACATTGCCCGCACCGAAGTGCCTTACACATTGCCCGCACCGAAGTGCCTTACACATTGCCCGCACCGAAGTGCCTTACACATTGCCCGCACCGAAGTGCCTTACACATTGCCCGCACCGAAGTGCCTTACACATTGCCAGCACCGAAGTGCCTTACACAACGACAAACTCACAACGACAAACACACAACGACAAACACACAACGACAAACACACAACGACAACACACAACGACAAACTCACAACGACAAACACACAATGATACATTGCCCGCACCGAAGTGCCTTACACATTGCCCGCACCGAAGTGCCTTACACATTGCCCGCACCGAAGTGCCTTACACATTGCCCGCACCGAAGTGCCTTACACAACGACAAACTCACAACGACAAACACACAACGACAAGCTCACAACGACAAACTCACAACGACAAACACACAACGACAAACACACAACGACAAACACACAACGACAAACACACAACGACAACACACAACGACAAACACACACGACAAACACACAATGATACATTGCCCGCACCGAAGTGCCTTACACATTGCCAGCACCGAAGTGCCTTACACATTGCCCGCACCGAAGTGCCTTACACAACGACAAACTCACAACGACAAACACACAACGACAACACACAACGACAACACACAACGACAAACACACAACGACAAACACACAACGACAAACACACAACGACAACCACACGACACCACACGACAAGCTCACAACGACAAGCTCACAACGACAAACTCACAACAACAAACACACAACGACAAACACACAACGACAACCATGCAGCAATACGTATCTAGCGTGCTCTATATCATGATGCATGCTTCAAAGAAATGAATTGCCACACCACACATCCCACAACTCAACGCCAAGCACAACAATAACACAACACTACACGAAGAAAAGCAATAACAAATAAAACCTACCGTTCTATGGTGTAGGCCCGAAGGCGAAAGAACATTACCCACTACTTACCTGTCGTCCTAGCTTGCTGAGGATACTCGGTTACTTGTCCACCTACGTCTCTACCTACGACAAATATTCACACTTCATCAAAATCAAACCTACATTCAACAATTACTCTCAAACTACTATTTCTAGCCTAATCCAACTAAAACTTAACTAAACGGGCCACTAATTTGGGTTCGGTAAAAACCGTCCCGAAACTTCAAACGTGCATAACTTTCGCGTCGGATATCGGAATCGAACGATTCCAGCGGCCACGTACTCCTCTAATAACCTATTTTAACCTGCCAAAAGGAATTTTAAAACAAACGACCACAACTAGGTCAAAATTGGCAAAACCCGATTCTGCCCTAAACCGAAAATTTCCCGTTTCTAGTTTTTCATCAATTCTCATTTAATTCCTCACTAATCAACTATCCTAACACCCAATTAACACAATTTAATAGAATTCCAGAGCTTAAACGAGAGAACCCAAACCCCACACCTTGGGAGTTCACGGTTTTTAGCCCCAATCGGCACTCTCCCATGCCCGACCATTCACGCCGATCTAAGCCTAGCCATTTGATGCCGAGACTGGCTAAAAATGGCCGGTGGTCGGAGCCCAAGCTGGCTCGCCATTCACGGCCTCAAGCAGAACAAAAACAGGGAAGAGAAGCACCTGTTTTCGGTCGGGTCTGGAGCGGAGAAAGCCGAACCGAGCTCTGGCTTCAGCTCGCCGGCGTCTGCACATCTGAACGGTGGCCGGAGCCGTGGTCGCCGTCGGAGGGCTGGTGCTTGCACTCCCTCACTCGTCGGGCTCGGGTTACAGAACAGAAGTAGAATGGCTTCTTCGTGAAGCCATTCTGTTTTTATATATATATTTTAATAATAATAATAATAATAATAATAACATTAATAAAACTAACATTACTATTATGCCGTTAAATTCCGTTCTCAAATTATAAACTTCCGTAAACTGACCCTCCCACTATACACGGCTTAAGTTCTCCAATTAGAATATCTGAACACAAATTAATTAACCAAATTAGTTTAACCAAATTATTCACTTTTCTTTTAAATTAATTAAAACTACCTATTTTATTATCCTTTTATTTTCTCTCCAATTTTTCCTTTAAAAATCCCGGGTGTTACAATAGATTTGATTGAAAGTCTTTGAAGTCGAAATTACTTAATGTTTTAAAAAGAAAAATTTATACGGGAATTTCGAGGAATAGTATTAGGGGACGTTACACATTAGGCTTAATGCTTATTTTGTATGATGTAGGTGAAGAGATCGACGGTGAGGAGCCTCCTCTCAATGTTCAAGCATAGACGGTCAATCGATAGGACTCGTGGCGATGGAACGTGTTTTGGCAAGGCTTACCGACTCGTGGGTGGCTTCGAGCTCTTTTGGTAAAAGTAGGCGTATGTGGTAGATATAGGATTTATTGGTTATTATTTTGGTTGTTTAGTTGTTAGCTCGAATAAATTGTGATTTTAGATAGTTGTATTTTATGGGTTCATTTTTAGGAGTTTCCGCTGCGTATGTTGAATATATTGGTTATGTTTGATGATTTTGGTTATGATTTTGAAATGGAAATGGTGTGTGTGTTAGGTGGAGCTAGAAGTAATGGCTTGAGGATATATTGAAGTTGTTTTGAGTACTTTAAGCCTGTAAGGATACTCTCAGTTTTTAGAGCGATCCACGCAGTTTGTTTTATTGAATTTTAAATTCATGTTCGGATACGTTTTTGAGTCGGGTTTTTAGGGGTTTTGACGATTTTCGTGTTTAAAGAGGTTGGGAAAAGTTTATGGAAGTTTAATGTGAAGAGTAGGTGGTTAAAAAGGAAAAAAAAAATGGTTAAGTGTGAAAAAGGAGCATTGTGGGCGCTGGTGGCGCACTGGTTGTGCGCGGCGTGCGCGCGGGGCGCGCAGTGTGCGCGCCTTGGACACATCCAGCCGATCGATTGCGCACTATGGGCGATCGATCGGCATTTTTGATGGTTTTCGGTCGAAAATCCAAAGAAGGTGCCGATCGATCGGTGTTTTTGCCGATCGATCGGCCTTGACACATGCGTGGTGCATGGGGATTCCCCCAGTGCGCACGCTGCCCCGGCGTTGGGCGAGCCCAGGTGGGCGAGCGTGCGCAGCGCTATCTGGGCGATGCGCTCGCCAAGTGCGCGGCGCGCGCGCCACAGTTGACCCCAACATGAATTTTTCATAAATTGGACTTTTCAAAACACGTTTCAACCCGAACTTTTACGATACTTTTTAAACATATTTTACGAGCGACCCCCACGTATTTTAAAGGATTTTAAGAGCCCAAAAACCGAGTCGACATTTTATCGAAAAATAGTTTTAACCTCGTTTTAATGTTTTAAAAGTCGACGAACTTTATGCCCAACATGTTTTATGTAACACCCGGCTTTACGGGATTTTGAATTGTGCGCGCAATGGCAATTTTGTAAATAACTGAAATATGTCTATTTTGCGAATTAAGAGTTTTAATAGAATCCTTGCGATTTATATGAATTTTAGGAGAAATATGGGAATTTAAGAAATCCAAATCGAAATGTAATGCTAAGATTTCCGCTTCTAACCCTATAGTGGATTAGTCCGTAAAAATAGCAAAATAAATCCGTTTGAGGAACGAAAAGTTTTATTAGAGCCCTAGGAATAAATTAGAATTATTGGTAAAATAAGAAAATTTTGGAGAAACCAAACCGATAGTCGAACCATAGGTTAAACCGGAATTCAAACCAAAGAGTAAAATTGTAATTTGACAAACCAATTTTAATTAAAATGCCAAAACCCCCCTTTCTTTCACACTTGAACGAAATTCCAGTGGGGTGAGGGCTTGGCGATTTCTTCTTCTCCTCCATGGCTCCTCCTTCTTTTCAACGTTTTGTCCTCCGATCTTCGAGTTCCCTTCATGTTTTCTTTTCCCCTCGTGATTCTAGTAAGATCTATGATTTTTTCGGCTTAGATCGTGATTTTTATAGGTTTGAACGTTTAGGGTTTGTAGGAATTTCGTAAAAATAGCGGGTTTGGTTAGGAAACGTTAGAAATTACTTTGTTAACGTTTATTAGGTCGAAATAATGGATGCGTTTGATGATTGGTAGCGTTTTGATGGTATTGGTAGCGTTTTGATGGTATTGGTAGCGTTTTGATGGTATTGGTAGCGTTTTGATGGTATTGGTAGCGTTTTGATGGTATTGGTAGCGTTTTGATGGTATTGGTAGCGTTTTGATGGTATTGGTAGCGTTTTGATGGTATTGGTAGCGTTTTGATGGTATTGGTAGCGTTTTGATGGTATTGGTAGCGTTTTGATGGTATTGGTAGCGTTTTGATGGTATTGGTAGCGTTTTGATGGTATTGGTAGCGTTTTGATGGTATTGGTAGCGTTTTGATGGTATTGGTAGCGTTTTGATGGTATTGGTAGCGTTTTGATGGTATTGGTAGCGTTTTGATGGTATTGGTAGCGTTTTGATGGTATTGGTAGCGTTTTGATGGTATTGGTAGCGTTTTGATGGTATTGGTAGCGTTTTGATGGTATTGGTAGCGTTTTGATGGTATTGGTAGCGTTTTGATGGTATTGGTAGCGTTTTGATGGTATTGGTAGCGTTTTGATGGTATTGGTAGCGTTTTGATGGTATTGGTAGCGTTTTGATGGTATTGGTAGCGTTTTGATGGTATTGGTAGCGTTTTGATGGTATTGGTAGCGTTTTGATGGTATTGGTAGCGTTTTGATGGTATTGGTAGCGTTTTGATGGTATTGGTAGCGTTTTGATGGTATTGGTAGCGTTTTGATGGTATTGGTAGCGTTTTGATGGTATTGGTAGCGTTTTGATGGTATTGGTAGCGTTTTGATGGTATTGGTAGCGTTTTGATGGTATTGGTAGCGTTTTGATGGTATTGGTAGCGTTTTGATGGTATTGGTAGCGTTTTGATGGTATTGGTAGCGTTTTGATGGTATTGGTAGCGTTTTGATGGTATTGGTAGCGTTTTGATGGTATTGGTAGCGTTTTGATGGTATTGGTAGCGTTTTGATGGTATTGGTAGCGTTTTGATGGTATTGGTAGCGTTTTGATGGTATTGGTAGCGTTTTGATGGTATTGGTAGCGTTTTGATGGTATTGGTAGCGTTTTGATGGTATTGGTAGCGTTTTGATGGTATTGGTAGCGTTTTGATGGTATTGGTAGCGTTTTGATGGTATTGGTAGCGTTTTGATGGTATTGGTAGCGTTTTGATGGTATTGGTAGCGTTTTGATGGTATTGGTAGCGTTTTGATGGTATTGGTAGCGTTTTGATGGTATTGGTAGCGTTTTGATGGTATTGGTAGCGTTTTGATGGTATTGGTAGCGTTTTGATGGTATTGGTAGCGTTTTGATGGTATTGGTAGCGTTTTGATGAAATAGATAGGACGTTGATTGTTTTGATATGGATTCGGATGAATATTAATGAAGGGGATGTTTTGGTGAAATAGAATGAAATGTATAGAAACAAATTTTAGGATGCTTGATGTCTGGATAGGTTATAAACCGTTGTTTTGATGATTTTTAATAGCTTCTGCTACATACGGATGGTCGTTGATGAAATAGATAGGACGTTGATTGTTTTGATATGGATTCGGATGAATATTAATGAAGGGGATGTTTTGGTGAAATAGAATGAAATGTATAGAAACAAATTTTAGGATGCTTGATGTCTGGATAGGTTATAAACCGTTGTTTTGATGATTTTTAATAGCTTCTGCTACATACGGATGGTCGTTGATGAAATAGATAGGACGTTGATTGTTTTGATATGGATTCGGATGAATATTAATGAAGGGGATGTTTTGGTGAAATAGAATGAAATGTATAGAAACAAATTTTAGGATGCTTGATGTCTGGATAGGTTATAAACCGTTGTTTTGATGATTTTTAATAGCTTCTGCTACATACGGATGGTCGTTGATGAAATAGATAGGACGTTGATTGTTTTGATATGGATTCGGATGAATATTAATGAAGGGGATGTTTTGGTGAAATAGAATGAAATGTATAGAAACAAATTTTAGGATGCTTGATGTCTGGATAGGTTATAAACCGTTGTTTTGATGATTTTTAATAGCTTCTGCTACATACGGATGGTCGTTGATGAAATAGATAGGACGTTGATTGTTTTGATATGGATTCGGATGAATATTAATGAAGGGGATGTTTTGGTGAAATAGAATGAAATGTATAGAAACAAATTTTAGGATGCTTGATGTCTGGATAGGTTATAAACCGTTGTTTTGATGATTTTTAATAGCTTCTGCTACATACGGATGGTCGTTGATGAAATAGATAGGACGTTGATTGTTTTGATATGGATTCGGATGAATATTAATGAAGGGGATGTTTTGGTGAAATAGAATGAAATGTATAGAAACAAATTTTAGGATGCTTGATGTCTGGATAGGTTATAAACCGTTGTTTTGATGATTTTTAATAGCTTCTGCTACATACGGATGGTCGTTGATGAAATAGATAGGACGTTGATTGTTTTGATATGGATTCGGATGAATATTAATGAAGGGGATGTTTTGGTGAAATAGAATGAAATGTATAGAAACAAATTTTAGGATGCTTGATGTCTGGATAGGTTATAAACCGTTGTTTTGATGATTTTTAATAGCTTCTGCTACATACGGATGGTCGTTGATGAAATAGATAGGACGTTGATTGTTTTGATATGGATTCGGATGAATATTAATGAAGGGGATGTTTTGGTGAAATAGAATGAATTTTGGTTGAGTTTGGATGTTTTTAAAGTAAGTTGAGGTTTTAAGTTGAAACGGATGTTTAGTGTCGGGAGTTGATAGTTTTAGGTAGGGCGTTCGGTTTTTGGATGAGTAATTTAGTTGGATTATTGATGGATATTTTGATGATGAAATTTGAAGTGTGTATTAGGTGAAAATTTGAAGAAAAACGGAAAAGTGGTAGAAAAAGGGGCAAAAAAGGCTGGGGTGGCGCGCTGGCCGGGCGCTAGAGGCGCGCTGGCTGTGTGCGTGCGCGTGGGGGACGCGCGCTGGGAATGCTGTGCTCGCGCCCAGGATGTGCGGGCCCGATCGATCGCGCCCGAGGGGCGATCGATCGGCGTTTATGGTCGTTTTTAGTCAGGAATCCAGAGCGGGCCCGATTGTTCGGCCTTTGGGCCCGATCGATTGGCTTTACACTTGACCCCAACGTGATTTTTAAAAATTGACTTTTCAAAACTTTTTTTAAGCCGACCTTTTACGATACTTTTAAACGTATTTTACGAGCGATACCCAAGTATTTTAAAGGAGTTTAAGGACCCAAAAAGCGAGTCAACATTCTTACGAAAAATGGTTTTAACTTCGTTTTAGTGATGTAAACGTCGACGAACTTTAAGGTTAGGTTAGAGCCCAAATGTCTAGATATGGATTGAAAGCCTGAGTCCATTATCTAATGATTAATCGAATGAAAAGGAAAGGAAACAAAAAATGCAATGAAAGAAAAGAAAAGAAGAAAAAAAATTTAATTGAGAACGGGCGAGGGTAACACGCATGTATGTATGTAAGCACGTACGACACAGGTCATGGCGTCACCGACGCAGGGTCGGGGTCATCACATTTTAAGTCTAAATTGATTCTAAAAGGTCGTTTGAGGTGGGTCATTTGTCTATTTCTGTTTTATTTTTAGAGCGTTAAGTAAAATGAAAATTTTTATGAGAACTTATGAGGTCTTAAGTTAAGATTACGTCATGGCAAGTCCGTGGTGTAACACCCAGCATTTTCGGTTTCCGCTCATCAAGGGTATTTTTGTAAATAAAGAAATTTAAGTCTGATTTGTGAGCGAGAAATTTTGTTGGGTTTCGTGAATTTAATTGGGATGATTGGTTCGTTAAGGAAGTTACGAGAATCTAGAACAACGGGTTTCGCTTGTTTTGTGTGAAAATTAGGTTGAGTGGCAAAATTATAAATTAGGTTGATATTATTTATTATATATATGGAAGAGAAACCTAAAACCCTCACAAAAACTTTCATTCTCCCCCTGCCGACTCTCTTCCCCTCTCTTTCTTTTCTTCTCTTTCCCTTCGGCATTTCCTCTACCATTTCACGTTCGCTCCCCCAACGATCGGTTCTCTTCCAATTTCCTTCAACATTCAAAGCCCTAGGTAAGCTTTAAGTGCTTTGTTACGATGATTCCGGTTTTAGGAATTGTTATTGGTTAAGGTTTTGATTTAAGTTTTTTGAAATTTAGTTCAATGTTTGGAAACCGACGTTTTTGGAATGGCTTTTAATGGGGTAGTTATGAGTATTGTTAGTAGTTTAAGAGAAATAATGAATGTTGGTTAATTTTCGGTAGTAGAAAGTATAAATGCCATTAATGTTAGGTTAGAGATGTTGTGAGCTCAAGGTGTTCGACATAATGCCTAAGAGGTTTAAACAAAGTTCTAGGATGACTTCTTTAGTTAGAATTTTCCAGCTTTGAATTCAGATATTTAGGATATATTTAACATTGAAATATGAAATGTCTTAGGTGGAAAATGCTTCAAGTGAAGGCACAACATTGCTAAGGAGTCCAGGTAAGTGAGTGTGTTAGAGATCCGGCCATTAAGGCCCAACATCTCAAGGGTACTAGGAATATGGTTTTGAAGATTTGCTTGATGTCTGTGAACCGTTGAGTGTTATATTGTGATAAACAGAGTATAATTTTTATGATATGATACATGATGATTGTTCGTTTTCTATGGTGTAATGTTCCTTTACGCATTCATGTACATGCATCACGTTTCTCCTATCGATATGCATATGAAATGTTTCTACATGCACGTTTTCAGTAAAAAGAAGTAAAGAACATGAAATGTATATAATGGACCAGTGTGGGTAGTAAGCAAGTATGACACAAGGTATGTTTATGGCAAGTTATGTGGTCTACGAGGTAGACAAGGGCACGTTATGTGGTCTACGTGGTAGACGGGGGCAAGGTATATGGTCTACAAGGTAGACGAGGATAAGTTAGTGCCTGTGCCTACTCTTGCGTAAATCCCCCTTTTCCCTTATGTATAAAACAAGAACAGGAACACGAACATGAACATGACCCCCATGATCTGAATAAAGAATGTGAACATGATTTTATTAAGTATGCATTCATGAGCATTTATGTATATGTTGCACTCCTTACTAAGCATTAGGCTTATAGTTTAAACCTTATGATGTAGGTGACGAATCAGCAGGTGACGAACTGGATGAGAATGCTTAAGCCTAGTTGCTGGATGGTACTCGTGGAGGAAATTTGTGGCTGGGAAGTGATTTGACTCGAGGTGCTCTTAGTCTATCATGGTATAAGACAATGAAATGGAAGTATAAGTAGAAAAGAGTCTTAATGTTCATGAGCTATAAAGGATTCTAGGATTAAAGGTTTTTCGTCTGTTTTCTTTAAGTCTTCCGCTACGTACATTATGTTTCACGAGTAAAATGGTTTTCATTTGAGATGAGATGTGAGATTATTTATAGAATTAATTCCAGAGAGCTAGCCGAACGTTCGCTAGGGAGGGCGATTGATCGGTTGTCTATGTGTTCTGTTTTGTAAGCGAAAACAGTCGTCCATTTTATGGGCGAAGATATTCGTCCATTCTCTGGGCAATAATGTCTATGTGCGATGATATCATGAAAGATAGAGTTTGTCGTCCAAAGTTGTAGTCCAAAACTGTGGACGATGAAGTCACGTGGTCTGTGGATGATAAATTTAAGAAAGTCTATGGACATTAGTCTGTGGACGATGAGTCTATGTAACCCATGAACGATGAAGTCACGTGGATTGTGGATGATAAAGTCACGTGGTCTGGACGATGTAGTTTGGACGATGTAGTCTGAACGACGTGGTTTGGTCGACGTGGTTTCGTCGATGTAGTTTGGACGATGTAGTCTGGACGACGTGGTTTGGTCGATGTGGTTTGGTTCACGTGGTCTAGATGACGTAGTCTGGACGATGTAGTCTGGGCGAAGTAGTCTGGACGATGAAATCGGTCGATGTGTCGGCAGATGAATTCAGTCGATGTTGATCGGCCCCTAGTGATTTGTTTCGGCTTTTAAGACTTAGTCCATTTAGTTTCTATTTCTTCTCTGCTTTTTCTAACGTGTTAGGTTTATTTTTAGAGAGTTTCAAATGAGTTTTGAGCACGATTTTTATTTGTTTTAATAGACTTAATTTATAGTACAGTCAGTTTTAAAAGAAAAAAAGAAATAGTGTGTCCAGAATAGGATTTACGTTCATGAACACGTTAGTTGTGACCCTTTTGGGTTTGGGTCATGACAATTATGGTATCAGAGCAAAATCGGGTTTTAAAATCGGTTCTGTAGACTGCCTTCAAGCTCAAATTGCCGCATGAGTACACTCCAACAAGTGTAAGTATGTTTACATTCATGTACATATAGGATTTGAAGTGATTTAATTGGATATTGCCTTAATGAGAAATAAGTATTGATTGTAATTATTATTTTGTTGTTAGATTATGGGTTTATAGGATCATTGTTGCCAAATAATATGTAGAGAGTATTTAGAATTGTTATTGTTATTTTCCCTTGGGGTGAAAGGATCTACTAGGTTAGAAGGTTTCTTTTGGACAAGAATAAATTTAAGGGATGTCTAGGCTAGCTGATGGATAAAATGATGAACTCTAATAATAGGACGCCCATGGTATATATGTATATACACTACAAAAAAAATTTATTAAGATATTGTCAGAATGTAGGATAGCTACAAAATAGTGCTCCTGAGGTAACGAATAAGATCATATGGTCAAGGACTACTAGTAAAGGAGCTGGACGAAAGTTTTTCCAAGGATTTGCTCTTATGGGAGTTGGTGTCGCTTATCAGTTTACAGGGATATTAGGTACGACGTCATTTTAGGAATGAGATGATTGTGTTAGAATACTTAAGGGAGAATGATTACAAGAGAAACTAAGGGAAAAAAGGGTGTTATAACATACTTTATGGTATGGTGGGACGACTTAAAGAGGGTGATGTAATTATCTCATACTTGTTTTTTGCTGAAATTATAGGTACTTCCTATAAAGCTATGTAGCTAATATCAGAGATCTTTATATGAAAGTGGACAGTTAGGGTTAATCCTTACGCAAGAGGATAGACCTTAGGGGATAAGAGACGTAAAACACAAGGGCATGCTCAAGTATGAGAGATTAATGACAGAACGTTTACTACCGAGGAGATATCGACGACGGGACTAGGGTTATAAAAATTTTAAAGACATAGATCATTAAAAGTGTACATCCTAGTAGGTGTATAGTCTACCAGAGAAGAGTTGACAATCCTACATTATAATGTTAATTGGGTCAAAGTGATAATCGTTAGGGAAATGCGTGAGTTATGTTCTGGTACGATAAGGGTGAGAGTTCATTAGGCTAGATACAGGATGATGTAGACCTTTGAATGAGAGGATTATGCATCATGATGGGTAACCTAGTGTGCTGCGATGAATGGTGAACCCTTAAGATTTTGTTGCCATTAGAGCGATGTAAATTACGGGATGCGAGATTTAGATAGATAGAAACTGGGTCCTAATCGATGAATTTTGAGGTTTTAGAATATAACAAATCAGATAGAGGTTTAAAACTTAACCATAAAATCATCGAGAGATACTCTAGATCATCAAAGTACAATTCATAAGTTTAAGCAAATAAGGGAATATGGCAGAGACTCAGATATTTTAGATCCATAGGCAAAGTTATATTCAAGAATTTAATTTAGGTTAATTATTGAGAGGATTTGAGAAGTGGCTATTACTTTGGAAGTTTAGAGGGCATGCTTGATCGATACCGGGTAGTGGATGTAAGATCAAGGCGCTGCTTAGGCGTGTTCATGTTGACCATTACCCATAAGGGAAAACAAGGAGATCAAATCAGAATTAGAAAGTTAATAAATTTCGAAGACATTTAAGGGACCAAAGAATTTTATGTTAGGTGATACTCAAATCACTTGAACAAGCCGTTTCCCTAGGAAATGAGTTATGTCTACTATTCGGGGAAAAGCTAAGCACCTTAAATTGTAGGGCATGTTTAAAGGATTAACGCCACGGGGTGATGTTAGAAGGATGACGAATCGGTAGGAGTGGGTATCAATTATAAGGAATGTAACAATGTAAGGGGTTGCAAACTCTATTGGTTTATGAGTGTCGGAGTTAAGAGATGAGTCTATAATTGATATGACAAACCGTAACTATGAGATGTTTCCAGGTTTGAGAAATATAGGAAGATAAGCTTGGGATAGTATATCTAAGTGCAAAACTACTTCTACAACCTAAATTGCAATGTACCATGGACTTAAGAAAGTAGCAACTTTAACTCCTAGTCGGATCTATTGAGAACTTGAGAGTAGTTCGATAATATAGTTTGAGGATTATAGCAACGGGAACTTTGGTTGTGAAACCCATACTGGGACCGCTATCGTAATCGGAGAATTGTTGGAGGAAAGTATGTGACTTTGGGCAGTATTGATGATGTAGTTAGGAGAGGACATTACTAGAGAAATATAGAACTTGGATTGTCATACCTTATGGCTATGGTTGATGTTGGTGAACTTATGTATGGGATTGGGTTACAACTCGAGGGTTATTCGAAATCGCTTCGTTGACCCGTTATGAGGTATAGGTATTTAACGTGGGGCTCATATGTTTTGGGGTTGATGATAAGTATAAGATTATGCTACCCATTTTCGTACAGAATTGATTAATTGGGTGGTTAGGTGTTTGATAAAAGTTGTGCAATATGGTATTTTCTTATAATGATTCGGTTAAGTGTTCTGGTAAAGGATTTAGACGTCGACCGATTAGAAGAAATGAAAAGAAGTCGACCGATTGGAAGGAATGAATGGACGTCGACCGATTTGAAAGGATGAATTCTAGGGAACTTAGGATGTCGACTGAAGTTACAAAGAGCCGTAACTCGTGATGAGTTAAACATCAACCGAAACCCTATTTTACTGTTTTTAGCACACTCAGTTAAGTTTCGTTTTAATACAAGGTTTCCACACGTAGTATGCCTTCCACCGGATGGAGCTAACCGTCTTTAAACAAGTTATACCAAAAGGGTTGAAGGATAAATTTTTAAATCCTATTGAATTTTAGGAATTATATATGGGAAATTTTAAGGGTGTCACGATTCCTAAGTGTGATTATTAACTAAAGGTATAGCTGGAAGAAACATTGATTAAGGAGACCTTGAAGTTAATTTCATCTAGAAATTTAGGTTTGACATGAGTACGGATCAAGAAACCTGGACTTAAGGCCAAGTTATGTTAGCTAGAAAGTTCAACTTGCGGTTGATTAATTGGAGAATTAGGAACTTGATGGTATTCGATGCATGATCAAGGACGTGTTTAGTCCAAATGAAAGTAGTTAATACGATTATGAGACTAATGTCGGATACTTTGGTTTTAGGAGTTTCAGTCTAAAACCATGGAGACCGATCCCAACTATAGATAGAATCGTGGTTCATAGATAGAAAATTGAACAGTACGGTAGATGGATATAAGACGGAATCGGTAGATGTATATAAAACGAAATCGGTAGATGCATATAAGACAAAAGTGAACAGTACGGTAGATGGATATAAGACGGAATCGGTAGATGTATATAAGACAAAAGTGAACAGTACGGTAGATGGATATAAGACGGAATCGGTAGATGTATATAAGACAAAAGTGAACAGTACGGTAGATGGATATAAGACGGAATCGGTAGATGTATATAAAACGAAATCGGTAGATGTATATAAGACAAAAGTGAACAGTACGGTAGATGGATATAAGACGGAATCGGTAGATGTATATAAAACGAAATCGGTAGATGCATATAAGACAAAAGTGAACAGTACCGGTAGATGGATATAAGACGGAATCGGTAGATGTATATAAGACAAAAGTGAACAGTACGGTAGATGGATATAAGACGGAATCGGTAGATGTATATAAGACAAAAGTGAACAGTACGGTAGATGGATATAAGACGGAATCGGTAGATGTATATAAGACAAAAGTGAACAGTACGGTAGATGGATATAAGACGGAATCGGTAGATGTATATAAGACAAAAGTGAACAGTACGGTAGATGGATATAAGACGGAATCGGTAGATGTATATAAGACAAAAGTGAACAGTACCGGTAGATGGATATAAGACGGAATCGGTAGATGTATATAAAACGAAATCGGTAGATGCATATAAGACAAAAGTGAACAGTACGGTAGATGGATATAAGACGGAATCGGTAGATGTATATAAGACAAAAGTGAACAGTACGGTAGATGGATATAAGACGGAATCGGTAGATGTATATAAGACAAAAGTGAACAGTACCGGTAGATGGATATAAGACGGAATCGGTAGATGTATATAAAACGAAATCGGTAGATGCATATAAGACAAAAGTGAACAGTACGGTAGATGGATATAAGACGGAATCGGTAGATGTATATAAAACGAAATCGGTAGATGCATATAAGACAAAAGTGAACAGTACGGTAGATGGATATAAGACGGAATCGGTAGATGTATATAAGACAAAAGTGAACAGTACCGGTAGATGGATATAAGACGGAATCGGTAGATGTATATAAGACAAAAGTGAACAGTACGGTAGATGGATATAAGACGGAATCGGTAGATGTATATAAGACAAAAGTGAACAGTACCGGTAGATGGATATAAGACGGAATCGGTAGATGTATATAAAACGAAATCGGTAGATGCATATAAGACAAAAGTGAACAGTACGGTAGATGGATATAAGACGGAATCGGTAGATGTATATAAAACGAAATCGGTAGATGCATATAAGACAAAAGTGAACAGTACGGTAGATGGATATAAGACGGAATCGGTAGATGTATATAAAACGAAATCGGAAGATGCATATAAGACAAAAGTGAACAGTACCGGTAGATGGATATAAGACGGAATCGGTAGATGTATATAAGACAAAAGTGAACAGTACGGTAGATGGATATAAGACGGAATCGGTAGATGTATATAAGACAAAAGTGAACAGTACCGGTAGATGGATATAAGACGGAATCGGTAGATGTATATAAAACGAAATCGGTAGATGCATATAAGACAAAAGTGAACAGTACCGGTAGATGGATATAAGACGGAATCGGTAGATGTATATAAAACGAAATCGGTAGATGTATATAAAACGAAATCGGAAGATGCATATAAGACAAAAGTGAACAGTACCGGTAGATGGATATAAGACGGAATCGGTAGATGTATATAAAACGAAATCGGTAGATGTATATAAAACGAAATCGGAAGATGCATATAAGACAAAAGTGAACAGTACGGTAGATGGATATAAGACGGAATCGGTAGATGTATATAAAACGAAATCGGAAGATGCATATAAGACAAAAGTGAACAGTACGGTAGATGGATATAAGACGGAATCGGTAGATGTATATAAAACGAAATCGGTAGATGCATATAAGACAAAAGTGAACAGTACCGGTAGATGGATATAAGACGGAATCGGTAGATGTATATAAAACGAAATCGGAAGATGCATATAAGACAAAAGTGAACAGTACCGGTAGATGGATATAAGACGGAATCGGTAGATGTATATAAAACGAAATCGGTAGATGCATATAAGACAAAAGTGAACAAAACCGGTAGATGGATATAAGACGAAATCGGTTGATGTATATAAGACGAAACCGGTTGATGTATATAAGACAAAAGTGAACAGTAACCGGTAGATGTATTTTAAACAAAGGGAACGATGGATGTAGAGTTTAAAGACAAAATTGACAACTTTTATCATGAAGACATACGAACAGAGAGAATAAAAACAGAAGACATGAAAGTCTTAAACTCATAAACCAGCTCAAAACCTGATTTTTCGAACACAACAGAAAACATGACAGAGACTTAAGAAAAATCAAATTACATGGATAGCTCTAAAACCAGAAACCATCCATGCACAGGCCAACAGAAAAATATTCCAGGCAATTCCAGAATACTTCAGAACATAAATTCAACTGTCAAATACAGAGGTTTTAAATACATCAGCAACAGAACCTATACATTACAAAAAAAATCCCAGCAGAGTTTATAAACAAAACACAGGACTATAACAGAGTTTTAAAACAAAACACCAGAATTCCAGAAGAGTTTACAGATATGATCTTTACTTTAAAGACTTAAACCTCAAGACAGAAAGCTATGTCTGACTGCAGCAACCACCCCGAGAGCTCAAACCACCAGCTACATCAGATCGTCATTTTGAGGAACAAGGTCCTCAGTTTCGGGTTCAGTACCTACATCAGAGAGTTCACCTATGAGTCTAAAACTCAATAAGAACATAATACAGATGCAGTGATGCAAAATGCTATGCATGCAGTTTTCAGAATACAGTGACAGAACAGAACTTTACATTTCAGTGGCAGAGGGGTATAAGTGGGGCTTATAGGGGAACTGGCAAACAGATGGTGCACTATCAGGCACAGCAGATTTTCAGACTCCCAGGGAGGGATAAAACCAGAGGGTCCTTGCTAGGGACAATTTATTTTCAGATTCCCAGGGAGGGATAAAACCAGAGGGCCAGTCCCCGTCCCGCACTTAACCAGTACATTACAGACAGTCAGGTTTTATCTTGTTTAATTTCAAACAGTGTACAGAAAATAGTTTTGCATGAGCTTTCAGAGAAAATCGTGTATGCATGAACGGTGCCTGAACTTAAACTGGCAGACAACAGAAATAACAGAACATACCATGAAGAGGAATACAGACAACTCAGAAACATAAACTATAACCTTTCTACCCAAAACAACCCGACAGAACTGAAATACCTAGTACCTCCATGATGTAGGGCCTTAAGGGCCAACCTACGGTTATGAACTTACCTGTTTGCGGCAATGCAGTGTACTTGAACGTCCCTGGAGAGTTCGGATCTGTAACATGAATGTACAGAATTTAAACGCTACAAATGCTAACTAATATCACGTAGGAAACGCAGCAAACACACTTAAAACACTTTAGAAAACACGCCAACGTGTTTTCATCCAAAACAGTGAGTTTTCACCCAAAACTGAAACCCTAAACTTCGGTAAAAACTCACTTTAAACTTGTCCAAACTTGTTAGCGTTAAAAGACGCTCACCTTTGCTGAAAAAAAACGGAGAAATGCTGGAGAAACAAAGTGTGGAAGTTTTGTTTCAATCGCCTGGAAGAGAGAAAACAGAAATGGGAGGTAGAAGTGAGCTTCACGTAGGAGGAAGAGAAGACATATCTTCTTCAACAAGTTGCCACTTGGCACTCATCCATTGGTTTGCTTCCACCTACCATAATCACTTCCACATTTACCCTTCCATTAGCTTTTAACCTAATTGGCTTGTTTTGATTACACTTAGTTTGGTTTTCCCTCAAACATTCCATCATTTTAACCAAAATATTCATTGTATTAATATAATATTAATCCCGTTTAAACGATCCGGGAAAAACTATTACATGGCAAAAATGCCGGGTGTTACATTCCACCCACCTTAACAGAAATTTTGTCCCCAAAATTTGCTTAAGCGAAGAGGTCCGGATATTGGGCTCTAACATCTTCTTGTCTTTCCCATGTGGCTTCCTCCACGTTATGGTTACGCCATAAAACTTTCATCAACGGGACCACTTTGTTGCGCAACACTTTGACTGAGGTATCCAGAATCTGTATGGGCCTTTCTTCATATGTAAGTGTCGGCATGATGTCAAAGTCCACATGTTGCACGATCTGAGTTGGATCCCGCACACACTTTCTCAGCATCGAAACATGAAAAACATTGTGAACCCCATCCATTGATGCTGGCAACTGTAGTCTGTAGGCCATGTTCCCAACTTTCTTTAAAATGGAAAAAGGCCCAACAAATCTTGGGTTTAGCTTCCCTTTCTTGCCAAATCTCATCACGCCTTTGAAAGGTGACACCTTCAAAAACACCTCATCACCCTCAGTAAACTCTAAATCTCTTCTCCGATGGTCTGCATAGCTCTTCTGTCGACTTTGTGCAGCTTGGATTCTTTGCTTGATTGCCGTTATTACTCCAGACATCTGTTGTAGTATCTCGGGGCCGATAAGCTTGGTTTCCCCAACTTCATCCCAACACAACGGGGACCTACACTTTCTGCCATAAAGTGCTTCATATGGAGCCATGTCGATGGTAGCCTGATAGCTATTGTTGTAGGCAAACTCCACAAGTGGCAAATATCTACTCCAAGGAGCATGAAGTTCCAGCACGCACGCCCTTAACATATCCTCCAATGTCTGAATCGTTCTCTCAGATTGTCCATCCGTCTGTGGGTGAAACGCCGTGCTGAAGTCCAGTCTAGTGCCCAAGGAGCTTTGCAAGCTTTTCCAAAACCTGGAAGTGAATCTAGGATCTCGGTCCGAAACGATTGACACCGGAATACCATGCAGCTTGACAATCTCACTAATATATAGTTCTGCGTACTGATCCATGGAGTACGTTGTCTTCACAGGTAGAAAGTGGGCCGACTTCGTCAATCTGTCAACTATGACCCAAATGCTATTATGGCCCTTAGCTGTCCTTGGAAGGCCAACAACAAAGTCCATTGTGATGTTCTCCCACTTCCATTCGGGAATCGGAAGAGGCTGAAGCGTTCCACTTGGTCGTTGATGTTCAGCTTTGACCTGTTGACATATCATACAAGACTCAACATACTTGGCCACTTCATTCTTCATGTTCGGCCACCAGAAGTGAAGTTTCAAGTCTTGATACATCTTCGTGCTACCGGGATGTACAGAGAAAGAAGATGAGTGGGCTTCCGACAAGATGTCCTTCCGTAACTCTTCATCTTTCGGAACATACCACCTATCTTTGAACTTCAGAATACCGTCTCCTGAGTAACTGAAATCGGAAGAGGCCATAGGTAACTTGCTCACAATATCAGCCATCTCTTTTGAATTGGTCTTCTGGGCCTCTTTAATTCGGTCCAGAACGGTTGGCCGTAACGTTAGATTTGCCAGTACGGCCGATAGTTTAGAAACTACCTCCAGTTCAAACTTCTGGATCTCTGTCCTCAAAGGCAATGAGATGGTAGCCAAGGCCGGTTGTATTGTAGACGGCGTCCTGCTCAACGCATCGGCTACCACATTGGCTTTCCCCGGGTGGTATTTAATCTCAACATCGTAATCCTTCACGAATTCTAACCACCGCCTTTGCCTCATATTTGACTCTTTCTGAGTAAAGATGTACTTCAAACTCTTGTGATCAGAAAACACCTCGCAAGATTGTCCATATAGGTGGTGTCTCCATACCTTCAGCGCAAACACAACTGCCGCTAACTCAAGGTCATGAGTAGGGTAGTTTTGCTCGTGGTTTTTCAATTGTCGGGATGCGTATGCCACCACTTTCCCTTCTTGCATTAATACACATCCCAAGCCAATCTTGGACGCATCACAATATACGCTGAATTTGCCGTCTTCAGTTGGCAACACTAGTAGAGGAGCCGTGGTTAATTTTCGCTTGAGTGTCTGGAAGCTCACTTCACATGCTTCAGACCACCTGAACTTGATGTCTTTCTTTGTTAAGCTGGTCATAGGTTTTGCTATCACGGAGAAGTCTTTAATGAACTTCCTGTAATAACCAGCTAGTCCAATAAAGCTTCGTACTTCGCTTGCATTCCTCGGCTTTGGCCAGTCCCTTACAGCCTCAATCTTAGTCGGGTCCACAGATACTCCTTCAGCAGACACCACATGGCATAGGAAATTAATCCTACTCAACCAGAATTCACACTTTGACAGCTTGGCATATAATTGATGCTGCCTCAGAGTCGATAGCACAATTGCCAAGTGCCCCTCATGCTCGGCCTTACTTCTGGAGTAAACCAGAATGTCGTCGATGAAAACGATCACAAATTTATCCAAGACATCTTGGAATATCCTATTCATCAGGTCCATAAATGCTGCTGGAGCATTAGTTAATCCGAACGACATCACCAAGAACTCGTAATACCCGTACCGGGTCCTGAAGGCGGTCTTTGGAATATCATTTGCTCTGACCTTCAACTGGTAATATCCGAAGCGCAAGTCAATCTTTGAGAATACCCGAGCCCCTTGTAGTTGGTCAAATAAATCGTCGATTCTTGGCAATGGGTACTTATTCTTAATCATCAACTTGTTCAACTCACGGTAGTCAATACACATCCGTAGGGACCCATCCTTCTTCTTAACAAATAAGACGGGAGCACCCCACAGGGAGAAACTTGGGCGCACAAAACCCTTGTCCACCAGTTCTTTCAGCTGAGTCTTCAACTCCTTCAGCTCTATTGGTGCCATGCGGTACGGATTCTTCGATACTGGTTCAGCACCAGGATACACATCGATCTCGAACTCGATCTCACGATCAGGTGGCAATCCCGGCAAATCATCCAGGAAGACCTCTGAGAAGTCTCGAACTACCGGAATATTTTGAAGTTCCACCTCACCTTGTCTTTGAACATCTACCACGTTGGCAAGGAATCCGACACATCCTGACCTCATCAGCTGTTGAGCTTTCAAGGTGGATATAACAGGCACACTATGTTTCTTTGGTATTGCCTGATAGGAGAACTCTACTTTGTTCGGGCGCTTAAAAGTCACGAGCCCGGACCTACAGTCGGTGGTGGCATGATGTCTAAATAGCCAGTCCATCCCCAGAATGACGTCGTACCCTTTCATACCAATAACGATGAGGTTGGCGTACAACTTCTGGTCTCCTACTGACACTACATCACCCCGTATGACCCGCTCGGAGTGCATAAACTCTCCGGACGGTAGCATAATGCTGTAGGGCTGATCGGACAACGTACAACTAACCTTCTGTCTAACTACGAAGTCCCCCGACACAAATGAATGTGTGGCCCCAGTATCCCACAAGGTATAAGCAGGTACATCACACACCAAAATTGTACCTGTTATTGCTGTGTGCAAATCAGCATCATCAACATCCTCCATCATTGCAAACACTCTTGGCACGGCTTGACCCGTCCTGGTGTCGGGCATTGGGCAATCCCGAACAAGATGGCCTACTTTGCCGCATCGAAAACACTGGCCAGCAGCAAGCCTACATTCTCCTCTGTGAGGTTTCTGGCACTGTGGGCATACTAAAGGCTGAGGAGCCCCCATTGGTCTCTTTCCTTTGTCTTGGTAGAGGATGGCTTCATTGGGCCTTTTAATGCCCCTGTTTTGTTGCTGTTGAGGTTGTAAATTCTGACCTCTTTGTTGTTGTTGTTGCTGTTGAGGAACACTTCGAATAATCCCTCTTGGTGAATCTCTTTGTCTCTGGGACTTTATTTCTAAGGCCTCTAACTGATAAGCCTTGGCCACCACTTTCACATACGGTGCCTCATCGAAACCTCCAGTCGTGATCCCACGTAATAAATCCATCTTTAGCCCTTGAATGAACTGATGTACTTTGTTCTCATCGGTAGCCACCATGTGTTCTGCATATCGGGATAAGGACTCAAATTTCTGGACGTATTCAGCCACTGACCCATACTGTCGCAGCCGAGAGAATTCAAGTAACTTCTCCTTCCTCACTCCTCGGTCAAAGTACTTCTCGTAGAAGATTTTCGTGAATCCTTCCCAGCTTAATGCCATTGTAGTCGACTGTACCGTATCCCACCAAAATCCAGCACTTTCGGTGAGATAAAATGTGGCACAGATAACTTTCTTGTTGTCTTCTACCTCTGCATAGCTGAACATCTTCTCCATTGTTCGAATCCAGGTTTCAGCACGAGTCGGGTCTGTAGACAATCCATCAAATGAAGGTGGCTGGAGCCGCCGGAATCTATCTCCACTATTGTCTCGCGGCGCATTATCATGATTGTTATTCCCATGGTTATTGTTTCTATCATCTTCTCTGGCCATCATGCGTTCCACCATGCGGGATTGTACTCCCACCAGCTCGGTTAATCTGTCAATGGCCCGAGAACTTTCACTTGACTCTTCCTGATGTCCTCTCACCATTTCTAAGGAACCCTATAAACAGAATAACCTAATTTAATAAACAGAACTTTGACAGGAATTTAAACACTTACAGTTGGTGGAGCGATCTCACGTGGCAGGTTGTGCAGTCAGACATTTCACAGAATCGTTTTTAAAACCGTGTCTCTCTGATACCACAACTGTGACAGCCCAAATCCGAACCCGATCGGGGTCCGGGATCGGAGCCATCACTCCGGGACAGTTAACAGAAAACGGGGACTATTTTTTTTGTAAAACTTTATACTTTTAAAACCTTAACAGAGAGTATAAACCTTCTCTGGAAGTGAAACTGGAAAACAAATCGGTAGATGTATATAAAACGAAATCGGTAGATGCATATAAGACAAAAGTGAACAGTACGGTAGATGGATATAAGACGGAATCGGTAGATGTATATAAAACGAAATCGGTAGATGTATATAAAACGAAATCGGTAGATGTATATAAGACAAAAGTGAACAGTACCGGTAGATGGATATAAGACGGAATCGGTAGATGTATATAAAACGAAATCGGTAGATGCATATAAGACAAAAGTGAACAGTACCGGTAGATGGATATAAGACGGAATCGGTAGATGTATATAAAACGAAATCGGTAGATGTATATAAAACGAAATCGGTAGATGTATATAAAACGAAATCGGTAGATGCATATAAGACAAAAGTGAACAGTACGGTAGATGGATATAAGACGGAATCGGTAGATGTATATAAGACAAAAGTGAACAGTACCGGTAGATGGATATAAGACGGAATCGGTAGATGTATATAAGACAAAAGTGAACAGTACCGGTAGATGGATATAAGACGGAATCGGTAGATGTATATAAAACGAAATCGGTAGATGCATATAAGACAAAAGTGAACAGTACCGGTAGATGGATATAAGACGGAATCGGTAGATGCATATAAGACAAAAGTGAACAGTACGGTAGATGGATATAAGACGGAATCGGAAGATGTATATAAAACGAAATCGGTAGATGTATATAAAACGAAATCGGTAGATGCATATAAGACAAAAGTGAACAGTACGGTAGATGGATATAAGACGGAATCGGTAGATGTATATAAAACGAAATCGGTAGATGTATATAAAACGAAATCGGTAGATGCATATAAGACAAAAGTGAACAGTACGGTAGATGGATATAAGACGGAATCGGTAGATGTATATAAAACGAAATCGGTAGATGTATATAAAACGAAATCGGTAGATGTATATAAAACGAAATCGGTAGATGTATATAAAACGAAATCGGTAGATGTATATAAAACGAAATCGGTAGATGCATATAAGACAAAAGTGAACAGTACGGTAGATGGATATAAGACGGAATCGGTAGATGTATATAAGACAAAAGTGAACAGTACCGGTAGATGGATATAAGACGGAATCGGTAGATGTATATAAAACGAAATCGGTAGATGTATATAAAACGAAATCGGTAGATGTATATAAAACGAAATCGGTAGATGTATATAAAACGAAATCGGTAGATGCATATAAGACAAAAGTGAACAGTACGGTAGATGGATATAAGACGGAATCGGTAGATGTATATAAGACAAAAGTGAACAGTACCGGTAGATGGATATAAGACGGAATCGGTAGATGTATATAAAACGAAATCGGTAGATGTATATAAAACGAAATCGGTAGATGTATATAAAACGAAATCGGTAGATGTATATAAAACGAAATCGGTAGATGCATATAAGACAAAAGTGAACAGTACGGTAGATGGATATAAGACGAAATCGGTTGATGTATATAAGACAAAAGTGAACAGTACCGGTAGATGGATATAAGACGAAATCGGTTGATGTATATAAGACAAAAGTGAACAGTACCGGTAGATGGATATAAGACGGAATCGGTAGATGTATATAAAACGAAATCGGTAGATGTATATAAAACGAAATCGGTAGATGCATATAAGACAAAAGTGAACAGTACGGTAGATGGATATAAGACGGAATCGGTAGATGTATATAAGACAAAAGTGAACAGTACCGGTAGATGGATATAAGACGGAATCGGTAGATGTATATAAGACGAAATCGGTTGATGTATATAAGACGAAATCGGTTGATGTATATAAGACAAAAGTGAACAGTACGGTAGATGGATATAAGACGGAATCGGTAGATGCATATAAGACAAAAGTGAACAGTACGGTAGATGGATATAAGACGGAATCGGTTAGATGTATATAAAACGAAATCGGTAGATGTATATAAAACGAAATCGGTAGATGTATATAAAACGAAATCGGTAGATGCATATAAGACAAAAGTGAACAGTACGGTAGATGGATATAAGACGGAATCGGTTAGATGTATATAAAACGAAATCGGTAGATGCATATAAGACAAAAGTGAACAGTACGGTAGATGGATATAAGACGAAATCGGTAGATGTATATAAGACAAAAGTGAACAGTACGGTAGATGGATATAAGACGGAATCGGAAGATGTATATAAAACGAAATCGGTAGATGCATATAAGACAAAAGTGAACAGTACGGTAGATGGATATAAGACGGATCGGTAGATGTATATAAAACGAAATCGGTAGATGTATATAAGACAAAAGTGAACAGTACGGTAGATGGATATAAGACGGAATCGGTAGATGTATATAAAACGAAATCGGTAGATGCATATAAGACAAAAGTGAACAGTAACGGTAGATGTATATAAGACAAAAGTGAACAGTACCGGTAGATGGATATAAGACGGAATCGGTAGATGTATATAAAACGAAATCGGTAGATGTATATAAAACGAAATCGGTAGATGCATATAAGACAAAAGTGACAGTACCGGTAGATGGATATAAGACGAATCGGTAGATGTATATAAAAACGAAATCGGAAGATGCATATAGACAAAAGTGAACAGTACCGGTAGATGGATATAAGACGGAATCGTAGATGTTATAAAACGAAATCGGTAGATGCATATAAGACAAAAGTGAACAGTACCGGTAGATGGATATAAGACGAAATCGGTTGATGTATATAAGACGAAACCGGTTGATGTATATAAGACAAAAGCGAACAGTAACCGGTAGATGTATTTTAAACAAAGGGAACGATGGATGTAGAGTTTAAAGACAAAATTGACAACTTTTATCATGAAGACATACGAACAGAGAGAATAAAAACAGAAGACATGAAAGTCTCAAACTCATAAACCAGCTCAAAACCTGATTTTTCGAACACAACAGAAAACATGATAGAGACTTAAGAAAAATCAAATTACATGGATAGCTCTAAAACCAGAAACCATCCATGCACAGGCCAACAGAAAAATATTCCAGGCAATTCCAGAATACTTCAGAACATAAATTCAACTGTCAAATACAGAGGTTTTAAATACATCAGCAACAGAACCTATACATTACAAAAAAAATCCCAGCAGAGTTTATAAACAAAACACAGGACTATAACAGAGTTTTAAAACAAAACACCAGAATTCCAGAAGAGTTTACAGATATGATCTTTACTTTAAAGACTTAAACCTCAAGACAGAAAGCTATGTCTGACTGCAGCAACCACCCCGAGAGCTCAAACCACCAGCTACATCAGATCGTCATTTTGAGGAACAAGGTCCTCAGTTTCGGGTTAAGTACCTACATCAGAGAGTTCACCTATGAGTCTAAAACTCAGTAAGAACATAATACAGATGCAGTGATGCAAAATGCTATGCATGCAGTTTTCAGAATACAGTGACAGAACAGAACTTTACATTTCAGTGGCAGAGGGGTATAAGTGGGGCTTATAGGGGAACTGGCAAACAGATGGTGCACTATCAGGCACAGCAGATTTTCAGACTCCCAGGGAGGGATAAAACCAGAGGGTCCTTGCTAGGGACAATTTATTTTCAGATTCCCAGGGAGGGATAAAACCAGAGGGCCAGTCCCCGTCCCGCACTTAACCAGTACATTACAGACAGTCAGGTTTTATCTTGTTTAATTTCAAACAGTGTACAGAAAACAGTTTTGCATGAGCTTTCAGAGAAAATCGTGTATGCATGAACGGTGCCTGAACTTAAACTGGCAGACAACAGAAATAAAAGAACATACCATGAAGAGGAATACAGACAACTCAGAAACATAAACTATAACCTTTCTACCCAAAACAACCCGACAGAACTGAAATACCTAGTACCTCCATGATGTAGGGCCTTAAGGGCCAACCTACGGTTATGAACTTACCTGTTTGCGGCAATGCAGTGTACTTGAACGTCCCTGGAGAGTTCGGATCTGTAACATGAATGTACAGAATTTAAACGCTACAAATGCTAACTAATATCACGTAGGAAACGCAGCAAACACACTTAAAACACTTTAGAAAACACGCCAACGTGTTTTCATCCAAAACAGTGAGTTTTCACCCAAAACTGAAACCCTAAACTTCGGTAAAAACTCACTTTAAACTTGTCCAAACTTGTTAGCGTTAAAAGACGCTCACCTTTGCTGAAAAAAAACGGAGAAATGCTGGAGAAACAAAGTGTGGAAGTTTTGTTTCAATCGCCTGGAAGAGAGAAAACAGAAATGGGAGGTAGAAGTGAGCTTCACGTAGGAGGAAGAGAAGACATATCTTCTTCAACAAGTTGCCATTTGGCACTCATCCATTGGTTTGCTTCCACCTACCATAATCACTTCCACATTTACCCTTCCATTAGCTTTTAACCTAATTGGCTTGTTTTGATTACACTTAGTTTGGTTTTCCCTCAAACATTCCATCATTTTAACCAAAATATTCATTGTATTAATATAATATTAATCCCGTTTAAACGATCTGGGAAAAACTATTACATGGCAAAAACGCCGGGTGTTACAGGGTTTCGCTTGTTTTGTGTGAAAATTAGGTTGAGTGGCAAAATTGTAAATTAGATTGATATTATTTATTATATATATGGAAGAGAAACCTAAAACCCTCACAAAACCTCTCATTCTCTCCCAGCCGACTCTCTTTCCCTCTCTTTCTTTTCTTCTCTTCCCCTTCGGCATTTCCTCTACCATTTCACGTTCCCTCCCCCAACGATCAGTTCTCTTCCAATTTCCTTCAACATTCAAAGCCCTAGGTAAGCTTTAAGTGCTTTGTTATGATGATTCCAGTTTTAGGAATCGTTATTGGTTAAGGTTTTGATTTAAGTTTTTTGAAATTTAGTTCAATGTTTGGAAACCGACGTTTTTGGAAGATTAATGGCTTTTAACGGGGTAGTTATGAGTATTGTTAGTAGTTTAGGAGAAATAATGAATGTTGGTTAATTTTCGGTAGTAGAAAGTATAAATGTCATTAATGTTAGGTTAGAAATGTTGTGAGCTCAAGGTGTTCGACATAATGCCTAAGAGGTTTAAACTAAATTCTAGGATGACTTCTTTAGTTAGAATTTTCTAGCTTTGAATTCAGATTATTTAGGATATATTTAACATTGAAATATGAAATGTCTTAGGTGGAAAAGGCTTCAAGTGAAGGCACAACATTGCTAAGGAGTCCAGGTAAGTGAGTGTGTTAGAGATCCGACCATTAGGGCCCTACATCACAAGGGTACTAGGAATATGGTTTTGAAGATTTGCTTGATGTCTGTGAACCGTTGAGTGTTATATTGTGATAAACAGAGTATAATTTTTATGATATGATACATGATGATTGTTCGTTTTCTATGGTGTAATGTTCCTTTACGCATTCATGTACATGCATCACGTTTCTCCTATCAATATGCATATGAAATGTTTCTACATGCACGTTTTCAGTAAAAAGAAGTAAAGAACATGAAATGTATATAATGGACCAGTGCGGGTGGTAAGCAAGTATAGCACAAGGCTTGTTTATGGTAAGTTATATGGTCTACGAGGTAGACAAGGGCAAGTTATGTGGTCTACGAGATAGACGAGGGCAAGTTAGTGCCTGTGCCTACTCTTGCGTAAATCCCCCTTTTCCCTTATGTATAAAACAAGAACAGGAACATGAACATGAACATGACCCCCATGTTTTGAATAAAGAATGTGAACATGATTTTATTAAGTATGCATTCATGAACATTTATGTATATGTTGCACTCCTTACTAAGCATTAGGCTTATAGTTTAAATCTTATGATGTAGGTGACGAATCAGCAGGTGACAAACTAGATGAGAATGCTTAAGCCTGGTTGCTGGATGGTACTCGTGGAGGAAATTTGTGGCTGGGAAGTGATTTGACCCGAGGTGCTCTTAGTCTATCATGGTATAAGAAAATGAAATGGAAGTATAAGTAGAAAAGAATCTTAATGTTCATGAGCTATAAAGGATTCTAGGATTGTAACACCCGACAAGACGACCAGGTGACTTTCCTAACTGTTTTAACGGTCATGAATATTCAATCTTCACGGTTTAGAATTTTGTGCCAAGCTTAATTAATTTCGTGTGGATTTAAACTAGGTTGAGTGGCAAAGTTGTAATAATAGTGGATTGAGATCGGTATTTAAAGAAAATGGAAAGGGTTCAAACCTACATTAAACCTCACTGTAGCCGTCATTGCTCTTGGCAATTTTCTCTCCCGAGCTCTCGCTTTTTGTCAGCTGGAAATCTCTCCTTTGACGATCGGTGTCCTTGCTATTTCTCGGCTACTTTGTGCTCGAGGTACGAGTTTGGCAATGTAGCTATCTATTAGTCGTTAAGCTATGTTTTCAGCTATGTGTTGAAGTTCTGGATTCTTCAATGGCCGTGTAATAATAAGGACGTTTTAAAATCCGAGATCGGTAATGTCATTCCGAATCGATTCTGGACATTTAAAATAACCAACCCTGGGTAATCGATAGTCGAGTCTGTCTATTTTGGTTTTTGGATTTCAGACTGCACAAAGTATTAAACTATGGATTCGGGAATGACTTTAGCTATTAGACCCTAGGATGACCTGTGATTAGAACTAATAGGATTTTGTTTTAACTATTGCAATGTAAATGTTTTAGGCGAAGAAGTCCTAAGAGAAGAGGATGCTAGATAGTAACTGACATGACGATTAGAGGCCATTTATGCTACTGTCTCGTACTTATGTTAATGTTTAGTTTAATGGTAAGTTTTCATGTTGGGAGGATGCTCTGTTCTGTAGCCTGATGATTTAAGAATTTCCATGCACATGCATCATGACTATTTTATGCATATGAAAATGTTTTAAGAGCATGGTTTTCTCATGAATAAAGTAAGAAGATAAAACTTATACAACGTGGGCTAAGTGAGGGTTGGGGGCGGTTCGGCGTATGTCACAGTCCAAAAGAGGGACATATGAATACGACCCGCAGTAGGGACCAAGATCAAACTCACTGTCGAACCCCCTTTACGGGCACAAATCCTCTCTTAATCCACACAACTTAAATGAAGAATATGATCATTGATTATGAATGATGATTACGAGCAAAGATATGAACAAGAAAAGACTTATGAGCATGTGTTTCCCGAATTATACATTCATGCATTCATGTTAGTGTTGCATTCCTTACTAAGCATTAGGCTTATAGTTAAACCTTATGATGTAGGTGAAGAGTTCACAGGTGAGGATTCCCAATCCAGAGATGATGCTTAAAGCCGGTTGCTAGAGGATGCTCAGAATGACAGTGCAAGACTGGATAGGCGATTAAGACCCCTGGTTAATGCGTGCATGATGTCAGTATGATTTTAAATATGAAAGTCTGGGTAGGATAAGATTATTTTAAAACATTGAGTTTGAGATTGTTTGATTTGATTACTGAGTCTGAGAATGTTTTTTTTAGAATATGGAACGTGTTATTAACCTAAGTCTTCCGCTATGTGTATTCTGGATGAGTCTATGATTCTCACTCATTAAGGTTTATAGTTACCAAGTTAAGATTTGGATGAAGTTGGTTGATGATTATAGCGTTTTACTGCCGTATGAAAGAAGCTAGATGAGGCAATCACCCGGCTGACGTCGTCGGCGGATGTCAAATGATAGAAGTTGAACGATTAAGTCTTCCGGTTTAGTTACCAGATGATGTAGTATGTTTAGTCACCAGATGATGTAGTATGTTTAGTCACCGGATGATGTAATATGTTTAGTCACCGTATGATGTAGTATGTTTAGTCACCGGATGATGTAGTATGTTTAGTCACTGGATGATGTAATATGTTTGGTCACCGGATGATGTAGTATGTTTAGTCACCGGATGATGGTAATGTAGTTTGTCGTTTAGTCACCGGATGATGTGAGTATTTTCTTGTCATTTAGTGCCTGAGTAACGTTTTAATTAGTCACGCCAGGCGCACATGACCACCGGTCGATGTAGTGTAAATATGAACATCTAGTGGAGAATGTTCGAGACCGGGCGATGTCTTTAATTAGACACGTGCAATGCCCGTGACCACCGGTGGATGTCTATTGCTGGTTGGAATCAGACGTGTCGCGTGGCGGGCACGTGATCATCGGTCGATGTGAGTTTATGACTCTATCGGTAGATGCAGTTTAAGAGATGCTTAAAAAAAATATAATATTAACACTAATAATGATCAAAATGTGTGAGGTAAGAACAAAATGATTAAGAGGCTAAGTAATGAATTGTGTGGTGATTCCTCCTGGGGTCGTGACAAGGATTAAAGGTTTTTCGTTTGTTTTCTTTAAGTCTTCCGCTACGTACATTATGTTTCACGAGTAAAATGGTTTTCATTTGAGATGAGATGTGAGATTATTTATAGAATTAATTCCATTGAGCTAGCTGAATGTTCGCCAGGGAGGGTGATTGATCGGTTGTCTATGTGTTCTGTTTTGTAAGCGAAAACAGTCATCCATTCTGTGGGTGAAGATATTAGTCCATTCTCTGGGCAATAATGTCTATGGGCGATGATATCATGAACGATAGAGTTTGTCGTCCAAAGTTGTAGTCCAAAGCTTTGGACGATGAAGTCACGTGGTCTATGGACGATAAATTTAAGTAAGTCTATGGACGTTAGTCTGTGGACGATGAGTCTATGTAACCCGTGAACGATAAAGTCACGTGGACTGTGGACGATAAAGTCACATGGTCTGGACGATGTAGTTTGGACGATATAGTCTGGATGATGTGGTTTGGTCAACGTGGTTTCGTTGATGTTGTTTGGACAATGTAGTGTAGACGACGTGGTTTGGTCGACGTGGTCTGGACGATGTAGTCTGGGCAAAGTAGTCTGGACAATGAAATCAGTCGATGTGTTCGGCAGATGAATTCGGTCGATGTTGATCGGCCCCTAGTGAATTGTTTCGGCTTTTAAGACTTAGACCATTCAGTCTCTGTTTCTTCTCTGCTTTTTCTAACGTGTTAGGTTTATTTTTAAAGAGTTTCAAATGAGTTTTGAGCACGATTTTTATTTGTTTTAATAGACTTAATTTATAGTACAGTCAGTTTTAAAAGAAAAAAAATGGTGTGTCCAGAATAGGATTTACGATCATGAACACGTTAGTTGTGACCCTTTTGGGTTTGGGTCGTGACACGTGGTGGCCCTGACCGGGTTGGGGTCGTCACAACTATGGTATCAGAGCGATCGGGTTTTAAAAGCGATTTTGTAGACTGCCTGCCAAACACGAACCGCCGCACGAGGACCCTCGATCGACTGTAAGTGTTTAAGTTTAAGTATGATTCATAGATGTTTATTTTGTGTGTGTTTCTTAATGTGTCTAGGAACAAGAAAATGCCGACAGCACCTCCCGAAGAGAATCCTATTAGCCAGCTTATTGATATAGCGCACCAACAATCAGAACAGATAGGGATTTTACTCAACCGAGATGGAAATGGTAATGGACAAGGTATTACTTCGAGGAACTTGGGTAGTGAACAAACTAGGCAGTTTTGACCTCCAATGTTCGATGGATGTGTTATAAATCCGATCCAGGCTGAGGGTGGGTTCGAGCAATGGAAGGATTATTTTTCTTTGTTAAAGTGAAGGAGGAGGATAAGGTTTCATATCCGGTGTGACATCTTGAGGGAGATGCAAGACTTTGGTGGGACAATGTCAAGGTCATGGCTAACGTGGGGGAAATTTTGTGGGGATCATTCAAGGAATTGTTTTATGAGGAATATCTTTACAAAGCTACATGGGCAAACAAGATGTCGGAATTTCCCCAACTTTGGCAAACAGGTATGGTCACTGAGTATGTTAGAGAATTTGAGGCATTAACCCGTTCCGTCAACCATCTAGGAAGGGAGAAAGAAAACAAGATCTATCTTTTTGTGCAAGGATTGAAAGAGGACATTTATAAGGGTGTGAAGATGTATGGAGTTAGGGGTGCTTCCTATGATGAAGTAATTGTACAAGCCTTTGAGTTAGAAGAAGTTTAACTTCAAAATAAAAGTCAAGAGAAGTTTGTTGATGGGTCCCTCAGTGAATTTCTGCCACCCCTAGTCGATGAAAGGCCACAACCAGTGAGGGGCATTAAGAGGCCCAACGATTCAACAATTGTGTAGAGCAGGAGCAAACGACCCCAAGGAGCTCGTCAAGCTCCTCTGTGCCCTACATGTCTGAAGGGTCATTTCGGGGAGTGTAGATTGTATTCGGACCGATTTTTAGGTGCGATAAAAGGGGTCACAGAGTCAAAGATTGTCTAGGGCCGAACAAGAGGCCACTGGGTGGTCCTTCGAGGTTAATTGCTATGACCAAAGATAAGGAAGCTGCCCAACCAATAGTGGTTCCAGGTATAATTTTAATTCAGTAGTTAATAGAGTAGAGGTGTGGTTAAAAGTTACCATTTAAAGATGATATTTGTGTGATAGATAGGAGTAGGTTTGAGAATAGAGGGGTTAGAGAATATGGTGAGTTAGAGACATGATGAGGTAGACCTCAATTTATGGAGAGAGAGATTGTTATGCATCAAGATGGATAACCTGGCTTTGATACCACTAGTACGTCTAAGGGAACGTAGTAGAAACTCTTATGTTTTAGGCTAGCGCAAAGTTGGAAGTATTTAGATAAAGGCAATGTTCGAGAGTTTAGCTTAAGTAAACTGTCGAGGGAGTAAAGGATGGGTTGCTTACTTTGCAAAGATGATGTGATTGATTGATACGTAGTCTTGGATGTATAATCTGGGTGATTACATAGAGGTGTTCGTATTGATCAATATTGATGAGGGAAATAAAGAGATCTAGGCGAGGTAGGTAAATTAATAAATTTAGAGACGATAAAGGATTAAGCTTATATGAAAGGTGATACTCAGGTTATATGATTTAGTCGTTCTCTAGGGGGTAGGTACTATCTTAAAGGACTAACCAATAAAGGATAGTTACTGATGCGCGGATGGATCATAACCGACACTTTATAGAAAGGAAGACTTAGTAAAGTTAAGGGTGACCAATAAATAGTAGACGCGTTAGGCAATTAAGTGCTACTTAACCAAGTGGAATATTTAGAACCTGACTAGAAAGAATGACAGATAGTAGACTAGTTAGTAACTTTCGAAGAAATCCTTGTGAGATATTAAGAAGAAGTGTAGAGCATGTTTAATTAAATGAAGGGTTTAGATTTAAAGTCAAGCCCGAATGTTAGAGTCGTGCGAATCGAGGGATTAGTGGGTTATCAGATGAGGAAAACTAGATCTTGCACGAAAAACATTTAAGTGCATTAGGAATAAGATTAAATTAGGAGATTTCAAAGGCTCGACCCGTATGTAACGAAGTCGAAGTCGATGATTTTGTAATTAGCTAAGGTTAAGGTTGATAAACTTAAGTGTGTGAAGTAAATCGCAAGTTGAGCAAATAGAGACTATGTGATGTAAGATAAATGGACGGTTAGGTAGATTTTGGGTTTTGGATAGTGTCATACAGGTAAGTGAGAAGATTAACTAGATTAAATGGAAGGTTAAAAGAAGAGTCATGTAATTAAGGTTGTGGAATTTGGAGCATAGTGGATGAAAGGAAGAAAGATTTGCACGAAGACTGTGCAAGTGAGCTTAGAAGTGAGGTTAGATCAGGAGGTTTAGGAAAGTTTCAACTTGTAAGTTACGTCAAATTGTATGCTGTAACACCCCTAAAACTGTACCTATTTTTCCCGTATAAAATTTTCCTTTTTAAGCATCTAAACCAATTAAAAACATTCTCGAAAACCTTTAAAGAAAATTCATTTATCATATAAAAATAGTTTACATAAAACCACTAACCTTCTATCATTCCTCAACTCATCAATTCATCACATCCTGACAATATCATTTCTTATCTACATCTCAATTATACAGTTCAACATCAAATCTCTTGACGCTCATACATCCTCCATAATCTCACTCAGAACGACTCGAGACATAAGTAAACAAAACACATTTTCCAAGAAAACGAACTGCATGGATCCATTTAAAAACCAAACATTCCTCCTGTTTAAAAAGAAAGTCCCAAGCAGTTCCAGAAAGTTGTAAATTCAAAACAGTTTCGTTATCCATAGCAATTCAACAATATTTACCACAGCCTACACCTATCACTTACATATTTCTATCCAGAATAACCCAAACATCCTAATATGACAAACTATACATTTCATATCAAGTCCCCAAATCATATACCTACATCCCCATGGGTCAATTACGCGTCGACTGCCCAGCACACTCCCACGGGCCATCTTTCTTCAACTGTTCATGCCTCGGGTGGAGGGATCTCATCCTCACCTGTGTAGAGGTCACCTACACCATAAAAATAAGTCGTGAGCTTAAGGCTCAGTAAGTCTACGTGAATGCAATGCATGCTATGCGTGCAGTTCATAAAACATGCTTCCTACCTTTTCGCTATTCATTTCATTTCATTTCATTACATAATGTCACCGTGGCCTCACTCTCGCTAGATAGGAGCGGCACATCCCGCGATTGGATAGCCCCTCGTATCTAACCGGGGGGAAAACATGCTCCCCAAGCAGCCATGTCTGAACCACCGCCACCTCCTTGACCAGATTACATTCATTCATACATTTACATTATCCTTTTCCTTTTCATGAAAACATGCATAGAAATTCCTTTTTCGTGCTTTTCAGAAACATGATGCGTGAACATGTGCAATACTATAAACATAATCAAAGCAATAACAAACAATGAACGTGCATACCATCAAGACGAATAGAAACATAACCTAATAAGAAATTAACCTAACTACCCAACCTATTCGCCCGACACTTACTATAATCTCCAATTTCCTCGAACAACAAGAAATCTTATGGTGTAGGCCAATCGGCCAAACAAGTCACGAGAGACTTACCTGTCGTCCGTAGCACGCTGAGCTCCGTCTACGAGCGTTGTTTGTCTGAGGCAAAACACAACATTGACGTCAAAACTAATTTAAGCTTCTAAACGTCCAAATTAACAAAGCCTTAACTAAAGCAATTTCCTAAAGCTTTAATCCAACTAAAATCTAACTAAACGGCCACTAATTTGGGTTCGGTAAAAACCGACCCGAAACTTAAAACGTGCGTAACTTTCGCGTCGGTTATCGGAATCGAACGATTCCAGCGGCCACGCGCTCCTCTAATAACCTATTTTAACCTGTCAAAAGAAATTCTAAAACAAACAACTCTATCTAGGTCAAAAATCCAAAAACGCGAATCTGCCCTAAACCGGGAATTTCACCATTTTCGGTTTTCCATCAATTCTCGTCAATTTCTTCACCAATCAACCTCCTATACGCTCAATTAGCATAACCAAATGTAAAAATTGAGGTTTCACCCAAGAAACCCGAAATGCCCAATTCGGGCATCCACTGTTTTTGCTCAATTTGAGCACACAAACGCACGGCAACCATAGCCGGCGTTATGCTCGGCCATTTGACGCTAAGAACGGCCAAAAGTGGCCGGTGGTCGGAGCTCAATCGAGCTCGTCACCGTCGGCCATGACAAAACTGAAACAGGGGGAAAAGAAAATCGAGCTTACTTGGTCGGTTCGTGCGCGGGGATGTGCCGGAGTCTCTCGTCGCCGTCGTCTGGCCGGAGAACGGCGAGAATCGCCGGCGCTTCGTCGATCGTCGCCGTTCCCCCTGTTCTTCGTCGTTCGCGGGGAGCTCGAACACAAACAACAATTTTTGTTGTTTGTGTTTAATTAAATAAATAATAATAATAATAATAATAATAATAATAATAATAATAATAATAATAATAATCCATCCTCATGTAAAAGCTACGTACGTCATAGAAATTTCCCGAAATTTCCTTAAAATCTTTATTAATAATTAGGATTCTAATGACGCTTTCTTTTGGTAAAACGGGTTTAATTTGACATATTTACGAAAATGCCACTACAATATAATATATCAATAAAATATATTAAATCAAAAATCCGTACAAGCCGGGTATTACATATGCACCCTTTGAAGTGTTGGGTGAATAGTTTAACGAATTAGTTTAGACTTAAGAATTTGATAGTTATTGATGATGACTGAGGTAAAGGTTGGATAGATCGAGTGTAGAGGACATAATTACGGAACTTAGAGAATACCTTGAGAATATAGTGGGTAGATTTATGCATTGAAAGCTTTGGGCATGAGGATTGCGTTAGAGTGATTAAGGAAATGTCATGATTGCCTAAGATAAGTAGGTTTAGAAAGTGAGAGTGATAAATTGGGAAGGAGATAGTAGTGTAGAGGAGAGTTCAAAATAGAGGATTAGGATAAGAAATCTATGTATTAGGTCCTTAGTGTCATAGAATTGAAGAAGCTTAAAAAGGGTTTGAAGTGAGTATGTATGTGTTAGGTAAAAAAGGGGGGGGGGGGGGGGGGGGGGGGGGGGGGGTTTGAGAATTTAATTGGTAGTAGGTAAGGACTTGAGCCTTAGTTGCAAATTCCGCCTTAGTGTAGTTATCAAAAACGGTGGAGTGCCTAAGGTAGTACGTGGTTTGGAGTTCTACTGATGACAGGTTTATGAGAGACCGTTACCAAGAGATGTGGGAATTGAGTCGTTGCATATGATGACTATGGGTAACGTCGATGAGTTTAGGCACAAGTTAGGTTACAACCCTGAAGTTAGCAAGAGTTTTGAGATTGATAAGGTTCGATGCATAAACCAAGACGTGTTTAGTTCCAGTAAAAGTAAGGGATGCAATTATGAGATTAATCCTTCTTGTACACATACACTTATTAAATGACCATAAGTACAAGTGGACCAAGGAATAAATTGACCATCATTTAATTCTAATAATTTCTTTTTAATTCTTTTAGAGAATAAGGGAGGTAAGCCATCAATAAATTTCACTTTCCAATGTTCAGAATTAGCATCAGGTCTTTGCATTACTTTTGTAATAAAAACATCTTTATACCATCTAAAGTTAGTTAAAGTTTTACACCTGAGATTTTGTAATAATTCTCTACCACGTTCTTGTCTTTGTTCAGTGGCACCAATAAAATGTAATATTATAGCCCGAATTAAAGTATATACACTATCTTCATAAAATATGTCATTATCATATCTAACAGCTTTTAATATTTCAAATCGTTGTTCAAGAGTTAAATAATTATCCCACCAACCTTTTAATGAACTCGTAAATCCATTAACAATAAATGTTGCAATATCAGAATCTTTATTCTGTGAGGCTTTACATATACTTGAATACATTAACATTTTTTGTAATAGTTCATAAATTTGATATTCTGTTAAACCATCAATATTCCAATCGTAAATAGTTTTAGCAGAATAAGCTATTTGTTCATGATACCAGTTTTCTTCCCATAACATATCTACTTGAGTAGGTCGTTTATAATAAGTACGCCTTACTCTATCTCCACCAGGTCCTTTATCTGAATAGCGTACTCTATTAATTTCTAAAGGGACTCGTTATCTAGGGACTGGATAAATCTGATTTAGAGTCATAAATGAATCTTCTAAATTAAGAATTTCAGCTAATTGTGAAGGAATATCTTCATAATTATCATCTTCAGAGGTATCATTGATAACAAGATCAGTAATATCTCTTGTTATATTATCATCAGAAGAATTATCATTCGCTTCATTTATTTTAATGACATTAATATTTAATTGTTTCATTCTTTTCATAAGTTGTTCTATGAAATCATCATTTTGTTTAGGGGATTTAAAATTAAAATTTGATATTGCAATAGGTGGTTTTAAATCAGGAATAGAAATATTAGGTTTTTTAGTTTTAGAAGTAGAAGCTATAGGTTTTATATCTTCAACATTTACTACTTGTTTTTGATTTTTCTGATAATTTAATTAACTGAGTTTCAACTCTAGCTAATTGTTGACCTATAGTATGACTATTAATAATAGTATAATTTATTTGTTTATTAATAATATCATTTTTATCTTCAATAGGTTGAGATAAACTAACCAAAGGAATAGCTTCAATAGTATTATTTTTTAAATTAATAGGTTCTAAAGGAGGATGAATAGATTTAATGGTTTCACTATTTTTTGTAGTCCAAGTTTTATAATAATTATTATATTCTTCTAATATATTAATTTGATGTCTCAGTTTACAATAAATAGTTAAATACCATTCTTTAAAATAAATAATAGTTTTATTTTCTTCCAAATAAGCATAATATAAATTTTTTATTGGATGAAAATAGTCATATTTATTTTATTTAATTTTAATCCATTTTCTAAAAATATCATTTTCAGGTAATTGATATTCAACATTACATAATTGTCTAATAAAAGATCCTGGAGTATTATATTCGTTCGTCATAATTTAAATTCCATTTCAGATACAGTAGGTGACTCTCGTTTATATTGTTGTTGAGAGGATTCTCCTTGTTCATGTATAGAATTAGGAAATGTTGTTGATTTCTTTGAATAGGTACCATGTGGTATTTGTTGTTCGGATATGTTTAATTTTTCAATTTCATTAACATTAGTTCCGGAAACAGAATACCTAGCACTAGAATTAGGAATATCAATTTGATAAGGAGGAATAATAGATCTAGAAGAATAACTTCGCGAAAGGGCCAATTTTCTAATTTTATTATTATTACATTTAATTTCAATATGTCCTTCAGGGGTTTGAATAATTTGATCTACTTGATTATTAATAATAGGTTGAGATAATACAGCTTGAGGAATAGTCCATTGTTCTGGAAATATAACTTCATCCCAATTTATTAATCTAGGTATAGCAATATTAGTTTTCATAATATCACTTTCAATTTGTAAAGTTTTGCCTGGATTATCTCTTAATTTAACTTGAGGACTTAAAGTGTTCATAACTTTATAACTTAATTTATAAATAATAGCAATAGTTTCGGATCCAGGTGAAAATTCATAAACATGTGTTTGTATATTTAAAACTACTGATTCAAATAGATTTTTATTAGTAAAAGATAAAGTTAAATTTGGATAAATATTAAAATAAATAGGACCATGACATAGACTTGTTTGGATAACACCCATTAGAGATTCTTTATAATTTTGGCTTCTAGCATCTCTAAGAGTAGCTAAGATACTAGCATTTAACCCTGGAATTGTTAAAGGTTTAAAGGCTACTTGAATTAATCCAATATGAATATATTTATATTTATTTAAATATTTTTGAATATCTTTTATACTTAATAATTTAATAACCTTTTCATTTGAATCTAAGCAAATAGTTTGCTCAGAAGTTTTAACTATCTTTGTAATCATATTATCAAAAGTTCCTAATTTATATATTGTTTTGGGTTCAATTGTTGGAATAGTCCAATTATTTAATAGTTCTTCTTGAGATAATTCAATAATTTCTTCATTTTTAATAGAATTTTCAGAAAATATATTTGAAATTAAATTCATGTTTATATGAGTTTATATTCAAATAAACATTAACCTTTTAAAGCTCAATCTTTTATAATGTAAGGTGAAATTTAAAACAAATGCCTTATTGACTATCGATTCTTAACGTATTGAGATCTGAGAACATCGTATTGACATATAATTTCCCATCCCCTTGTGACTTATAAGCAAGTATTCCCTGTCAAAGACTAATTTTCACAAAATATCACAATTATCTTTCTACCATGCAATGGGTATTTTGCCTAACAGCCTTATCTTTGGCAAAACGGCTACACCCCTGTAACACCTGGTTTCGTTTAAACCGGTTTACTTTATCAAATTTTAGTGGATGTTTTATGGATGAAATTGGGGAGCTAGTGTTTAGGTTAATAAATGTGAGTGTGGGCATGATGGTAATTTGAGATGGTATTTTGGATAGCGTATTTAATGGAAGGTTTAATGAGGTTTAGCCGCCACTGTTCTCTCATTTTTCCTTTCTCGGTATTCAGCTCAAGCTCAGCAGAGCTCCAGGCGATTTTTCCTCTCCGATCTTCAACCCTCAAACTAGGTAAGTTCTCCCCTTGTTTTCTTGAGATTTTAGTGGTTAGATATCAGAGAGAGTGCAATGTGTGTATTTTTGATAATGCTGTGAGTGAGTTGAGTTCGAGTTTAGTGTTGAGCCGAGAATGTACGATGACCAGAACTTCCAAACTAGCTCCTTAGGTTTCTGAATGATATGAGATAGGTTAGTGTTGATCTAATCGGTATTCTGCTTATGACATTAGGTGAGCAGGGCTTCCAGAGTAGTTGAAACCGAGCGATTTCCAGGAGACCAGGTAAGTGAAGTATTGTGTGTGCCTTCGGGCCTACATCACAAAACAGTAGGTTTATGCATGTTTGAGTGTTTTCTTTATGTCATGCATCATGTTTTTGAAGAAATACGAAAATGAATTTACATGAAATGTTATGTCAATGTATGAACAGATTGAAACAGATTAGCTGTTAAGGGAACTAATCCACCCCTTAATTGAGAAGAGGATGTATGACTTTGGGAGAACTGATCCCACTCCCAATGGAATTGAGGGATCAGATTAGCTGTTAAGGGAACTAATCCTCCCCTTAATTGAGAAGATGATGTATGACTTTGGGAAAGTTGATCCACCTCCCAATGGAACCGAGGGATCATTTCAGTGAATGAACGAAATTACAACTGAGTTGTGAAAGTAGAAACTGCATGTTTAGGTTTTATGTTTCAGCATATCATTTCATTATTGCTTTGCTTGCTTAGCATTAGGCTAATAGATGAGTGTTGTGATGTAGGTGTTGAGGTTGCTGTAGGTGATTTCCCTGAGTTCACAAATGCATAGATGATGTTGGAGGAGCGCATCCAGGCCACGACTTGGTAAACTGATGAGGCGGTTTAACCAGTGTTTTGTGTATGTGCATTGTAGTAAACAATTGGATAGCTGAGTTGTGTTTGAGTTTCATTGACAGAATCAACTTTTAATGTCCTGATCTTAGATTTGAAAACTCTCTGGTTCAGTCGACAACGTTTTCACTCAAGTATGTTGAGTCTTATGACAGCAATAGTTTTCAATGCTTGAAACACATTTTTGAAATCTTCTGGAAATAGTACCTTGCTAGTTTAGCATTGGTTTTTACTGGATTTGAGTAACGTAGGGATTGGAGTCGTTTTCGAAAGGTTTCATTGAAGCGAATAAGTCCCTTTGTAGTAGAGTTGTTCTTGTATAGAGTATGAATTGTGGAAAAATTGCTCTGTTTCCTATCGGCAAGTGGTAATCTATCGGTAGAAGACAACGTTTTCTATCGGTAGAAGAGGGTTGTTTACTACCGGTAGGAGTGACGTGTTAAATCTATCGGAATGGTGTAGTTTATTTCATCGGTAGAAAGTTTAGACTTTTGTCGTTTAGCGATCGGTGGATGTCGAGTGCTATAGTTATCGGAAGATGAAGGAAATGATTTTGTCGTTTAGTGACCGGTCAATGTATTCTGTTTGTTTTGTTTTGAAAGTAAAGTCTTTTGTCGTCTTATGATCGGCAGAGGCTGGATGAACGAATCATCCGGCTGACGTCATCGGTAAATGAGAGTAGCAAAACTCGTCTTTTGCGATCGGCAGAAGTTGGAAGATTAATTCATCCGGCTGACGTCATCGGTGGAAGACTTCTGTTTGCTTCTGCTCTTTCGTTGACTTAGTTCAGCGGCAGATGAGTTTGACTTTTGCAACTTTTAAAGTATTTCGCGATTTAAACCCCTTATTTCTTTTGGCCGATTGTTCTTTAACAACCCAACTGATTTTTCAAACATTGTACTATGGTTTTGTTTAACTCTATTTTGTTCAAATGAATTCCACTACAAGTATTTAAACGTTTTGAAGTTTTAGAAAATGTCAAATTTAGACTTTCGAGCGAAATTTTAAATTTAGTCCAAAGTTTCTTAATTTTGTACGAGTTATGAGTAACGAACCGAGTTTATATAATTCGGGGCGTTACAGTATGGTATTAAAGACATGTCAGTTAAACAGTTCAAAAGATTACTCATCAGTGCCAATCGTTGCATGGAAGTACTTCAACAACTGTAAGTGTTTATGTTAACCCTAGCTATTAGATACTTAAGAGTGTAATTAACCCTGTACAGGAATTTAGTACAATGGCCAGATGCCTAGGAAGACCCAGAGTGCCAAGGGAAATGCCAAACTTGAGTGGTGGGGAGGAGCCTAGTGTGATTAGGCAGCTGACAGAGTTGGTGCGTCAGTAAACAGACCTAGTGCGCCAGCAGTCTGATCAACTAGGAGTACTGTTCAACCGAGAGGTACAAGGAAGTGCCAACTCGGGTTCTAGCAATGAACATTCTGGAGATAGATTCCGGAGACTAAGACCACCCACGTTTGATAGACAATCATCTGATCCAGTTATTGCTGAAGGGTGGCTTAGGAAGATCGAAAGTATGTTTAGGTGTGCCAACATAGGAGAAGGAGACAAGGTCACATTGGGTACATTTCACTTGGCTGGTGAAGCTCAACTCTGGTGGGAAACAATAGAGACAACCACTGATGTCTTGGCGATGCCTTGGTCGCAATTCAAAGATATTTTCTACGAGAAGTATTTCAACAGTACTGTCCAAACTCCAAAGAAGTTGGAATTTCTAAACTTGAAGCAGACATGGTCTGTAGCCAAGTACAGTAGGCAGTTCGAGTCCCTGTCCAGGTTTGCTGGACATTTTGCTCTCAGGGACGAGGACAAGGTATTCAAATTTATGCATGGACTGAAGCCAGAAATCTACAGAGGGGTTAAATTTTGCGGTATTAAAGGCTTGACATTCAGCGAGGTTGTGTCCATTGCTCTGGAAGTGGAAGAAGCCGAAAAGAAGTGTGCTGGACCAAAAGAGGTCCCACAAAAGCCGGTCCAGCCACATCATCAAAGGGGAATGAAGAGGCCTAGTGAAGACCAGCATAGCCAAGGAACGAGAAAGAAAGTGTCGGATGCCAGGAAGTTTCCCCTGTGCCCGAAATGCTCGAAGAGTCACCTGGGTGAATGCAGGTTCGGTTCGGGAAAGTGTTTCAATTGCGGGGAAGTTGGACACAAATTTAGGGATTGCCCGAAGCCCAGAGTCACCCGATGCTTCAACTGTAACAAGGTTGGCCACGTCATTAGGGACTGTCCAGCTCTTAAGAATGGCCCTGGTATGATTAAGCCGAGGATATTCTCCATGATGGAGTCGGGCGATGATGAGCAGCCTGCTGTTGTGTCAGGTACTATATTGGTCAACTCTATACCTGCTTTTACATTGATAGATTCTGGTGCAACACATTCATTCATAGCATCTACTTTTGCTTTTAAGTTAGATGCACAGTTTACCCCTTCTATGCATGTGTTTAGTGTTGCTTTACCCTCTGGTGAGCGCATGCACTCTAACCAGGTGATGCTTGACAGTGATGTGTTAGTAGGAAGCGTGAGTCTACCTGCTGATCTCATTATTATGGATATAATGGGATTTGATGTAATCCTAGGAATGGATTGGCTATGTCATCTCTGGAGATGGCATATCTGTTGATCCAGCAAAGGTTCAAGCAGTTAAGGAATGGCCCCAACCGAAGAGTGCTACGGATATTAGGAGTTTTCTTGGACTAGCAGGATATTATAGAAAGTTCATTGAAGGATTCTCGAAGATTGCTACCCCCCTTACTAGGTTAACAAGGAAAAATGTGAAGTATATATGGACTGACGAATGTGAGTATAGTTTTCAGACCTTGAAACAGAAACTGACCAACGCTCCAATTTTGACCCTTCCTGTTGAAAATGGTAAATTTAGCATTTATTGTGATGCTTCCAAGATCGGTCTTGGATGTGTGTTAATGCATGATGGTAAGGTAATAGCTTATGCCTCTAGGCAGTTGAAAACACATGAGAAGAATTACCCTACGCATGACTTAGAGTTAGCTGCTGTGGTTTTTGCTCTAAAGATTTGGAGGCATTACTTGTATGGACAATCTTGTGAGATATTTTCAGATCATAAGAGCCTGAAGTACATTTTCACACAAAAGGAACTAAACATGAGGCAACGTCGATGGTTGGAATTTGTAAAGGATTATGATTTCGAGATTAAGTACCACCCTGGCAAAGCAAATGTTGTGGCAGATACCTTGAGTAGAGTGACAACATTAGCCTCAGCCATGATTTTAGACATGCCACTAGCTTTACAGTCTGAATTCCAAAAGTTTAACCTAGAAGCAGTATCCAGTATATCAGCTATGCTTTCGGCCATATCCTTGAGGCCTACTGTTTTGGAGAAAATAAAGGAAACTCAAAGGAACGACACTGAATGCAATAAGTATAAGTCCTGCATAGACTCTACAGACAAGTCGGATTTTAACTATTCCGCGGATGGAATCCTTAGGTTTAAAAATAGATGGTTTGTTTCTGCCATTAAGGAACTTCGAGATGAGATTCTTTCTGAAACATATTCTTCTCGATTTTCTGTTCACCCTGGAAGTACGAAAATGTACAAAGACCTTAAACATCATTATTGGTGGCCAAGTATGAAAAGGAGTGTGGCAGAGTATGTAGAATCATGTTTGTGCTGTCAACAGATTAAAGCTAAGCATCAGAGACACTCAGGAACATTGCAACCTTTACCAGTTCCTGAATGGAAATGGGAGCAAATAACGATGGACTTTGTTGTGGGATTGCCTAGAACAGCAAAAGGACATGATGCAATCTGGGTGATAGTTGATCGTTTAACCAAATCTGCCCACTTTTTACCGATAAAGATGACATACTCAATGGATCAACTTGCTGAGTTGTATGTGCATGAAGTTGTTAGACTGCATGGAGTTCCAAGCACCATAGTTTCAAACCGAGACTCTAGATTTACATCTAAGTTTTGGAAAAGTTTACACAAGGCTATGGGAACACAGCTTAGTTTTAGCACAGCTTTCCACCCTCAAACTGATGGACAATCCGAAAGGACTATTCAAACATTAGAGGATATGCTCCGTGCATGTGTATTAGACTTTTAAGGTTCATGGAGCAAACACTTGTCTTTAGTTGAATTTTCTTACAACAACAGTTTTCAGGCAACAATAGACATGACACCATACGAGGCATTGTATGGACGAAAGTGCAGATCCCTATTGTATTGGGATGAAGTTGGAGAAGCACAGTTGATTGGTCTTGACATTGTGCAGCAGACAGTGGAGAAAATTGCTCTTATCCGATAAAGAATCTTGACAGCTCAAAGCCAACAGAAAAGCTATGCAGACAAAAGACGAAGAGAATTGGAATTTGATGTTGGTAATGAAGTTTTCCTTAAGGTGTCACCTTTCAAAGGAGTTGTGAGATTTGGAAAGAGAGACAAGTTGAACCCCAGATATATTGGACCTTTCTCAATCTTGAAGAGGATTGGGAAGTCAGCCTATCAACTACTGTTACCAGCCTCTTTAAAGGGAATCCATAATGTGTTCCATGTTTCCATGCTGAAGAAGTGTGTTAGAGATCTATCTCAAGTCGTGGAACCGCAGAGTATTGAAATCCATCCTACTCTTACCTATGAGGAGAAACTAGTAAGAATCCTGGATTATGCAGTGAAGGTATTGCGTAACAAATAGGTTCCACTAGTGAAAGTCTTGTGGCACAACCAAAATATAGAGGAGACAACTTGGGAGCGCCAGCAAGACATGATGGACCAGCATCCAGAGTTATTCAAGTACTGAATTTTGAAAACAAAATTCTTTTAAGGAGGGTAGATTGTAACACTCGGTTTCGTTTAAACCGGTTTACTTTATCAAATTTTAGTGGATATTTTATGGATGAAATTGGGGAGCTAGTGTTTAGGTTAATAAATGTGAGTGTAAGGGCATGATGGTAATTTGAGATGTTATTTTGGATAGCGTATTTAATGGAAGGTTTAATGAGGTTTAGCCGCCACTGTTCTCTCATTTTTCCTTTCTCGGTATTCAGCTCAAGCTCAGCAAAGCTCCAGGCAATTTTTCCTCTCCCATCTTCAACCCTCAAACTAGGTAAGTTCTCCCATAGATAGCACAGAGAGTGCAATGTGTGTATTTTTGATAATGCTGTGAGTGAATTGAGTTCGAGTTTAGTGTTGAGCCGAGAATGTACGATGACCAGAACTTCCAAACTAGCTCCTTAGGTTTCTGAATGATATGGGATAAGGTTAGTGTTGATCTAATCGGTATTCTGCTTATGACATTAGGTGAGCAGGGCTTCCAGAGTAGTTGAAACCGAGCGATTTCCAGGAGACCAGGTAAGTGAAGTATTGTGTGTGCCTTCGGGCCTACATCACAAAACAGTAGGTTTATGCATGTTTAAGTGTTTTCTTTATGTCATGCATCATGTTTTTGAAGAAATACGAAAATGAATTTACATGAAATGTTATGTCAAGGTATGAACAGATTGAAACAGATTAGCTGTTAAGGGAATTAATCCGCCCCTTAATTGAGAAGAGGATGTATGACTTTGGGAGAACTGATCCCACTCCCAATGGAATTGAGGGATCAGATTAGCTGTTAAGGGAACTAATCTGCCCCTTAATTGAGAAGATGATGTATGACTTTGGGAAAGTTGATCCACCTCCCAATGGAACCGAGGGATCATTTTAGTGAATGAACGAAATTGCAACTGAGTTGTGAAAGTAGAAACTGCATGTTTAGGTTTTATGTTTCAGCATATCATTTAATTATTGCTTTGCTTGCTTAGTATTAGGCTAATAGATGAGTTTTGTGATGTAGGTGTTGAGGTTACTGCAGGTGATTTCCCTGAGTTCACAAAATGCATAGATGATGTTGGAGGAGCGCATCCAGGCCACGACTTGGTAAAATGAGGAGGCGGTTTAACCAGTGTTTTGTGTATGTGCATTCTAGTAAACAATTGGATAGCTGAGTTGTGTTTGAGTTTCGTTGACAGAATCAATTTTCAATGTCCTGATCTTAGATTTGAAAACTCTCTGGTTCAGTCGACAACGTTTGAGTAACGTAGGGATTGGAGTCGTTTTTGAAAGGTTTCATTGAAGCGAATAAGTCCCTTTATAGTAGAGTTGTTCTTGAATAAAGTATGAATTGTGGAAAAATTGCTCTGTTTCCTACCGGCAAGTGGTAATCTATCGGTAGAAGACAATGTTTTCTATCGGTAGAAGAGGGTTGTTTACTACCGGTAGGAGTAGCGTGTTAAATCTATCGGAATGGTTTAGTTTATTTCATCGGTAGAAAGTTTAGACTTTTGTTGTTTAGCGATCGGTGGATGCCGAGTGCTATAGTTATCGGAAGATGAAGGAAATGATTTTGTCGTTTAGTGACCGGTCAATGTATTCTGTTTGTTTGGTTTTGAGAGTAAAGTCTTTTGTCGTCTTATGATCGGCAGAGGCTGGATGAACGAATCATCCGGCTGACGTCATCGGTAAATGAGAGTAGCAAAACTCGTCGTTTGCGATCTGCAGAAGTTGGAAGATTAATTCATCCAGTTGACGTCATCGGTGGAAGACTTCTGTTTGCTTCTGCTCTTTCGTTGACTTAGTTCAGCGGCAGATGAGTTTGACTTTTGCAACTTTTAAAGTATTTCGCGATTTAAACCCTTTATTTCTTTTGGCCGATTGTTCTTTAACAACCTAACTGATTTCTCAAACATTGTACTATGGTTTTGTTTAACTCTATTTTGTTCAAATGAATTCCGTTGCAAGTATTTAAACGTTTTGAAGTTTTAAAAAATGTCAAATTTAGACTTTCGAGCGAAATTTTAAATTTAGTCCAAAGTTTCTTAGTTTTGTCCGAGTTATGAGTAACGAACCGAGATTATATAATTCGGGGCGTTACAACCCCAACACGGAATGCAAAAGATAACTGTCAGATTTTGAGAAAATCATAGCAATCATGCTCGGCACAAATTCCCAAGGAAACTTCTATGTCTTATTGATGAACTCAAACCATCTTATTGTTAAGAACAAATATTCTTATTGGAAATGTTTACAATTTCAAATTACATTATCAAGATTATTCTTTACAAGTTAGTTTATTTGAATTTAAACTATAAGTTTAGCCAATCATTTGGCTCTGATACCAAAAGAGAGCAGCGAAAATCGAAAAGAAATGGAGAAGAAGAGAACCCAGATAATATATTATACAAGAGAGAATAACTTACAAAGAAGAGAAGCAAACCCCGATAATATATTATACAAGAGAGAATAACTTACAAGAAGAGAACAGAGCACACTAGAGTTTTTAGAGAGAGAAGGCAAAACTTGGAAAAACTTGACAAATAAACCAAATGAGCACTCCTATATAGCGCTGGGAGTGACCAAAAACAAAAAAGAAAACGACAAACACTCCATAGTGGAGTGTACTAAGATTCCTTCTTTACAAAAGTGGTGGGGACCACTAGGACCACTAATAATTCTTCCCATAATGGAGAAGCTTCTTCATAACTAAAGCTACTTCTTTCTTAAGGAAGTCTACTTCAGCATTCCTATCCTTCAGAGTCAATAGAGCTTTCTGATGATTAATATCCAATTCATTAAATAAATTCATCATAAACTGAGTTTTTTCTTCGTAATTTTGCACCAGTTGATCACTAGCTTGTTGAAAACTGCGATAATTCAAGGCTTGCATCTGAAGAGGCAACCACGTCGGTCTGTTGAATACTCTTCGATAATTTCTGCGCGAAATAGGCCAAAACCCTCTATGATGTCTTGGAAAATAATATCTATTACGATATTCTCTATCAATTCTAGCTGGCAAATATCCCACATTCCAAGGGGCTAGATTATATGGATTCATTCTCAGAATATTTCTGTAAAAATAAACTTGTCTGTCTTCAGCAACAACAACTTCTTCAAATAAATCTTCAATAATTCTCTCGTCCCAGTCTGCAAAGTTCATAACTCTTTCTTTTCTTTTCCTTTGTCTTTATACTTCAAAAGAAACATATCTTCTTCAAAATCTTCCCATAATTCTTGAGTATGATAATCAATAGAATCAGAATATTCAAAGTCCTGAGTATCGGGAGCAATAAGAGCATAAGGACCAGTATTATCATATGAATGGTCAATATCCATATCATTTTTTCGAAAATCAAATAATTGAGTTTTCATAGCCTCAAATAATTTTTCTTCTTTTTCCTGTTTAGACATATCAGGATATATTCGAGAAATAGTAGCATAAAGCTTCTGAATATAATTTATATTATCTTTCTCATCTTCAGCAGCAGCTCTAGCTGTAGCTTTAGCTTTTTCTTTATATACATCAATAGATGTCTTAATACGGGTCAAACATTTATCTGTCTCATAACGAGCCCACCATTTTACATAAAAGTTTCTTTGAACTTCATATAAACCCAAATAAGAGTCTTTGTCTATCTCTAGACTCCACTGCCATATCCAATTTATCTGGAATTCAGAGCAAAACCATAATAATTTTTGCTCTTTAATAAATAAAGTCCTATTAGATAAAATAGGATGATATTTTAGCCAAATATGAAATTCTTCTTGAATAGAGGCAGGTAATAAAGATAACGCCGGAGAGTGTTCTTGCCACCAAGCATAAAACCAAGGAGGAAATTTATCCTCTGTTTTCATAATTTCAGGATTAATAGTAAAGAACCATGAATGGGTTCTCTGAGGATTCTGAATATAGAACATATATGTCCAAGCATTTATATAATCCCAATAATTATATCGTGCTTCAGATTTTAAATTTCTGACAGCAAATACATTTAATTCCCACTCTTGAGGATGTATAATCCGAATATTATAGCATTTAGAATGAGTCACACTGGACTTTCCAATTTCTCCAGAATAATGATGAAATATCTGAACAGAGTCAGTTTCTACCAAAATATGTTCATAATAAAGACGATACTTTCCATCAGTCAATAAATAATGATGAGAGCCCAAATATCTCTCTTTAATATACCAGACATCTTTATTAGCCAATAATAGATCCTTTTCATAAAAGGGAAAAATAGTAGCACACATATTCTTTTTCACATATTGATCCCCTGCTTCTAATACTTCTTTAGGAGTTTTAGGAGGAGTAAGAGGAGTACTACTTTCTCCTATTAAGGGATATTGATGATAATAACTAAGGCGACCGCGACCGTCCACGGCCCCTAGTACCCCTACGACCACCACCCCCACCAAGGGGTTTATCCATTATGTAAAAATTCACGAGTTAAAAAATCAGGAAGAGAATTACTTTCACCTTTAATATATTCAATAGTGAAATCATAAACAGATAATTCTGATTGCCATCTAGCAAATATTTGTTTAGAAACTAAATTTTTAACATCTTTAGTTAAAATATCTTTGGCTGCAGAACAGTCTACTCTAATAATAAAGGATTGATTTAATAAATCATCTTGAAATTTAGATAAAGTTTTAACAATAGCTAAAATTTCTTTTTTCACAGTTGAATAATTAAGTTGAGCTGGTTTCCAAAGACCAGAAGTAAACCTAATTAATTCTTTAATATGCTTTTCAGGATTAAATTGTTTTAAGATACCTCCATAACCAATATTAGAAGCATCAGTTTTGACAATCTTTTTTAATAAAGGATTAGATAGATTAAGACAAGGTAAAGACACAACTTTCTGTTTTAATAGTTGAACAGCTTTAGTATGGTCATTTGTCCAAGGTGTTGGATTCTTTTTTAATCTTTTATAAAGTAAAAGAGTATCTTTTGCTAAATCTTTATAAAAGTCTCCTAAATAATTTAAACTGCCTAGAAATCTTTGTAATTGTTTTTTATCTGTAATTTCATCAGGAAATTTAGATGTAAATTCAATAGTTCGTGGAATAGGATGTAACACCTGACATTTTGTCCGTGTAATAATCTGTTGAATTATTGTATGGATTTAAATTGCCATAAATACGATAACAATTTCATTGTAAAATGTTAGAGCATTTAGTGTGGGGAGAACCTAACTAATGTGTAACTAACCAAACACTAAGTTTAGAATGCATGGAAGGGTAAATTAGAGAGAAATTAAGGTTGGTGGGAGATTGCCAATGGTTGAGTGACATCTGGCAACTTGTTGAAGAAGCTAAGTTTTTCCTCCTACGTGAAACCCTTAGTTCACTTCTCTGCTTCTTCTCTTCTTTCTCTGTTTTTTCTCTTCCTGACGATTGAAACAAAGTTCCACACTTTGTTTCTCCTGTATTATTCTGTTTTCTTCCGTGAAGGTAATTCACGTCGATAGTTAACAAGTTTAACTATACTGTTTATTGGTTTTGAGAAGTTTAGGGTTAATAACTGTATAAGCATGTTTTAGGTTCACAAACTACTGAAACCGAGACGATCAAGAACATCAACTCTATAGCAAACAGGTAAGTTCATATCCGTAGGCTGGCCCTTAAGGCCCTACATCTCGGAGGTACTAGGTTTTTCATTCTGTTGGCTGGTATCGGGTAGAAGGGTTAGAGTTAAGTTCTGTGGTTTCTGTTCAGGTTTCTGTTGTTTTATCTTCTTGTTCTCTGTTGTATCAACTGTAAGCACTATAAATGTCCATGTATACACGATTTTCTGAAAGTTCATGCAAAACCGTTTTCTGTACACGGTTTTGAAGTTAAGCAAGATAAAATCTGACTGAAATGTATCGGTTAAGTGTGGGATGGGGACTGACCCTCTGTTTCTGTATATATATACTGTACTACTGTATGTGCCTATAGTGCACCCTCTGCTTGTCAATTCCCCTATAAGCCCCACTTATACCCCTCTGCCACTGAAATGTAATGTTCTGTACTGTCACTGTATTCTGAAAACCGCATGCATGGCATTTTGCATCACTGCATTTTATTATGTTCTTACTGAGTTTTAGACTCATAGGTGAACTCCCTGATGTAGGTACTGAACCCGAAAATGAGGACTTCATGCCTCATTCTGATGACTAGGTGGCTGGTGGCTCGAGCTCATGTGGGTTTTGGTTGCTGCAGCCAGACAAATTCTGACCCGAGGTTTAAGTTTTCTGTAATGTCTATATCTGTAAAGTTTTCTGGAAGTTCTGGTTGTGTTGTAAAATTCTGTAAAAACTCTCCTTTTGGTAGATTCTGCAATTGCATGTTAGGTTCTGTACTGATTCAGAGGTTTTACTTTTAGAACAATGTACAAGTTCTGATGTCTCAGCTTTGGAAATCATTGTATTTGACAGTTGAACTCATGTCCTGAATGTTCTGAAATGTTTTAGAATATTTTCCTGTTTTAAGGTTTGCATGCATGGTCTCGAATTCTAGAGCTATCCATGCAGTCTATCTTTCTTAAATTTGTCAGTTGAAATCTATAATCTGCAAAGTGTGTTTCAAAAATCTTGTTGTTGCAATCGCCGAGGGGCGATCAATCGCCCCTTTTATGGGCGACTGATCGCCATAAAATTTTTATTTTAATTTTAAATTTTAATTAGTTAATAGTTTTAATTGATTTAATTTTTTTAAGTTTTAATTGTTTTAGTTTTTGTTTTAAACGATTTACTAAACGAACTTCAATTTCAATTTTGATTGAGATTTCGCCTTAAGTACAGTTAAAGTTAAAAGTGTAAAAAAAATGATAGTATGGCAAATTGGGTACAGTATGGCACCAGTATCGAAGAATCCGTACCGTATGGCACCAATTGAGCTGAAGGAATTGAAGGCTCAGCTGATAGAGTTGGTGGACAAGGGTTTTGTGCGCCCCAGTTTCTCTATGTGGGGTGCTCCCGTCTTGTTTGTCAAGAAGAAGGATGGGTCCCTACGGATGTGTATTGACTACCATGAGCTGAACAAGTTGACGATCAAGAATAAGTACCCGTTGCTGAGAATCGATGATTTATTTGACCAGCTACAAGGGGCTCGGGTATTTTCTAAGATTGACTTGCGCTCCGGTTATTACCAGTTGAAGGTCAGAGCTGATGATATTCCAAAGACCGCCTTTAGGACCCGGTACGGGCACTACGAATTCTTAGTGATGTCGTTCGGGTTAACTAATGCTCCGGCAGCATTTATGGACCTGATGAACAAGATATTCCAAGATTCCTTGGATAAATTTGTAATCGTTTTCATCGACGACATTCTGGTTTACTCCAGAAGTAAGGCCGAGCACGAGGAGCACTTGGCAATTGTGCTATCAACTCTGAGGCAGTACCAATTATTTGCCAAACTATCAAAATGTGAATTCTGCCTGAGTAGGATTAATTTCCTAGGCCACGTGGTGTCTGCTGAAGGAGTGTCTGTGGACCCGGCCAAGATTGAGGCTGTAAGAGACTGGCCAAGGCCGAGGAATGCAAGCGAGGTACGGAGCTTTATCGGACTAGTTGGTTACTACAGGAAATTCATCAAGGGATTTTCTGTGATAGCGAAGCCTATGACCAGCTTAACGAGGAAGGAAATCAAGTTCAAGTGGTCCGAAGCATGTGAGGTGAGTTTTCAGACACTTAAACAGAAATTAACCACTGCTCCTCTGTTAGTATTGCCAGTTGAAGATTGCAAGTTCAGCGTATACTGTGACGCATCCAAGATAGGCTTGTGATGTGTATTAATGCAAGAAGGAAAAGTGGTGGCGTACGCGTCCAGACAATTGAAGAACCACGAGCAGAACTACCCTACTCATGACCTTGAGTTAGCGGCAGTTGTATTTGCGCTAAAGGTATGGAGGCACCACTTGTACGGACAGTCGTGTGAAGTGTTTTCTGATCACAAGAGCCTGAAGTACATCTTTACCCAGAAAGAGCTAAACATGAGACAAAGACGGTGGTTAGAATTTGTAAAAGACTACGATGTTGAGATCAAATACCATCCTGGTAAAGCTAATGTGGTAGCTGATGCGCTAAGCAGGATGCTAGCTACTATGAAACCAGTAATGTTGGCCGTATCAATGCCTTTGAGGACGGAGATACAGAAGTTTGATATAGAGATAGTGTTTGGGCTATCGGCCATACTAGCAGACTTAACACTACGGCCCTCCGTCCTGGACCAAATTAAGAAAGCCCAGAAGACCAATTCAAAGGAGATGGCTGATATGGTGGGCAAGGGACCAATGGCCTCTTCCGATTTCAGTTATTTGGGAGATGGAATTCTGAACTTCAAAAACAGATGGTATGTTCCGAAAGACGAAGAGCTACGGAAGCACATCTTGTTGGAAGCCCATTCATCTTCTTTCTCTTTGCATCCTGGAAGCACGAAGATTTATAAGGACTTGAAACTTCACTTCTGGTGGCCGAATATGAAGAATGAAGTGGCCAAATATGTGGATTCTTGTATGATATGTCAACAGGTCAAAGCTGAACATCAACGACCGAGTGGAACGCTTCAACCTCTCCCGATCACCGAATGGAAATGAGAGAATATAACGATGGATTTTGTTGTTGGCCTACCGAGAACAGCTAAGGGCCATAATAGCATTTGGGTCATAGTGGACAGATTGACGAAGTCGGCCCACTTTCTACCTGTGAAGATGACGTACTCCATGGATCAGTATGCAGAGCTGTATATTAGCGAGATTATTAAACTGCATGGCGTTCCTGTGTCGATCGTCTCAGACCGTGATCCCAGATTCACTTCTAGGTTTTGGAAAAGTTTGCAGAACTCTTTGGGTACGAAGTTGAATTTCAGCACGGCATTTCATTCAGACTGACGGACAATCTGAGAGAACAATCCAAATATTGGAGGATATGCTAAGGTCGTGCGTGCTGGAATTTCATGCTCATTGGAGTAGATATTTGCCACTCGTGGAGTTTGCCTACAACAATAGCTATCAGGCTACAATTGGCATGGCTCCTTATGAAGCCCTCTACGGCAGAAAGTGTAGATTTCCATTGTGTTGGGATGACGTCGGAGAAACCAAGCTTATCGTCCCTGAGATATTACAGCAGATGTCCGAGGTGATAACTGCTATCAAACAACGAATAAAGATTGCTCAGAGTCGACAGAAAAGTTATGCAAACCATAGAAGAAGAGACTTGGAGTTTGCCGAAGGTGATGGAGTATTCTTGAAGGTGTCACCTTTCAAGGATGTAATGAGATTCGGTAAGAAAGGAAAGCTCAGCCCATGGTTCATTGGCCCATTTTCCATTTTGAAGCGTGTGGGAAACATGGCTTACAGACTGCAGCTGCCAACGTCTATGGATGGAGTTCACAATGTCTTCCATGTTTCGATGCTGATAAAATGTGTACGAGATCCAACTCAGATCGTAAAACAGGTGGACTTTGATATCATGCCGACGCTGACCTATGAAGAAAGGCCTATACAGATATTGGATAAGTCACTTAAAGTGTTACGCAATCGTGTGGTCCCATTGGTGAAAGTTTTGTGGCGCAATCATATTGTGGAAGAAGCCACGTGGGAAAGACAAGAGGATGCTAGGGCCCAATATCCGGACCTCTTACTTAGGCAAATTTTGGGGACAAAATTTCTGTTAAGGTGGGTGGAATGTAACACCTGACATTTTGGCCGTGTAATAATCTGTTGAATTATTGTATGGATTTAAATTGCCATAAATACGATAACAATTTCATTGTAAAATGTTGGAGCATTTAGTGTGGGGAGAACCTAACTAATGTGTAACTAACTAAACACTAAGTTTAGAATGCATGGAAGGGTAAATTAGAGAGAAATTAAGGTTGGTGGGAGATTGCCAATGGTTGAGTGACATCTGGCAACTTGTTGAAGAAGCTAAGTTCTTCCTCATACGTGAAACCCTTAGTTCACTTCTCTGCTTCTTCTCTTCTTTCTCTGTTTTCTCTCTTCCTGGCGATTGAAACAAAGTTCCACACTTTGTTTCTCCTGTATTCTTCTGTTTTCTTCCGTGAAGGTAATTCCCGTCGATAGTTAACAAGTTTAACTATACTGTTTATTGTTTTTGAGAAGTTTAGGGTTAATAACTGTATAAGCATGTTTTAGGTTCACAAACTACTGAAACTGAGACGATCAAGAACATCAACTCTATAGCAAACAGGTAAGTTCATATTCGTAGGCTTGCCCTTAAGGCCTTACATCTCGGAGGTACTAGATTTTTCATTCTGTTGGCTGGTATCGGGTAGAAGGGTTAGAGTTAAGTTCTGTGGTTTCTGTTCAGGTTTCTGTTGTTTTATCTTCTTGTTCTCTGCTGTATCAACTGTAAGCACTGTAAATGTCCATGCATACATGATTTTCTGAAAGTTCATGCAAAACTGTTTTCTGTACACGGTTTTGAAGTTAAGCAAGATAAAATCTGACTGAAATGTATCGGTTAAGTGTGGGATGGGGACTGACCCTCTGTTTCTGTATATATATATACTGTACTACTGTATGTGCCTATAGTGCACCCTCTGCTTGTCAGTTCCCCTATAAGCCCCACTTATACCCCTCTGCCACTGAAATGTAATGTTCTGTACTGTCACTGTATTCTGAAAACCGCATGCATGGCATTTTGCATCACTACATCTTATTATGTTCTTACTGAGTTTTAGACTCATAGGTGAACTCCCTGATGTAGGTACTGAACCCGAAAATGAGGACTTCGTGCCTCAGTCTGATGACTAGGTGGCTGGTGGCTCGAGCTCATGGGGGTTTTGGTTGCTGCAGTCGGACAAATTCTGACCCTAGGTTTAAGTTTTCTGAAATGTCTATATCTGTAAAGTTTTTTGGAAGTTCTGGTTGTGTTGTAAAATTATGTAAAAACTCTCCTTTTGGTAGATTCTGCAATGCATGTTAGGTTCTATACTGATTCAGAGGTTTTACTTTTAGAACAATGTACAAGTTCTGATGTCTCAGCTTGGAAATCACTGTATTTGACAGTTGAACTCATGTCCTGAATGTTCTGAAATGTTTTAGAATATTTTCCTGTTTTAAAGGCTTGCATGGATGGTCTCGAATTCTAGAGCTATCCATGCAGTCTGTCTTTCTTAAATCTGTCAGTTTGAAATCTATCATCTGCAAAGTGTGTTTCAAAAATCTTGTTTTGAATCGGGTTTTGAAGGTTTGAAACCCTTATGCCTTCTGTTTTGATGCTCCTTGCCCTATGTCTTTCTGTTAAAAGTTGTCAACTCTGCCTTCTTTTTGACTATATCATCTGATCACGTCCACTGCTGTTTAAGTGTATATCCACCGGTGGACGTCATCCACCTCCACTGCCCGTTCAATTATCTCATCCGATGACGTCTTCACCTCATCCGATCTCATCTGCGTCTGTATCTTCTGCTTGACGTCATCCATCTTCCGGGCTGACGCCATCACCTCATCCGATCTAATCTGCTGTCTGTATCTTCCAGTTGACGTCATCTATCTTCCGGCTCACGTCATCACCTCATCCGATCTCATCTGCTGTCTGTAATCTTCCGGTTGACGTCATCCATCTTCCGGCTGACGTCATCACCTTATACGAATTCCGTCTGCTGTCTGTATCCTTCCGCCTGACGTCACCCATCTTCCGGCTGACGTCCACCACCTCTTCCGCCCAGTTTTACTCAGCCTCTTCCACTGAATACTGTTCGTCTTTTGTCGTATCTGAATCCACCGATAGCTTTAATCTTCCACCTGACGTCATCCTTACTTCTGTCCTTTGCAATTGCATCTTCCGACTGACGTCAGCTTCCATCTTCCGCCCATAGTATTTTATTGTTTTTTTTAAAACAAGTCTTTCCGCCTACGTCTTCCTGTCTTATTCTGTTTCTATGTTTATCGCCCATTTCTATTTTCTGTTTTATCTTTTTCTCTTCTATTATTCATCCCCGATTGTCTATGGTTTCTGTTATAACACTGTAGCCTCCACAGTATGTTTCTTCTCCACCTTAAGATTCTCTTTAATATCCCTGTCTTCCTGCTTTCCTTCTGTCACTTTGTTGTATTCTGATTCCTAATTGTTCTCCGTTTACATTCCTGCATTTCGGTTTTCTTCTGCCATCCTTCATTGAAACCTGTTTTGCTTTCAAACCTGAGAATATCTTCTCTCCCTTGTGTATAGTTTTGTAATGTTCAGTCTGTTTTGATAAAAAAAATGTCACTGTTTTCCGTTAAATGTCCGGTGTGAAGGCTTGGCTCTCAAATTCCGATCGGGATCCGGTTCCGGGCTGTCACATAGGAATTATAGTACCTTGATGGATATTATGTCCTAAAATCTAACAGTTGTTTGAAATAATTTCATTTTACGAACAGATAAAACTAAACCATTATATTTAATAATGTCTTTAATAGTTTTAAGATGTTTAAAATGCTGATCTAATGATTTAGAAAAGACTAGAATATCATAAATATAAACAATACATAAACGATTATAATGTTTAAATATATCATTCATAATATTTTGAAATTCAGAATGAGCATTTTTTAAACCAAAAGGCATAACATTCCATTCATAATGTTCTAAAGGGACAACAAAAGCAGTTTTATATCTGTCCTTTTCAGCAATTTGTATTTGCCAATATCCAAATTTTAAATCAAATTTAGAAAATATTAGAGCAGATTGAAGTCTATCTAATAGATATTTTTTATTAGGAATAGGATACCTTATCCATTGTAAAGCATCATTTAAAGGTTTATAATTAATAACGAGTCGAGGTACACCTCGTTCTTTTTCAGCTGCATTATTAACATAAAAAGCAGTACAACTCCAAGGAGATTTACTTGGATGAATAAGTTGTTTATGTAACGCCCCCGAACCCACCCTGGCTCGGAGCGCTACTTGCTAACCAATCCCACGTTAAAACATCATTTAAAATAGAATGAACACCGCAAAATTTAAAACTAAATCTCCGAAACTTTCTTATGTCATACCTAGCTGCCTAGACTCACTAATTTCCTTTAATCCTAACCTTTAAGCACCACGGCGTCCTTTCCAAAAATTTCGGCAAAGTAACGCCTGAAAATGGCGCCTCCAAAATGCTAGGTACCTGCATAAAATCCAATCTCAACCAATCTAGAATATTCCTAACCATCTAACCAACCTACAAAATCTCCAAAAAATAAAAGAAGACCGGCGAAACACGAAATACGAACCCTATCTACAAGAAGAAAAGTCCCATATCACGCGCCGGTACATCACCCTAACTTAACCTATATACAACAAGTACACAATACCTATAATAACGGTCCCAAAAACCTCAATCTAAAGAGTTGCCGAAATTCCCATTTTCCACAACAAAACCTAGGGGCACATTCCCACAACTACCTAACACCAAATAACAACCCACACTCCCCACATTCTCCAGGACGCAACCGCATCGGTCGAGGGCCCCGACCAATTGCCGTGCCCCGGGCAACAGCGGACCATCAACGACTGCGTCCCAAAATCCTAGCTTTCCTAGTAGCTCTAGACTGTACTCTGTTTCACTACAACATTAGAACAAGCCACACCCCCCCCCCGCCTACTCTAGCCCGTTCCACACGCTTCCACAGGACCAAGTGGGAACAGAACGTAAACATGAACCCCACAGGCAACACACAAACCGCTTCACACATGAAATCTCTCCTCACCTGTGTTTTCCGAGTTTATAATCTCTCTACACTTTACAACGCTCCGTGAATCAAGTAGGCACCCATACGATCGCTTACAGACTTCATTGGTACGGCCACACTTGACCCACGGAGCAAGCACGGCCAGCTCACGCCGGGTCCCCCCATTGGGCCGGCCGACACAATCTTCCTTCCGGTCCACTCGTAATCACGTAGGCACACATCGAGGCATCCGTAACCTTGGACGGCACCACACCGAACTACGCGTCCCCGCCCCCCCGAGCATACCTCGGCCGCAGACACCCAGGGCACCCCCCCATTGGCCACCGCCGCCCGCAGTACACAATTTTTCAACAGCACTTAGTTTTGTCTAACTTTATTCTCTGAGTAGAGTCCACTCACTGCCTCCCCGGGTAAACTCCCCGGATGTACAAGGCTCACGGAATGGTAAATGGCGACTCTATCACCTTCTTTTGCTACTCTTTCTGTTGTTCCCCTCATAAGTCGCACAACACCCTTTCGCAAACCGACACACGGTAACTAATCAAGCAGTCATTAAACCGCTGCTGATCTGCACCACGGTACATACCAACCGCCCCCATCAACCACCCACATAATCCCCCCATATACATATAGCACCACCACCTCCGCCTGCCACCTCATTATTACCATGCTCCACTTCTATCGACCCAAAACCGAGAAACCTCGCTGTCCACAATCATAGTGCCCACGCTCCTAACGCCCCACAACCCCTCCTACCCTACACACCGTGTTCTGTTTGTGGACGAGGGCGGCCCCCACGACGCTTCACTACTCCTTGGTCCGTCCGAATATCGAATTTTTCCGTGCGCTTGATACATCTCTCCTTATCCTTAAACCGCTCCTCACATCCTACACCATCCTCGTCACCCACCCCAATAAACTATCGTTCTCTTATAAGTGTTGTGTCCAACTGCACTGCAATAACTCTACAACCGGCTATTCTTAGGGCTATCGTGTAAGGACGCCTCGACGGCCTGTATCACTCTGTTGTTTCCTCTGCTATCTAAGTTTAAGAATCCCCGTTAGGTCACCATGGGCACCCGAACGGGCCATGTCACTTCAAACGTACTGATTGTTTCCCATTGCTCTCCCTTTGATGACCCTTAAAATCACTCATATAACTCAACACAAACGTATGTACCAACAAACGCACTGACCCGTCAGTGGCCAACAGGGAGCTTGGGACCATTGCTGGGTCCACGGGGAGGCAATATCACCCATGCCCGAGAAACACCTAACAAAATTCGGCGACCCCCAACAGTGATCCACAAGGGGCAGCGTCCAAATGAGCAGAGTATTGGTCTCACCTTGGGTACACGGCAGAGAGCCAGCGAGGGGAACCACGAGACGAGAAAACACCGCAAAAGGGGAGGGAAAGAGAAACGACTTACGTGTCGGTTCTGTGCGCGGCGAGCGGATACGGCAGCCTAGGAGTTCGACTGACGTTGCCAGGCGGGAAATCGTCGGGAATCGTCGGCGATTCGCCGTTCCTCCTTCCCTCTCCCCGTTTTTCTCTCGGCGGAGAGCACTCGACGAACAACACAGAATGGCGAAGCCTATTCTGTTGTTTTTTTTTTGTTTTTATTAATAATAATAATATAAATAATAATAATCACTTATAATAATTAAAACTAAACTATTTCTTAATTTAAACTAGCTAATTACCGTATTTACCCTCCGATACATTCACACCATCTAACGTAACGTCACCTACTCGTTCTAACTCTCCATCGAAACTCCCGAGCAAACTACTTAACCCAAGAACTACCATAACTTAAATGAATAAAATCTAATTCTTAATTAATTAACAATATATTTATTGTTCTTTTATTCTGTCCAGTACAAAACATCCGGTGTAGTTTAGCTAATAAAGTTTCATTTCTTTAGACTCAATTTAATAGTCAATTATTTGACTGGGTCTAGATTAGTAGGAATTAATTTTTACTTTACTTAGGAAATAGGTAATCAACTATATGGTTGTTCTACGCTCCCAAACATATTAGGAGTAATCTCCCAGACTTCATCATAAAAATTTTGTTCAATATTTTTAGATTTTTCAATAATAAGAGTTGTTTTAAGATCTGCATCTTTAAATAAGGAAATTTTGGTTTTAAAAAATTAATATGTGATTTTATCTAGGATAATTTATTTTAATCATAATAAAAAGTATCTTGGGTTTTCTATAAAGCATAAAAATCAATGATAATAAATGTTAGCAACCAATACCTTTTCATCATATTTTAAAAAAAAAAAAATAGGCCATTCATATTTGAAAAGGGAGAGTTCAAGATATTTTTGTTGGAAGTTTTTGACTAATAAAAAATAGTAGTAGTAACTTTTTCTTAATATTACTAATAGTAGCATTTGATAATTTATAATTGCTTTTAATTTTGTGCCACCAGCAGATATAAAGGTTCGTTTAGTTTTTTCAAGTAGGAATAGGGAATAATACTTCTTTTATACAATTTATATCAGATCCAGGATCAATAAGAGCTGTTAAATTGGTTTAGCGAAGAAATGAGATTAATAATAAAGTAATTTTCATAAACCATTGTGATATACTATTCGTTATTATAGTAAATATCATAATTGTCTTCAGTCATTAGAAAACTAATCCATAGAAGCTTCTAATTTATCTAATCGATAGATTAGTTTAAATGGTGGATCTGATATATTCATTTGTAATTCTGTGTTCCAATTTAAGTTCTTTACCTTCTCTATTTAAATCTGAATCTAATAGGTAATTATTTATTAGATTATAAACTAGTAATACTTCACTTTAATGAATAACCTTTTTGTTGAGGTCTTAAAGTAGGTTCAATTTTATCATTTTTTTCTTTCTTTTTTAGAATAATTTAATAATATTTTTGCTTAATATAGGATATGTTATTTGGATCTTAAGTTGCTAACATCTTTGTTGATCGGTGTTAAAACCTTAACTGAAGTTTTCAAATTATTGTCAGGAAATCAGAGAGGATTCAATATCTTCACTATCTATTATAATTGCCTTCAGAAGAAGTTACCTAATACATTGTTTTAAAGTTAATCTAGATATCACCATTGTAAGATTATTTAATCCTTTTTAGTGGTACTGTACACACCCAAGATTTTTTTAAGGAAAAAAAAATTGGAGAGAGAGAAAATAAAAGAATAAAAAATAGGGTATTTCAATTAATTAAAGAAATAAGTGAATAATTTGGTGGACTAAATGGTTTTAATTTAGGTCTAGTATTACTAGTAAATTAAGCGGGGGTCTATAATTTAATAACGAGATCTAACGAAATGAGTAATGGTTCGAAAACAGGGTTTGAAGGGAAAACAATGGTTAAAGATAATGGCATTCAAAATGTTTAATTTTATCATTTTTTATTATATTTTTAAAAATAATAATAATAATAAAACAACAAAAATGGCCGAAGCATTGGTTGGTTCGCGCACCGAGAACGAGAATAGGGGAGAGAAGAAGGGAGACGCGAACGGGCGACGATCGACTGGCCGTTCACCCGTGATTCGTCGTTCATCTGCACTGCCAGACTGTAAACGACCCTAAGACTGTACCCGTATTTTCGTACTATTTTTTGTTATCCTAATAATTTTAACTAAACAATCTAGGCAGAATCTAAACCGAATCGAAACAGAATCGACATCGGAATTGAAAATTGGAACCTTGAAAGCATTAAAACAAACGATTTAAAAATAATTAAAACTAAAACATTAATTAAAACTTTAAAAAAAATCAAATTGAAAGAGGGGAGGGCAGAACGTAATTCTGCCCTCGAACAGCAAAGCCGGACCGGGTGTGGCCATTTGCAGAGCACGGTCGCGTCCGATGTGCGCTGCACAATGCAGCGCTCGCGATCGCTGCATTGTGCAGCGATCAGCGCGCATCGCTGCACATTGCGTAGCGATCGGGCTGCGTTGGCCCGCCCAGTCGCTGCGTGTGCAGTGACTTGGTTTTGCAGCGATCACTCACGTATGGCCTCTGTATTTGACTACTCTTTTCTTACCAAGCAGAGAGAGCAACAACTCTTCACTTCAGTCTCTAGAAATCCGATTCCGGAGCAAATGCGCTTTCTCACTCACACTTAGCACCTAAAACATTTCAAATATTCTTTCGATTTCATTCCCGATCATTGTAAAAATACCACTCAGGCCAATGTGTAAACTCCTAAAAACACGTGGCCGTGGATAGCTCAAAAAATCGGAGCATATCGCACCAATACCCGAAACATTCAAATACAGTTAACAAAATACATGTAAAAACGCTATACAACAAACAGTTCAAGAAATTTCAAAACAAATGTCATTACCTAAAATCTAAATGTCTATAAAGCACGCCCAAATACCCCAAAAAGACCCTCAAACTCTGTACACTACTATCCCCACGGTTGGTCAGTGAAGCCTGACGCGCCAGCACACCACCGTCAGCCATCATTGACAACCGGACTTATGCCTCAGGAGGGGAATCTCATCCTCACCTGGTCTCTGATATATAGATACCTACCACATTACAATACACTATGAGAAAAAATTCTCAGTATAGCTCAGTATAATGCGATGAATGTGTGCGTATGAGTCAATAAAACCTATGCTTAATTTATATTACTATGCAATGATCAAATACGCCTTTCGGCCAACTGCTATGCCTCAATACGCCTTTCGGCAACAATACGCCTTTAGGCCAAGGCTATGCTCAATACGCTTTCGGCAAGTTATAAGCAGAACGCCTTGGACAGTTATATCAATACGCCGTTCGGCACAGTTATATCAAACGCCTTCGCACAGTTATATTCAATACGCCTTTCGGGACCAACGACAAACCCGAAGCTTCGGCCACATACAATAGCCTTTCGGCCCAACAAATAAGCTACCTTACGGCCATGATTCACTAAGCCGTACGGCCGCGATGATACGATTAAGCTTTCGTGCCGAGCAATACTTACGTTATCTTTAAAAACTCTGTGCGGAAGTCGTTTCATGCTTTCTTTAAAACGTGATGCAGGAAAAGTCAATATCATTTACTGTAATACAAGAGCAATAGCATATACCATCAAAGACGTAAAACATAATCTAAAAACAAATAACTCCTAGTACCCAACAAAGCCAATATAAACTAGGCGTCACTAAAATCCTCGAGAGACGTTCGAAGGTTTAGGGGTTTAGGCCAATCGGCAAAGAAGGGATCACTGAGAACTTACCTCGTGACCAAAGCAGCTCAAGCGTCGTCACGAGCGATGTTTGTCTGAGTAAAACACAATTTGAGTTATTGAAAACGAAGTTACGTATAAACGTCCAAATGCTCAAAAACCTAACTAAAGAACTTCTTAAAGCTATTAATTCGATTCATTTAATCATTATCGAGAGATTATCTCGGCTCTTGAAAATCCAAATACGGTTACCCTAAATTCTCTGAATTTTCGCGATTTCTAACTTTTCAAATCGTTCTAACTTCGTTCAAACGTCAAATACGTGAAACATAACTTAATCACGGCTAACATATTAATGGGAGCCCAAATAGACATTTTTATATGAAATTTAACGAAACCCTCGTTTGTCGAAAACGCTACAAACCGGAATAAAAGTTCAGATTAAAGGGCAAATTACAGAGATGCGAGAGGAGGAAAGAAAACGTGAAAGAAGAAACGAACCGAACGGGAGGAGAAACAGAGGCGGTCGTGAAATCGTCGGCGGCTGGCAGAGAGGGTTTCGCGAGGGTTTTTTTTGCTCTTTGGGATCGCTTTCAAATGAAAATGTTAAGGCGTTTTGCTTTTAATAATACTCACTATTTAAAATGCTAATTGAACGATTTCCTTCTTTAGTTTTTATATAGATTTCTTCTTTCGGGTTCGTCAATAGTCCCAGGCTTTCGGTTTCCCAAAATTCCTTATTTCGCCAATAAGCCCAACTCGTTATTTTGGATTTAAACAAAAACCTGTCCGTTTGCATTTGGACCGGTACTATTTTTATTAAACGTCATTTACCTTTCCGAGAAAGGTAATACCGGAATATAGCGGTAATCTCCGAAATTCCCCTATTCCTTAAAATTCCTTTATATGTTTTAGGATCGTCACCCAGAAATGAACGCTCTTATTTTCGTAAAATGGACCTGATTTGACATCATTTACAAAAAATTGCCCATTATAAAATGAAATAACAATATAAATATTATATCTGAAAATCCGTACAGCCGGATATTACACAGACGACGGCGGAAGAGAGGTTGGTTGTCTCTGCACGACCCGACAGGTAAGGTTCGATTTTGTGACTTGTTTCGGCTTGTTCGTGGCGAGGGTGACGAAGCCCGATGGTGTCTCTGCATAACAGCGAATTTTGGACGTTTCGCATGGGTTTTGGACCCTGGAACAGCAATGGTCGCAGCTGGAGGAGCTCAATCCTGAGCGAAAAATCAGTGAAATCCAATTAGGGCCATTTCGGTTTTGTGGGTTAGCCTCGGGATTTGGTTCGATCATGGTTCATTGGTATGATGGGGGGTGATGGGGGAATTTGGGGAGAATTAATTGAAAAACAACTAGAAAAGGGGAAAATCCAGGTTAAGGGGCAGTGCGGGGTTTTGTTACCTTGTGGGTGGGGACTGACCCTCGTGTTTCTGTATATATATATACTGTACTACTGTATGTGCCTATAGTGCACCCTCTGCTTGTCAGTTCCCCTATAAGCCCCACTTATACCCCTCTGCCACTGAAATGTAATGTTCTGTACTGTCACTGTATTCTGAAAACCGCATGCATGGCATTTTGCATCACTACATCTTATTATGTTCTTACTGAGTTTTAGACTCATAGGTGAACTCCCTGATGTAGGTACTGAACCCGAAAATGAGGACTTCGTGCCTCAGTCTGATGACTAGGTGGCTGGTGGCTCGAGCTCATGGGGGTTTTGGTTGCTGCAGTCGGACAAATTCTGACCCTAGGTTTAAGTTTTCTGAAATGTCTATATCTGTAAAGTTTTTTGGAAGTTCTGGTTGTGTTGTAAAATTATGTAAAAACTCTCCTTTTGGTAGATTCTGCAATTGCATGTTAGGTTCTATACTGATTCAGAGGTTTTACTTTTAGAACAATGTACAAGTTCTGATGTCTCAGCTTTGGAAATCACTGTATTTGACAGTTGAACTCATGTCCTGAATGTTCTGAAATGTTTTAGAATATTTTCCTGTTTTAAGGCTTGCATGGATGGTCTCGAATTCTAGAGCTATCCATGCAGTCTGTCTTTCTTAAATCTGTCAGTTGAAATCTATCATCTGCAAAGTGTGTTTCAAAAATCTTGTTTTGAATCGGGTTTTGAAGGTTTGAAACCCTTATGCCTTCTGTTTTGATGCTCCTTGCCCGTATGTCTTTCTGTTAAAAGTTGTCAAACTCTGCCTCTTTTTGACTATATCATCTGATCACGTCCACTGCTGTTTAAGTGTATATCCACCGGTGACGTCATCCACCTCCACTGCCCAGTTCAATTATCTCATCCGATGACGTCTTCACCTCATCCGATCTCATCTGCTGTCTGTATCTTCTGCTTGACGTCATCCATCTTCCGGCTGACGCCATCACCTCATCCGATCTAATCTGCTGTCTGTATCTTCCAGTTGACGTCATCTATCTTCCGGCTCACGTCATCACCTCATCCGATCTCATCTGCTGTCTGTATCTTCCGGTTGACGTCATCCATCTTCCGGCTGACGTCATCACCTTATACGAATTCCGTCTGCTGTCTGTATCCTCCGCCTGACGTCACCCATCTTCCGGCTGACGTCACCACCTCTTCCGCCCAGTTTTACTCAGCCTCTTCCACTGAATACTGTTCGTCTTTTGTCGTATCTGAATCCACCGATAGCTTTAATCTTCCACCTGACGTCATCCTTACTTCTGTCTTTGCAATTGCATCTTCCGCCTGACGTCAGCTTCCATCTTCCGCCCAATAGTATTTTATTGTTTTTTTTAAAACTAAGTCTTCCGCCTACGTCTTCCTGTCTTATTCTGTTTCTATGTTTATCGCCCATTTCTATTTTCTGTTTTTATCTTTTTCTCTTCTATTATTCATCCCCGATTGTCTATGGTTTCTGTTATACACTGTAGCCTTCCACAGTATGTTTCTTCTCCACCTTAAGATTCTCTTTAATATCCCTGTCTTCCTGCTTTCCTTCTGTCACTTTGTTGTATTCTGATTCCTAATTGTTCTCCGTTTACATTCCTGCATTTCGGTTTTCTTCTGCCATCCTTCATTGAAACCTGTTTTGCTTTCAAACCTGAGAATATCTTCTCTCCCTTTGTGTATAGTTTTGTAAATGTTCAGTCTGTTTTGATAAAAAAAAATGTCACTGTTTTCCGTTAAATGTCCGGTGTGAAGGCTTGGCTCTCAAATTCCGATCGGGATCCGGTTCCGGGCTGTCACATAGGAATTATAGTACCTTGATGGATATTATGTCCTAAAAATCTAACAGTTGTTTGAAATAATTTCATTTTACGAACAGATAAAACTAAACCATTATATTTAATAATGTCTTTAATAGTTTTAAGATGTTTAAAATGCTGATCTAATGATTTAGAAAAGACTAGAATATCATAAATATAAACAATACATAAACGATTATAATGTTTAAATATATCATTCATAATATTTTGAAATTCAGAATGAGCATTTTTTAAACCAAAAGGCATAACATTCCATTCATAATGTTCTAAAGGGACAACAAAAGCAGTTTTATATCTGTCCTTTTCAGCAATTTGTATTTGCCAATATCCAAATTTTAAATCAAATTTAGAAAATATTAGAGCAGATTGAAGTCTATCTAATAGATATTTTTTATTAGGAATAGGATACCTTATCCATTGTAAAGCATCATTTAAAGGTTTATAATTAATAACGAGTCGAGGTACACCTCGTTCTTTTTCAGCTGCATTATTAACATAAAAAGCAGTACAACTCCAAGGAGATTTACTTGGATGAATAAGTTGTTTATGTAACGCCCCCGAACCCACCCTGGCTCGGAGCGCTACTTGCTAACCAATCCCACGTTAAAACATCATTTAAAATAGAATGAACACCGCAAAATTTAAAACTAAATCTCCCGAAACTTTCTTATGTCATACCTAGCTGCCTAGACTCACTAATTTCCTTTAATCCTAACCTTTAAGCACCACGGCGTCCTTTCCAAAAATTTCGGCAAAGTAACGCCTGAAAATGGCGCCTCCAAAATGCTAGGTACCTGCATAAAATCCAATCTCAACCAATCTAGAATATTCCTAACCATCTAACCAACCTACAAAATCTCCAAATAACAGTAAAGAGGGAAACTAGAATACTAACCTATCTAAATGAAGAAAGTCCACCATATAGGGCGATACATCACCCTTAACTTAACTATATACAACAAGTACACATAACTATACATAACGGTCAAAAACCTCAAACTAAAAAGAGTTGCGCATTCCCATTTAGTCCACAAATCGACATTTACAATACTACCAAAATACAAAATCCCCACATTCTCCCGAAGACCATGGTCGAGGCGCCCCGACAATTGCCTGCACCGGCATACAGCGTACATCAACGACTGCGTCCCAATCCTAGCTTTCCTCGTAGCTCTAACCTGTACTCCTGTCGTCACCTACACCATAGAACACGCACACACACGTAAGCTTACGCTTAGCAAGTAGGGAAAAGAAACGTAAACATGCACAATGCACCCACACCGCCCTACACATGAAATCTCTACTCACTCTGTTGTTTTCGTTTTATTTAATCTTTCCACTTTCACGTGTGAATCAAGTAGGCACCCATCCGAGCTCCCCGCTCATTGGACGGCCACACCTTGACCCACGGAGCAAGATCGGCCAGCTCACGCCCGGGTCCCCCCCCATTGGACGGCCGCACACAATCTTCTCCCTTCCCTGTCACATGTGAATCAAGTAGGCACACATCCGAGCTCCCCGCTCATTGGACGGCCACGCCTTGATCCACGGAGCAAGATCGGCCAGCTCACGTCCAGGGCCCCCCCATTGGACGGCCGTACACAATCTTCTCCAACAGCACTTACGTATTTTCAACTTTATATCTCGAGTAGAGTCCCAACTCACTGCCTCCCCGGTAAAATACCTCCCCGGCATGTTACAAGTGCCTCCCCGGCAACTTGCCTAACCTGGCGACTCTACTCAACTTTATTTTTGCTTAATCTTTCTTGTTACGTTTCACACTCACCTTACACGTCATGCACAAACCCATTTTCGTAACGATACTCAACACGTGCTTAACATAAATAAATCAAGTAACTTAAAAACGATGCATGATACTCAACACGTGCTTAACATAAATCAACCAGCCAACAAAAATCAAACAACAACCAATATTAAACACCAAACAACAACACCACTAGCAAACAATAAATCCCACCATTCCACACAACACTCAAACACCAAACAACAACACAACTATCAAACAATAAATCCTATCGTTCCACACAACACTCAAACGCCAACCAACAACACAACTATCAAACAATAAATCCTACCGTTCCGTGGTGTAGGCCCGAAGGCAAAATGAAGGTATTCCACTACTTACCTGGCGTCCTAGCCCGTTCAGAATATTCGAATTCTTGTCCACCTACGGCTCGACCTATGATAAATATTCATCAAATCATTAAAATCAAGCCTACCTTCACTAATTACTCTCAAACTACTATTTCTAGCCTAATCCAACTAAAACCTAACTAAACGGGCCACTAATTTGGGTTCGGTAAAAACCGACCCGAAACTTTAAACACGCGTAACTTTTGCGTCGGATATCGGAATCGAACGATTCTAGCGGCCACGCACTCCTCTCATAACCTAGTTTAATCTGCCAAAAGGAATTTTAAAACGAATAACCCTAGCTAGGTCAAAACTGGCAAAACCCGAACTGCCCTTTAACCGAAAAATCCCCTTTTTCAATTTTTCATCAATTCTCCTTCGATTCTTCACCAATTAATTCCCCTCATACCTAATTAACATAATCTAACCAAAATCCCGAGCTACACACCACAAAACCCGAATTGCCCAAATCGGCTTACTGGCTTTTCGCCCAAATTGGGCTCCTCACAGCTTGGCGACCATTGCTGGTCCAAGGGTAGGCAAACCCATGCCGAGAACACCTAAAATCGGCCGATGATCGGAGCTCAAATTGGCTCCTCACCCTTGGCCACGAACAGAACCGAAACAGGGGAAGAGAACGACTTACCGTTCGGTTCTGTGCGCGACGAGCCGGAACTGGCAGCCTAGGAGTCGCCGACGTCGCCAGGCCGGAAATCGTCGGGAATCGTCGGCGATCGCCGTTCCTCCCTTCCCTCTCCCCTGTTCTTCTCTCGGCGTCGAGCACTCGACGAACAACAGAATGGCGAAGCCATTCTGTTGTTTTTTTTTGTTTTTATTAATAATAATAATAATAATAATAATAATAATAAATTATAATAATAAAACTAAACTATTTCTTTAATTTAAACTAGCTAATTACCGTTTTACCCTCCCGTACATTCAACCATAACGTAACGCTCACCTCACCCTCGTTCTAACTCCTCCATCGAAACTCCCGAGCATAACTACTTAACCCAAGAACTAACATAACTTAAATGAATCAAATCTAATTCTTAAATTAATTAAACAATCTATTTTATTGTTCTTTTATTTTCTGTCCAGTTTAAAAACATCCCGGTTGTTACAGTTTAGCTAATAAAGTTTCTATTTCTTTAGAACATAATTGTAAATAGTCTAATTTCATTTGACTTGGTCTAGATTTAGTAGGAATTAATTTTTCATTATAATTAGGAATATAGGGTAATTCAACTATATGTTGTTTACGATCCCAAAATATATTAGGAGTATCTCCACAGACTTCATTCATAAACATTTGTTCAATATTTTTAATTTTTTCAATAATAAGAGGTTGTTTTAATTGATCTGCAATCTTTAAATAAGAAATTTTGGTTTTTAAAAAATTCATATGTTTGATTTTATCTAGATAATTTATTTTTAATTCATTAATAAAAGTATCTTCTGGGTTTTCTATAAAAGCATAATAAATTAATTGATTATTAAATGTAGCAACAATACCTTTTTCATCAATATTTTTAATAGGCATTATCATATTTGAAAAGGGAGTTCCAAGAATAATTTTATGTTGTAAGTTTTTTACTAATAAAAAAGTAGTAGTAATTTTTACTTCATTATTACTAATAGTAGCATTTGATAATTTATAATTGACTTTTAATTTTGTGCCACCAGCAGAATATAAAGTTCGTTTAGTTTTTTCAAAGTATTGAATAGGAATAATACCTTCTTTTATACAATTTATATCAGCTCCAGTATCAATAAGAGCTGTTAAATCTGGTAGACAGAAATGATGATTAATAATTAAAGTAATTTTAATAAACCATTTTTGATATACTAATTTCGTTAATATATTAATATCATAATTTTCTTCAGTATTAGAAACTATATCCATAGAAGCTTCTAATTTATCTAATCGATTATTAGTTAAATGTTGATATTGACTATATTCATTTTGTAATTCTTGTTGTTCCAATTTAAGTTCTTTAACTTCTCTATTTAAATCTTGAATAGTAATAGGTAATATTTTATTAGATTCTAATCTATTAAATACTTCATTTAATGAATACTGTTGAGTTCTTAAAGTAGGTTCAATTTTATCATTTTTTTCTTTATTTTTTATAATAATTTCAATAATATTTTTTCTTAATATAGGATCTGTTATTTGATCTATATTTTCTAAAATATTTTGTTGATCGGTTGTTAAAACATTAACCTGACATTTTTTGCAATTATTGTCAGAATCAGAAGAGGATTCAATATCTTCACTATCATATTCATAATTGCCTTCAGAAGAAGTTAATAATAATTGTTTTAAAGTTAATCTTAGACTATCATCCATTGTAAGATTATTTAATTTATTTTTAGTGGTACTGTAACACCCAAGATTTTTTTTAAGGAAAAAAAAATTGGAGAGAAAATAAAAGAATAATAAAATAGGTTATTTTAATTAATTTAAAAGAAAAAGTGAATAAATTTGGTGGAGCTAAATGGTTTCTTAATTTAGGTTCAGGTATTCCTAGTAAAATTAAGACGGGGGTTATAATTTAATAACGAGATCTAACGAAATTCGTAATGGTCGAAAACACGTAAGGGAAAAATGGTAAATGATAATGGATTAAAATAGTTTTAATTATTATTATTTTTATTATTATTATTTTTAAAAATAATAATAATAATAAAACAACAAAATGGCCGAAGCCATTCTGTTGTGTTCGAGCACCCGAGAACGAGAATAGGGGAGAGACGAGGGAGACGCGAACGGGCGACGATCGACGGCCGTTCACCGCCGTGATTTCCGGCGTTCTCCTGCCCTGCCAGACTGTAACGACCCTAATACTGTACCCGTATTTTCCGTACTATTTTTTTTTTATCCTAATAATTTTAACTAAACTCTAGGCAGAATCTAAACCGAAATCGAAACCAGAATCGAAATCGGAATTGAAATTGAACCTTGAAAGCATTTAAAACAAAACGTTTAATAAATAATTAAAACTTAAAACATTAATTAAAACTTTAAAAAAATCAAATTGAAAAGAGGGAGGGCAGAATCGTAATTCTGCCCTCGAAAAGCAGCAGCGACCGGGCGCTGCCATTTGCAGCGCACGGTCGCCGTGTGCGCTGCACAATGCAGCGCGCGATCGCTGCATTGTGCAGCGATCAGGCGCTGCATCGCTGCACATTGCAGCGATCGGGCGCTGCGTTGTGCAGCGCCCAGTCGCTGCGTTGTGCAGTGACTGGTGCAGCGATTCACTCCCTCTGCCCTCTGTATTTTGCCTACTCTTTTCTTACCACAGCAGAGAGCAAAACTCTTCAACTTTCAGCTCTCTAGAATCCGATTCCAGAGAGCAAATTCCTCTTTCTCCCTCACATTCTAGCACCCTAAACATTTCAATATTCTTTCGATTTCATTCCCGATCATTGCTAAACATACCACTCAGGCAATACGTGATAAAACTTCCTAAAAACAATTGGCGTGGATAGCTCAAAAACTCGAGCATATCCGCACCAATCCTGAAACATTCAAATACAGTTTACAAAATCATTTAAAACGCTATACAACCAAACAGTTCAAGAATTTCAAAACAAATGTCATTACCTAAACATCCTATAATGTCTATAAAGCTATCAGCCCAAATACCCCAAAAAGACCCTCAAAACTCTGTACATACTATCCCCACGGGTCAGTGAAGCCTCGACTGCGCCAGCACACCACCGCAGCCATCCTTGATCAACCGGACTCATGCCTCAGGAGGAGGAATCTCATCCTCACCTGGATCCTCGATATCTAGATCACCTACACCATACAATACACTATGAGATAAAAATCTCAGTAAGCTCTAGTAAATGCGATGAATGCTGTGCGTATGAGTTCAATAAAACCATGCTTTAATTTATCTTACTATGCAATGCTCAATACGCCTTTCGGCCAATACAATACGCCTTTCGGCCAATGCTATGCTCAATACGCCTTTCGGCCAATACAATACGCCTTTCGGCCAATGCTATGCTCAATACGCCTTTCGGCACAGTTATATCAATACGCCTTTCGGCACAGTTATATCAATACGCCTTTCGGCACAGTTATATCAATACGCCTTTCGGCACAGTTATATCAATACGCCTTTCGGCCAATACAATACGCCTTTCGGCCAATACAATACGCCTTTCGGCCAATACACAATAAGCCTTACGGCCAATGATCACTAAGCCTTACGGCCGATGAACGATAAGCCTTTCGGCCGATGCAATACTTTACGTTATCTTTAAAACTCTGTGCGGAAGTTCGTTTTCATGCTTTTCTTTAAAACCAGTGATGCATGAACAGTTCAATATCATACTGTAAACAAGCAATAGCATATACCATCAAAGACTGTAAAACCTAATCTATAAAACAAATAATCCTAGCTACCCAACCAAAGCAATATAAACTAGTGCGTCACTAAAATCCTCGAGACGACGTTCGACGTATGGTGTAGGCCAATCGGCCAAAGAAGATCACGAGAACTTACCTCGTGACCAAAGCAGCTCAAGCTCCGTCCACGAGCGATGTTTGTCTGAAGTAAAACACAATATTGACGTTAAAACGAATTTAAGTTATAAAACGTCCAAATTGTCAAAACCTTAACTAAAGAACTTCCTAAAGCTATAATTCGATTCATTGTACTACATTATCGAGAGATCTACTCTCGGCTCTTGAAAATCCAAAATACGAGTTTACCCTAAATTCTCGAATTTTCTCGATTTCTAACATTTTTCACAAATCGTTCTAACTTCGTCCAATAACGTCAAATACGTGCAACATATACTTAATCACGGCTAACCTATTAATTAGGAGCCCTAAATCGACATTTTTATCGAAATTTACCGAAACCCTAGTTTGTCGAAAACGCTACAAACGTCGAAATAAAAGCTCAAGATTAAAGGTACATACCGAGAGTTGCGAGAGGAGGAGAAACCGTGAAAGAAACGGAACGAACGGGAGGAGAAACAGAGTCGGATCGTGAAATCGTCGGCGGCTGGCAGAGAGGGTTTCGCGAGGGTTTTTGCTCTCTGGATCGATTTTCAAATGAAAATCGTTAAGGCTTTTTGCCTTTAAGTAATAATCACTTAATTAAATGCTAATTGACGATTTTGCCCTTCTTTAGTTTTTATATAGATTTCTTCTTTCGGTTCGTCAATCGTCCAGCTATTCGGTTTCCCCAAATCTCCTTATTTCGCCAATAAGCCCAACTCGTTATTTGGGATTTAACAAAACTGTCCGTTTGCAATTTGGACCTCGTTTACTATTTTTATTAAAACGTCATTTACTTTACGATAAAGGTAATTACTCGGAATATAGCGTTTAATCTCCGAAAATTCCCATAATTTCCTTAAAATTCCTATTAATCGTTAGGATCGTAATGACGCCTTCTTTTCGTAAAATGGACCTGATTTGACATATTTACCAAAAATGCCATTATAAAATGAAATAACAATATAATATATTATATCTGAAATCCGTACAAGCCGGATATTACACAGACGACGGCGACGAGCAGGGTTGGTTGTCTCCGTGCACGACCCGACAGGTAAGGGTCGATTTTTTTGCCCTGTTTTCGGCTCTGTTCGTGGCCGAGGGTGACGAGCCCGATTTGTCTCTGATCACCAGCCGATTTTGGACGTTCTCAGCATGGGTTTTCTGACCCTTGGACCAGCAATGGTCGCCGAGCTGTGAGGAGCTCAATTTGAGCGAAAATCAGTGAAATCCAAATTAGGGCATTTCGGTTTTGTGTGTGTAGCCTCGGGATTTTGGTTAGATTATGTTAATTAGGTATGAGGGTGGTTGATTGGTGAGGAATTTGGTGAGAATTGATGAAAAACTAGAAAAGGGGAAATTCCAGGTTAAGGGGCAGTTCGGGTTTTTGCCCTTTTGACCTAGCTACGGTTGTTTGTTTTAAAATTCCTTTTGGAAGATTACGTGGCCGCTGGAATCGTTTGATTCTGATATCCAACGCAAAAGTTACGCACGTTTGAAGTTTTGGGTCGGTTTTTACCGAACCCAAATTAGTGGCCCGTTTAGTTAAGTTTTAGTTGGATTAGGATATAAATAGTAGTTTGAGAACAAATTGGTGAATGTAGGCTTGATGTTAATGAAGTTTGAATATTTGTCGTAGGTCGAGCCGTAGGTGGTCAGGGAACCGAGCATCCTCAGCGAGCTAGGACGCCAGGTAAGTAGTGGGTTGTAATTGTTTTGCCTTCGGGCCTACACCATGGAACGGTAGGAAACTTGTTGTGTTATTGCTTTCTCTTATTTTGGGATTGTGTTATTGCTTTGTATTGTTTTGGTTGTGTGGTTGCCTTGTATTGTTTTGGTAGTGTGGCTGCTTTGTATTGTTTTGGTTGAGTGGTTGCTTTGTATTGTTTTGGTAGTGTTGTAACACCCGGAAAATTTTGACTACGTGTTTAGACTTAAGTTAGTGATGTATGAGAGCACTTTGTGAGGGGTTTAGGGTTTAGAAGGTTATTAGAAGAGAAAGGTGATTAGTGGAAGTTTGACAAGTCAAACCCAATTGTGATTGGTGGAGAGTTTGAGTGTGACTTGTCAATGTGTCAATGTGTGTGATAACCAAGCAAATTGTGAAGGTGATGGGAAGAAAAAGTGATGGTTTAGTGGTAGGTTTGGCGTTGGATGAAAGGTGAAAAAGGGGAGGGTTAAATGGTAAATTGACTTGGTGCATTAAATGAAAAAAAAAAAAGAAAAGAATGGTTTATTTTTCACTCATCTTCATCTCCTCCATCGTGTCTCTCTCTTTTCCTCCATAGCCGACGTTTCCTCTCCTTCCTTCTTCAATCTTTCAAGGGGATTTCAAGGTAAAATCGATTGGGTTTTATTTTGCATGGTTTTAGATGAAGTTTGAGAGTGTTTTTGGGAGTTTTAGTTGGATTTTAAGAATGTTGGAAAACCCTAGGTTAGGGATTCCGAAAATTGAGTGTAGATGTTAGATTTCTTCCCTATTTTGGTAGTTTAGTTGTTGAATGGAGTGATTTAGGTTGTTAGAGGGGTTAGATGGAAGATTGAAAGAGTGTTCCACAAAAATGGTTGAAGAACACCTATATACCCGACTCTGTTGGCTGGATTTTTGAGTTGGCTAATGTGTTTGTTTGGTTGGTTTGGGTGTTTCAAGGGATAGTAGACGTGTAGAGGTTTCCGAAATGGGGTGGCACGTTGAAATCCGTTGAAAAACGAGAGAGTTACGACCGTTTGAAGTTGGACGGTCAATTTTGGGGTAAAATCGGGTTTGGAGTTAAGTTGTGAGTTTAGGTTAAAATGTGTGATTAGTTTAGTTAGAAAAATCCTTATAATTTATTTAGGTTGTTACTAAGTGAATTTTCGTTATTGGTTAGGTGATCGAACGTTTGGTTTTGTTGGACGGTGTGAGCGAGGAAGTACCGAGCAGCAACCAGGTAAGTAGTGGAGTGCGTGTTTGTTGCCTTCGGGCCTACACCATAGAACGGTAGGGATTGTTTGATTGTTGCTATGTTTTGCTTTGTGTCATGCATCGTGTGTCACGCATCATGGTTTTCTAAACTACGAAATTACGTGTTTTGCATTCTTGAGCGGTAAGAATGAAATGAAAGATAAGAAAAGATTTGCAACGTGGTCGTGAGTATGAATTTCTCGACCTCAACCTGTTCGTGCTTGAAGTGCACAATGGGGTTGGTGCTTGAAGTGCACCCGTGCTTGAAGTGCACAATGAGGTTCGTGCTTGAAGTGCACTCGTGCTTGAAGTGCACGACGAGGATTCTACGATCGATTTGGGGGATTCTAATGTACGTAATGAGTCGTGAGTATGAATTCCTCGACCTATTCGTGCTTGAAGTGCACAATAGGGTTGTGCTTGAAGTGCACGACGGGGATTCTACGATCGATTGGAGGAGATTCGGTTGGCCGTCTTGGACTGTGTTGGGACGTGTGCCTCCGGTCTAGCTCCGTGGGTCAAGGTGTGGCCGTCCTGGACTGTGTGGGGGCGTGTGCCTACTTGATTCACCTGGAAGTGAAAGATAAAATGCAATTGAAACGAAAAGAAAACAACAGAGTGTGTAGAGACTGCATGTTAGGGTTGAGTCAAACATTTAGTGTGTGTTGTGCATTATTTCCCTACTTGCTAAGCGTTAGGCTTACCTTTTTGTGTGTTCTGTGGTGTAGGTGACGATTTGTATACAGGTGAAGTAGACGAGACTACCGAGGATTAGGCTGCAGTCGGAGGAGTACGGAGTCCGCCGGTGCAGGCTATTGTCGGGGCGTTTTGACCACTGGATGTCTCGGGTAGTGGGAGGTGAATGTTTGACATGGATAGTCTAATTTGTAAGTATTTTGGTATGAATTGTTGGTGTGTGGAAATGTGGTTTTGTGGGAGTTAGGAAACTTTATTAAGTTGTGGTAAATTGTGTTCGTAAATATTTTCGTATGTATGTTACCGGGCTTACGAGTTGATTTGGAGATGGATAGTGAGTATAGTTGTTCGTGATGGAAGCTGTGTGTTTTCTGGGATTTATTTCAGGTTTTGGGAATTTAAAGTTGTAGGCGTTATATTGCCCGTTTTGATTTTAAACTATTTAACGTCGGGTTATGTTCGCTATTTTTTTTATTTAATCATTTGAAGTCGGTTTTCTATAAAATTTACGGGATTTGAAGATTTAGGTGTCGGGAGTGTGTGGTTAAAATTTCATGGATTTTGGAGAAGTTTAGCTTAAGGAAAAGTGGAAAAACAAATTTGCATGCAGGTGTTGACATGTACTGTTCATCCTGTTGTAAAAGTGTCGACACCAAAGACAAGGTGTCGACACTTACTGTTCACAGTGTTGCAAAAGTGTTGACACCAAATACAAGGTGTCGACACCTTTTGCAAAGAAAAGGGACCAGAGAGCAAAACTGTTTTAAAGTGTTGACACCTACTGTTCATAGTGTCGACACTTTACTGTTCATACTTCAATTTTTAACATTTTGACGCTTATTTCAAACCATTTTTAACCCGACTTTTTCCGACATATTTTAAACATATTTTGGCACGTTTTCCAACAAAATTTGAGGGTTCGAAAAACTTGAAAACCGAGTCAAAAAATTTACGAAAAATCATTTAAACATAGTTTTAAACACAGGTTTGGTTAGCAACGTAACGCACCGGGCCCGGGGCGGGTTCGGGGCGTTACAAGTGTGGTTGCTTTGTATTGTCTTGGTTGAGTGGTTGCTTTGTATTGTTTTGGTGGTGTGGTTGCTTTGACTTGTATTTGTTGGGGTAATTTCTTTGTCTTGTATTGGTTTGTGTGACGTTGAGTTTAAAATGTAAAAAGGGGTAGTGTAAGCTTGAGAGGTAAGGGAACTGGGTAGGGCCATCTTGGGAGCTAGGCTCGGATGGAAACGCATCTTGGGAGCGAGACTCAGATGTGATTGGGTAGTGCCTCTTGGGAGCGAGACTCAGAGGGTTAGGGCCATCTTGGGAGCGAGACTCAGATGGAGACACATCTTGGGAGCGAGACTCAGATGTGATTGAGTAGTGCCCTTTTGGGAGCGAGACTCAGAGGGTTAGGGCTATCTTGGGAGCTAGACTCAGATGGCGACGCATCTTGGGAGCGAGACTCGGATGGATACGCATCTTGGGAGCGAGACTCAGATGTGTAATAGGTGTTTGGGTTAGGGTAATCTTGGGAGCTAGACTTGTATGCGTGTTTGGGTTGTGTGAGAGTCGTGTGTGCATATTTTTATATTTGTTTTCCCCTACTTGCTAAGCGTAAGCTTACATGTGTGTGTGTGTGTTCTGTGGTGTAGGTAACGGCGCAGTTACAGGTGAGCTTGATAAAGGAACCAAGGATTTGGAACAGTCGGAGATTCACGGAGCATGCCGGTGCAGGCAGTTGTCGGGGCGCCTCGACCATGGTCTTCGGGAGAATGTGGGGTTTTGTATTTTAGTAATATTGTAAATGTCTGTTTGTGGAATTGATGGGAATGCGTAAGTATTATTTTGGTTGATGTTTTTGACAGTTATGGGATAGCTATGTGTTTGGTGGTATATAGTTAAGTTAAGGGTGATGTATCGCCCTATATTGTGGACTTTCTTCACTTAGGGATGTTCGTATTTTAGTTTCCTCTTTACTATTATTTGGAGATTTCGTAGGTTGGTTAGATGGTTGGAATATTCTGGTTTGTTTGGGATTGGATTTTTTTGCAGGTACCTAGCATTTTGGAGGCGCCATTTTCAGGCGTTACTTTGCCAAAATTTTCGGGAAGGATGCCGTGGTGCTTAAAGGTTAGGATTTAGGGAAATTAGTGAGTCTAGGCAGATAGGTTTTAAATTAGAGAGAACTTAGGAAGAATTAGCTTTAAATTCTGCTGTGTCAATTTTATTTCAATTATGTTTTAACGTGGGATTGAGTAGCAAAGTAGCGCACCGAGCCAGGGTGGGTTCAGGGGCGTTACAGGTACATTTAGAAGCATAACAACAAAATTTTCCACATTTATAACATTTAATAGTAGAAATATCTTTTTTAGATTTTTTCTTTTTAAATCTTTTATTGCGATTAGATGATTCAGGAATATCTTGTTGTTTTATATAAGCGAGGCCAATTTTGAGGAAAAAATTCTAATTAAGGGGGGAAGGATGTAATGCCTAGGTTTTTCGGGTTTCTGAATAGATATAGGCCCGTTTTGCGAGCGGGAGGTTTTAATACAGCTTTAGGAGATTATGAAGACTTTTAGAGGAATGAGGAAGTTTTTAGAAATTTAAATTGATGGCGTAACGTCGAAATTCAGTTTTTCCACTATAGTGTTTTAATTCGTAAAAATAGTAAATTATGTCCGTTTTGCAAACGAGAAGTTTCGTTAGAACCCTAGGAATAAGTTGGAATATTTGGGGAGATAAGAACATTTCGGAGAAACCAAATCGATAGACGAAATAAAGAATTTAACTAAAGAATTGAGGGATGGGAAAAAAGGTAATTTGATATGTTAAAATTTAATAAAAACACAAGCTTCTCTCCTCCCTCTCTTCATTCACGTTCTTCCCTTCCAGAGAGGAAAATCCTCTCCTTCTTTGGTGACGCACCTCTTCCCCTCTCCGTTTCTTCAAGTCGTCCGACGATAGCTCCTTATTCCGGTGACTTTTCTTCTGATTTTCCTTCAACAATCGTCCCCTAGGTAAAGTTCTAAGTATCCTAAGTGTTTAGTTTCGATTTTTGGAGTTGATTTTTGGTTAGGGTTTTGATGAATTGTAGTTTCATGTGAGAAATTTGTTAGGGGCGCTGTAGTTATGATCTTTGACGGTAGATTAAGAGTTTTTATTGATAGATAGGTTGAAATCGAAGGTTAAACGGTTTAGATGTCAATTAGGGCTTGTTGGATAATTGGTGAGCACAACATGCTCGATTAAATGCTTGAAAGACTTTAATTCAAGTTCTAGAGAAATCGCTTTGGCTATGAGCTTAGTTTAGTCTTTGGAATTCATATGTTCAGAATCGGTTCTAATGCCAATGGTTGTAAAATGCCTTAGGAGGAGACGGTTTTTGGACGATGCTCGGCATTGTTACGAACGCCAGGTATGTGGGTGCTAGGTTTCTGGCCCTTAAGACCCTATATCGTGTTGATGCTAGGTTTTCATATTTTAATGATGATTTTCTGATTGTGGGGTTTAATCCAGTCGGGTAGCCTAGGATTTGTTAGCTGTTTGTTAGGTTCGTTACAAGTAAAGCATGTCCATGTACGTTGTGAACTGTTTGATAATATGTTATACATAAATTCCTCATGCATAATGTTTTCTCGATGGCATATGAAATGTTTTACATGCATTAAATTGAAAAGTACATAATGATTAAGTGTGGGTTGGGACGGTAAGGCCATGTTAACAAAACCGTCCATCTCGAGGGACCATGATCACTGTCCATGCGATGGACCATGAATACTATCCGTGAGGACCATGTACACGCACTCTGCCCACTCCCCGGCACGATCCCCTCCTTAATCCATGTCAAGTGAAAAGGATAAGAACAAGTAAGTGAATATGTTTTATGAAATTCATGCATTCATGCATATGTTAAGTATAGTGCATTCTCTTGCTAAGCATTAGGCTTAATGTTTATGTTGTATGATGTAGGTGAAGAGATCAAAGGCGAGGAGCCTCCTCTCAATGGTCAAGCATAGACGGTCAATGGATAGGACTCGTGGCGATGAAACTTGTTTTGGTAAGGCTTACCGACCCGTGGGTTGCTCCGAGCTCTTTTGGTAAAAGTAGGCGTATGTGGTAGATATAAGATTTATTGGTTATGATTTTGGTTGTTTAGTTGTTAGCTCGGAGAAATTGTGATTTTAGATAGTTGTATTTTATTGGTTCGTTTTTAGGAGTTTCCGCTGCGTATGTCGAATTTATTGGTTATGTTTGATGATTTTGGTTATGATTTTGAAATGGAAATGGTGCGTGTGTTAGGTGGAGGTAGAAGCGATGGCTTGGGATATATTGGAGTTTTTTTGAGTACTTTAAGCCTGTAAGGATACACTCGGTTTTTAGAACGATCCACGCAGTTTGTTTTCATGAATTTTAAATACATGTTCGGATACGTTTTTGAGTCGGGTTTTTGGGGGTTTTGACGATTTTCATGTTTAAAGATGTTGGGAAAAGTTTAGGGAAGTTTAATGTGAAGAGTTGGTGGTTAAAAAGGGAAAAAAATGGTTAAGTGTGAAAAAGGAGCCTTGTGGGCGCTGGTGGCGCACTGGCTGCGCCCGGCGTGTGCGGGTGCACGCGCAGTGTGCGTGCCCAGGACACGTCCAGCCTATCGATCGCACCCAAGGGGAGATCGATCGGCCTTTTTGATGGTTTTCGATCAAAAATCTAGAGAAGTTTTTGCCGATCGATCGGCCCTGACACGTGCGTGGTGCGTGGGGAGGCACCCAGTGCTCGCGCTGCCTGGGCACTCCTGGGTAGGTGTGCACACGCAGCACGCGGCGCACTGCGGCAGCGCGCGACAATGCGTGGCGCGCCGCTGTCTGGGCGACGCGCGCATGCCACAGGTGACCCCTACATGAATTTTTCATAAATTGGACTTTTCAAAACACGTTTCAACCCGACCTTTTACGATACTTTTTAAACATATTTTACGATCGATCCCCACGTATTTTAAAGGATTTTAAGGGCCCAAAAACTGAGTTGACATTTTATCAAAAAATAGTTTTAACATAGTTTTAATATTTTAAAAGTCGACGAACTTTACGGCCAACATGTTTTAAGTCTAAATAGATTGGGTCATTTGTCTATGTCTGCTTTATTTTTAGAGCGTGAAGTAAAAATGAAAAATTTTATGTGAACTTACGAGGTCTTAAGTTAAGATTACATCATGGCAAGTCCGTGGTGGCCCTGACTGGATTGGGGATGGGAAATAGTGGACTTGAGTGTGTCGAGTAGCCATGGTGAGCATTGAAGGCGTTTATGTATTGTGCCATGAATTGGGAATGCTTAAGTTGGCGAGATTGGAGATCCACATTCGCTGCTCCATGCTGATTGTCGGGCATTGAGAATGTCAAAGATCTGCCCTTGTTGGATAGCGAGATTCTCCACCATTCGCCCCACATCATCAATTGTATACGAACGTGGAGGCATTGCCGAAGAGGAGGAAGAGCCTAAAGCGTGTGATGGAGCGGAAATACCGTCATAGTACTGTTGAATGCAAGCATCAATACGTTCTTGTCGTGCTTTGGTTATGGCAACCTGTGCACCTATCATTTGATAGAAACCATCGCGCCGCAAATGGGACATAGGCATTGGTGGAGGAGGGATTTCGACATTGACATCTATTTCCTTGAATCCCAGTCCATTAGCACGAGAGTTGCCATAGGGCCAAGTTGTGATTTTGGAAATATTGGTGGGGCCATACTCCAATTGCTGGATCCATGGCTCGTCAGTGGAGCTCATGCGGACGTTTGCTGCAGCGTATAAATGGGTAATTAGGACCGGGTGAATATGACTTGCAGTGATAGGGCCCTTGCAATATGCAAGGATATTTCTATGAATAATGTGGCCAACATTGATGGATCGGCCCGTTAAGATGCAGTAAAAAAGTGATGCTCGATCTCTAGTGAACTCCGATTTCTGAGATATCGGTATGAGATTACCTCGGATGAATCGACACCATGCTTGACCATAACGATTCAGGCAGCTCATCAATAAATGGAGGGGCTGAGTCGGATTCACAGTGGAATATACCCAAGTAGAGTCGCGATGCCCCAACTCGCATAGAATTGACCCGTAGTTGGGCCCTTCGGTCATCAGCGTGTGGTATTCATCTACGGGTAAATTGGCCAGACCAAACTTGCGTTAATTGCGGTAACCAAAAAATCTATGACCTTGTTTCGCACTTTGACGGCTCCAACTCCTTTTGATGCTTTCAAATTAGCATAAAATTCTCTGATGACATTCACGTTAGCATCACCCTCCCTAATAGCCAAGGATTCCCAATGTCGCTGCTGAAGCATGTTTAAAATGTTGTCATCTGTGAGTCCGGGTTGAAATTGAATTTCACAAATCATTGCCTTATCCTTAGTCATGAGCTCCTTAAAATAAGTTTCCGCTTCAGCATTGAGGAAGGAGTGGTGGATTGCACTAAGTGAGGTTGAGCTGGAAGAAGCTTGTTTACGTTTTGGAGGCATCTTAAACGTCACACGTGCACCTAGAAATGTGTTTCTGCAAACAAAATACTAAACACCGAACCAAGATTAAGTGCCCACAAGTTATTATTCATGTAAAAGAAATGCTAACTTTCAAAATATAAGGAAAATTTCCGCTGTAAAAATCAGCGAATCTCATAGGCAATTTATCAAACAGTTGGTGTGCACTAGTGAGACAATCACACTCATGACTAAGCTCTACTCCAAACCAACCTCCAAAGTTAAAAACAATGCAAAATCTCGAGTATACAAGTGGGAATTTCACTTTAAACAGCCCCAACCAAGAAATATTCGACGTTCACCAAATAAATTTAGTTGCAAGTAGCAAAAATTGTAACTTTTGGCAAGGAAATAGGTCAATCGAGGGAGAAAAGTACCAGACTGTTGTTCTCTTAAGAAATATTTCGCACCCTCTGGCAGAATAGCGATAAGCGTGCTAATTGTCATGGTAGAGCAAGGTTGAAGCCTCGGCCGTAGGTGGTGTTTCGGGACTGAGCGCCGGCAAAGGAGAGGACGGAAGGGGGAAAGAGTTGCAGTGAAGGATTTGTGGCCGATTGATCGCAGAATCGTTCGCTGAAGATTGAAAGCCGATCGATTGGCTTTCATTTTGTTTTAAAATTTAGCCTTTTTTTTTGTTTGACTAAATACCAAAAATATAAAAATTCAAAACAAATTAATGTAGAATCACCAAATAAAATGCATGGGATATAACTGAAACCAAAAATAATAAAACAAAAATTAAATGAATGGGTTACCTCCCACCAAGTGCTTGTTTTAACGTCATCAGCTTGACGTTGGGCGAACCTTACTCGTCGGGTGTGAGTTGAGTAACAGATGGATCACTCTCAATAATACCACCAAAGTACGGTTTCACTCTTTGATCGTTAACCTTGAATGTTCCAGTGTCTGCTCCACGTAGCTCGACTGCACCATGAGGAAATACTTGAACCACCGTAAATGGGCCCAACCATCTCGATTTCAGCTTTCCCGAGAAGAGTTTTAGACATGAATTAAATAGCAACACCTGTTGACCCGACAATAACTCTTTCTTCATAATATGCTTGTCATGCCACACTTTTGTTTTCTCCTTGTAAATCTTGGAATTTTCATACGCATTGGTGCGTAATTCATCGAGTTCATTAATTTGGAGATAGCGTTTGTGGTCGGAGGCTATCAAGTCAAAATTTAATCTCTTCATAGCCCACCAAGCATGGTGCTCAAGTTCGACGGGTAGGTGACATGCTTTACCAAAGACCAACCAATATGGGGACATTCCCAAAAGAGTTTTGAACGTGGTCCGGTAAGCCCACAGTGCATCGTCCAACTTGTGTGCCCAATCTTTACGTGAATTACTCACCATCTTTTTGAGAATAATCTTAACTTCTTGATTGGAGACTTCTGCTTGACCATTTGATTGTGGGTGATACCCCAATACCTTTCGATGTTTGACGGCGTATTTTAAAAGTAGTGACTCAAATGGCTTTTTACAGAAATATGTACCTTCATCACTAATTATTACGCGCAGCGTGCTGTAACAAGTGAATATGTTCTTACACAGAAACCTGAAAACCACTTTGCCGTTATTGGTTGGCGTAGCTATTGCCTCGACCCATTTTGAAACGTAATCCACAGTGAGAAGTATGTATTTGTTGTTAAATGAGGTTGGAAACAGGCCCATAAAATCAATCCCCCATATGTCGAATAGTTCAACTTCAAGGATGTTTGTCAAAGGTATTTCATTCTGGCAGGATATATTACCCGTACGTTGGCATTGATCACATGCTATGACAAAGGAATGTGCATCTTTAAACAGGGTTGGCCAGTAGAAACCACATTAAAGTACTTTTGTTGCTGTTCGATTTCCTCCAAAGTGACCACCACATTCAAGAGTGTGGCAATGCTTCAAGACTGATATCATCTCATCTTCAGGGATACGTCTTATTACTTGATCAGCACAATGTCTATAAAGAATTGGTTCTTCCCAATAATATCACTTCATGTCAGAGAGGAATTTCTTCTTTTGGTGATAAGACAATTCGGGTGGCGTGATTTGACAAGCAAGATAATTTACATATTCCGCAAACCACGACAGTTTAGAAATTACAAGGAGTTTTTCATCCGAAAAGTCATCATCTAGTTGCTCATCACTATCCTGCACATGGACTTGAGTCTCTAGACGTGAGAGATGATCAGCGACAAGGTTTTCCGTCCCCTTCTTATCCTTAATCTCAATGTCAAACACTTGTAGTAATAACACCCAACATATAAGGCGGGGTTTGACGTCTTTCTTCTCCATAAGATACTTTATTGCTGAATGATCAGTGAAGACAACTACCTTGTTACCAATGACGTACGGTCAGAACTTGTCAAATGAAAAGACGACGGCAAACAATTCTTTCTCAGTGGTTGCATAATTGAGTTGAGCATCGTTAAGAGTGCGAATCGTATAGTAGATTGTCTGAAAAATTTTATCTTTCCTTTGACCAAAAACTGCCCTACCGCAAAATCACTACCGTCGCTCATGATCTCGAAAGGTAATTCCCAATCAGGTGCCACAATGACTGGTGCCATTACAAACTTTGCTTTTAAAACATTAAATGCTTCCAAACACTCGGCCGTGAACATGAATGAGATGCCTTTTTCCAGCAAGTTACATAGTGGCTTAGTGATCTTGGAGAAATCTTTTATAAAGCAGCTGTAAAATCCTACATGCTCAAGAAAACTTCGCACTCCTTTAACCGTAGTAAGAGTTGGTAATTTCTCAATTGCAACTATCTTTGCACGGTCCACTTCGATGCCTTGAGCTGAAACCCGATGTCCTAACACAATGCCTTCTTTCACCATAAAGTGACACTTTTCCTAATTCAACACCAGATTTGTTTCCATATATCGAGCTAGCACTTTGGATAAATTTTCTAAACATGTATCAAATGATGACCCAAATACTGAGAAATCATCCATGAAGACTTCGATGTAGCATCCAACCATATCTGAAAAAATTGCCACCATACATCGTTGGAAGGTTGCCGGAGCATTTCACAATCCAAAGGGCATTCGGCGAAATGCAAAACATGCCATATGAACATGTAAAACTAGTATTTTCTTTATCTTCTGGGATGATGACGATTTGATTGTATCCTGAGTAACCGTCGAGAAAATAATAATAAGAATGTCCGGACAGCTTATCAAGCATTTGGTCAATGAATGGCAACGGAAAGTGGTCCTTGCGTGTAGCTTTGTTCAGTTTCCGGTAATCCATGCAAATTCGCCACCCTGTGACAGTTCTAGATGGTATGAGCTCATTTTTGTCATTTTTGATTACTGTCATTCCACTCTTCTTTGACACACCTTGTACTGGGCTCACCCAAGAGCTATCAGATATCAGATAAATAACCCCAGCATCTAACCACTTCAGCACTTCTTTTTGCACTGCTTCTTTCATTGTCGAGTTTAAACGCCGTTAGTTTTCAACCGATGGTCGATGGTCTTCCTCCATTAAAATGCGATGAACACAGAATGAGGAACTAATTCCTTTTATGTCTGATAAAGTTCATCCAATAGCAACCTTATAAGTTCGAAGTACTCGTAACAATTTTTCTTTCTCCGTTGTGGATAATTCAACCGAAATAATAACTGGAAGAGTAGAGTTGTCACCAATATATGCATAACGCTGGTGCGATGGTAGAGGCTTAAGCTCAAGAGCCGGCAGGCTTTCAACAGATGACAGAACCCGTAGTGGTAATTCCCCTTAGCTTTCAAAATACTTTCTTCGGTTCGACTTGAATGAATCCATCCACAGAACATAATCTTTTATATATGATGTATCATTAAAAGAAAATTCATGGTTTAATAGACATGCTTCAAGAGAGTTTCGTGGTTGAAGTGATGCTTCCATTATCATAGTGTTAAAGTCTTCCACCCGAAACACATCATCACTAGCATTCGGGTACTTCATTGAATTGAATACATTGAATGTCACTTCTTCATCTTGCACCCACAATTTAAGCTTTCATCTTTGCACATCAATCAATGCACCTCCTGTTGCTAGAAATGGTCGACCTAAAATGATAGAGATATCTTGGTCTTCTTCGATATCCAGAACCACAAAGTCAGCAGGAAAAATGAATTTGTCGATCTTGACTAGGACATCTTCAATCACTCCGCATGGATGTTTAATAGAGCGATCTGTCATTTGTAAAATTACTCTCGTAGGCTTTGCTTTTCCAAGACCCAGCTTTTGAAAAATAGATAACAACATTAAATTTATACTTGCCCCCAAATCACATAATGCTCGCTCAAAAATGGATTCCCCAATTGCGCATGGAACAATAAAGCTTCCCAGATCTTTCAGTTTCTGTTGGAGCTTTCGTTGAATAATAGCGCTACACTCTTCGGTCAGAGCAATTGTGCCACATTCTTCAATCTTGCGTTTGTGAGACAAGATTTCTTTCAGAAATTTTGCATAAGTAGGCATTTGCTCGAGAGCCTCGGTGAGTGCAATGTTGATATGTAGTTGCTTAAACATTTCCAAAAATTTTCCAAACTGCTTGTTAGTCTTGACTATCTTTAAACGTTGAGGAAAGGGAACCCGTGGTGTGATTTCTTTCAGTTTTGGTGATGGAACCTTTTGTAGCTGTTTGGTGTCACTTTCATATGGAGATGCTATTGTTGAATCTTTACTTTCACTATCAATTGACCTCTTAGTTGCTTGCTCAGAATTATCAATCACCATCACACTCCTAAGAGTGATTGTGTTTCATTGATTTTTTGGATTTATTTCTGTAGAACTTAGTAGAGCACCATGAGGTCGTCCATTCAGAATATTAGCGATTTGGCCCACTTGTGTTTCCAAGCTTCTGATTTGAGCAGACTGATTTTGCAGGGTCGTTCGTGTCTCAGCCATGAACTTATTAGTGTGCTCACCTATTTAGGCAATTAGATCCTCAAGACTGGGCTTTCTTTCTTGGTATGGTAGAGTTTGTTGAGAAGTTTGTGGCATCTGCGCGACATTGTTCTGATTTTTCCATGAGAAATTGGTATGATTGTTGTGCGCCCCCGTATAGTAGTTATTTGAATTTTGAAAATTCGGTCTATTGTAATTCCCAACAAAGTTTGCTTGCTCTGACAGATTATTTGTCATTTGATTCCCTTCTTGGCATTCTTCACTTGCATGCGGTCCTTGACACCATTGGCATGCTCCTATTGGAGAATAAATCGAGTTGACTGGAGCTTGGTTATTTTGTAGTTGCTTGGTTAGAGATGCGATTTGTATAGCCAAAGCCTTTACTGCGTCCATCTCAGGAGTGCTCAGTTGCTTTTTTAGAATTTTTCGTTCGACAGGACATTGGTCATTATTCAATGGCAACTCCTCCATTAAAGTAAATGTTTCAAATTCCGTCTTTTGGAAAAGTGAACCACTGGCAACTGCATTAACCAGAGTCCTTGTGGAGGCTGATAAACTAATAAAAAATATTTGGATTTGCATCAATCGTGGTAAACCATGTTGTGGGCACTTCCGTAATAATTCCTTGAAACAAGCCCATGATTCATATAGCGTCTCCCCGTCGAATTGACTGAAATTAACAATCTCATTTTGATACTTTGCAGTCTTCTCAAAAGAGAAGAATTTAGAAAGAAACCTTTGACATAGCTTAGCCAATGTGGTGATGGAATCAGCCGGCAACGAATTTAACTAACTTTTTGCTCGGTCTCTTAATGAGAATGGAAACAATCATAGCTTTATAGCATCGTCATAGACATTATGATATTTGAAGGTATCGCACACCTCTATGAAGCAATGTGATCCTTCGAATCTTCGGATGGCAAACCGCTAAATTGTGACTTCTAAATCATATGAATAGTTCCCGGCTTGATCTCAAAATTGTGGCCCGTAATTGCTGGTTTACGAATTGCAGATTGGATACCGACCACAGATGGCATCACATAATCTAATAATGTAAGTGTCTCAACTTCTTCAATTTGTTCAAGATCCAAGGTTGGTGTCCTTATTTCCTTTCGAATTTTATGGCAAGTCCGTTCAATTTCTGGATCGATAGGAACTAGGTTGGCAGCACCGTGTTTTCCCATACACCTGAAAAGAAATAAAATTAAGTAAAATAAATTGAATTCAAATATCAACTAGAATTATTTAATCTAATAATAGCAAAATAAATAGTCCTCGACAGCAGCGCCAAAAACTTGTTTCAAAAAATTCTACGCAAGTGTACGTGTCACAAAAGTAATAAAGTTCATAAGTACGAGTTGTTCCCACGAGGAATAGTTTCACTAATTATTAAACAAAATTAATTCCAATTTATAATAAATACAGAACTTTGATGATTTTGGATTTAATTTAACACAACAAAATAATTTAATTAAATTGCAGGAATTAAATGAGTTTGAGAATATAATGAAAAAGTTCTAGATTTTTCAATTTCATCTGAATTAATCTTATTTAATCTTCCTAATCCAAATCATTACTTTCTATTTCTATGTGTTGATGGCAATTTTACAAAACTATTTATCAATCTCTCTCGAGTAATGATAAACTTATTCAACTAACGAATTATTACTTCTCGGTCTCTAATCCTGAGAATTAATTGAATACATTAAGAATGAGAAATTAAATTACCACATGAACGTATTAGCTATCTCTAGTCTAATATCCTTTTCATGGTAAATTATTCAATGCACGATTATTTATTACCTCTCGGTCTCAAAACAATCCTACGAACATGCTTTTGGTGATCAAACAATCGCAAGCATTAAGAATAGAATAAATTAGTCAACACAATGTTGAAACAGAAAATTAATAATTTGAATAAAGAAAAATTAAATAATCATAATCTGGCTACATCGTAGCCCTAGAAGAGGAAGTTTAGTTCATACTAAAGTAACAGAAACAAATAGAATAAATAGAGATGTTCATAATTGAAAAGAGAAGAAGAAAGAAAAACTAGGGTTGTCGATCCGAATTCTCCTTTTCAGATGCTCTCGCTCAGTTCCGGTCTCCGTCTCTCTAGGGCTGGTTGTTCATTCTATCTCTTTAGGTTAACTATCAAAAACTCATGGTTCACTGATCTGATGCCCACAATCAGCATCAACGGTTTAGATTAAAACAGATTACAATAATTAAAATAGTCAATCGATCAGTTGAAGTGTGGCCGATCGATCGGCTTTCATATAAAAAGTTTTCTTCAGCAGATTGATCGCTTGGAATTTCGCGATCGATCGGCTGAGCTTCTAATTGGTTTCTATAATTCACCTTCTTTAGCCGATCGATCTCCTGGAATTCTGTGATCGATCGGCTAAGCTTCTATTTTTCTCTTAAAATTCTCATTTTGTCGATCGATCGCCAATAGTTGGCTGATCGATTGGTTACTTCTCTGCCTAAATAATTTCTTCTGCTCTTCAGCGGATTGATTGCCTGCACTATGGCTGATCGATTGGCTCCTCTGCATACCTTTGTCCTTATTTTCTATCTCGGATTAAATTTGCAAAACCTGTAATTCTTCAATTTCTCTGAACACTTGCACCAAAGTTATTAGAATCATTCACATGCTTGAGTAAAGCTTATCTAATCAAGTATAAAAAGTACAATAAAGTGTGTAAAATACACACTTATCATTCATGTTAAAGACTCTAATGATGTAACGCCCATAGTTATCTGAACCCGGTTTGTCACTCATGCCCGTACATGACTAAAATTTCAATCATATTTATTTTTTTTGAAAACTTGCAGCGGAAATCGTTTTAGTAAAAATAAAGTTAAACATGCCTATTGTACAATGCTTGAATACTCAGTTAGAATTTTGGGGAATAATAGGCAAAAGGAATAAATGATTATATCGCAAAATACTTCATAAGTTACAAAAGTCAAACGCATCGCCCGCTGAACAAAGTCAACAAAAGGGGCTGAAGCAGAAAATGGAAGACATCATCCAGTGTCAAAACGACAAAATGCACTCTACATCTTCCGATGACGTCAGCCAGATGATTTCCTTCATCCGATCGACTTGTTCTACATCCACCGGTGAACCTACACCTTCCGATGACGTCAGCACGCATCAGCCGATGAGTTTACTGAGACATCATCCGATGGACTTTAACCTACACCTTCCGATGACGTCAGCACGCATCAGCCGATGAGTTTACTGAGACATCATCCGATGGACTTTAACCTACACCTTCCGATGACGTCAGCACGCATCAGCCGATGAGTTTACTGAGACATCATCCGATGGACTTTAACCTACACCTTCCGATGACGTCAGCACGCATCAGCCGATGAGTTTACTGAGACATCATCCGATGGACTTTAACCTACACCTTCCGATGACGTCAGCACGCATCAGCCGATGAGTTTACTGAGACATCATCCGATGGACTTTAACCTACACCTTCCGATGACGTCAGCACGCATCAGCCGATGAGTTTACTGAGACATCATCCGATGGACTTTAACCTACACCTTCCGATGACGTCAGCACGCATCAGCCGATGAGTTTACTGAGACATCATCCGATGGACTTTAACCTAAACGACAAAATACTCTCTACACCTTCCGATGACGTCAGCACGCATCAGCCGATGAGTTTACTGAGACATCATCCGATGGACTTTAACCTACACCTTCCGATGACGTCAGCACGCATCTGCCGATGAGTTTACTGAGACATCATCTGATAGACTATTCTTAAGGCATCTTCCGATAAGATTAACCTACATCATCCGATGACTTTTCTTAAGGCATCTTCCGATAGGATTAACCTACATTCCAACTGCTCCTCATTATACATACACAACACCAACTCAGAAAGGGATTTACTTAGTTCATCGAGACCATTCAGAAACAACTCACATTGTAATGTTCAAAACCAGTAAAACCAATACTTAAAACTCTCAGATCTCTAGTAACGGTAAAAACTCAAAACATAGTCAAAATGTTAAAAATCTCTACTGTCATGAAAACTCATCATACTCAAATTAAAGCATTATCAACTAAACTCGCACCCTAGCAGACAACAGTTAACCCGCTTCATCAGTTTACCAGGTCGAGGCATGAATGTGCTCCTCCAACCACATCTAATCATCTGTGCAATCAGGAAATTCACCTGCAGTATCCTCAACACCTACATCACAAAACTCATCTATTAGCCTAATGCTAAGTAAGTAAAGCTGTAATGAAATGAAACACTGAAACATATATAAATTCCTAATCATGCAATTTCTACTTTCTCAACTCAGTTGTTCATGTTTCGTTTCTGTTCAGATCCCCCTGTGAAATTGGGAGCTGGATCAACTGTCCCAAAGTATATACATCCACTGGCTCATTAAGGGGCGGATAAATTCCCTTAACAGCAAATCTGATTCACATGTTCAGATCCCCCTGTGAAATTGGAAGTTGGATAAACTCTCCCAAAGTATAAATATCCACTGTCTCATTAAGGGGCGGATTACTTCCCTTAACAGTGAAACTGATTCACATAGCTGTTTCAATATGTTCAATCCTCACTATGCCAACATGCATTCAAATTCATTTTCGTATACTTTAAAAATATGATGCATGACATACCAACACATTCCAGCATACAAACCCTAATGTTTTGTGATGTAGGCCCGAAGGCACAAGCAAACTTTACTTACCTGGATTCCTGGAAATTGTTCGGTTACCACTACTCGGGAAGCTCTGTACACCTAATGTCATTAGCAGAATACCGATTAGATCATCACTAACCTTAACCTTATATCGTTCAGAAACCTAAGGAGCTAGTTTGGAAACTCTGGTTACCGAACATTCTCAACACTAAACCCGAACTCAACACACTCGCGGCCTCATTAAAATACACGCATTGTACTCTCTCTGCTATATAGCCACTAAAATCTCAAAATAACAAAAGGAAAACTTACCTAGTTTGAAGGAGGATCGGGCGAGGGAAAATCGTCTAGAGAGCTCTACTGCTTGAGCTGAAAACCCAAAGAGGAAAATGAGGGAACAGTGGCAGCTAAACCTCATTAAACCCTCCCTTAAATGCGTTATCCACAATAAATTGCAATTTACCATTTTATCCTTGCTCAAACACTTGTTAACCTAATCACTAAATCACCCATATTTCAATTATAAAACATTCTCTATAAATGGAAAAAGGTAAATCGGTTAATGGAAACCCGGTGTTACAATCTACCATCCTTAAAAGAATTTTGTCCTCAAAATTCAGTACCTGAATAGTTCTGGATATTGGTCCATCATGTCCTGCTGGCGTTCCCAAGTTGTCTCCTCAATATTCTGGTTGTGCCATAAGACTTTTACCAGTGGAACCTCCTTGTTGCGTAATACCTTTACTGCATAATCTGCTGTTCCATAATCTGCGAAGGATCTCTAACACATTTCTTTAGCATGGAAACGTGAAACACATTATGAATTCCCTCCAGAGAGGCTGGTAACTGAAGTTGATATGCTGACTTCCCAATTCTCTTCACGATTTGGAAAGGTCCAATATATCTGGGGTTTAACTTGCCTCTTTTCCCAAATCTCACAACTCCTTTGAAAGGTGACACCTTAAGGAAAACTTCATTACCAACATCAAATTCTAATTCTCTTCGTCTTTTGTCTGCATAGCTTTTCTGCCGGCTTTGAGCTGTTAAGATTCTTTGTCGGATAAGAGCAATCTTCTCCACTGTCTGTTGCAAAATGTTAGGACCAAACAACTGTGCTTCTCCAACTTCATCCCAATACAATGGAGATCTGCACTTCCGTCCATACAATGCCTCGTATGGTGCCATGCCTATTGTTGCCTGAAAACTGTTATTATAAGAGAACTCAACCAATGACAAATACTTACTCCAAGAACCTTGAAATTCCAGCACACAAGCCCTGAGTATATCCTCCAACATTTGGATAGTTCTCTCGGATTGTCCATCGGTTTGAGGATGAAAGGCTGTGCTAAAACTAAGCTGTGTCCCCATAGCCTTGTGCAAACTTTTCCAAAACTTAGATGTAAATCTGGAGTCTCGGTCTGAAACTATGGTGCTTGGAACACCATGCAGTCTAACAACTTCGTGCACATACAATTAAGCAAGCTGATCCATCGAGTGAGTCATCTTTACTGGTAGGAAATAAGCTGATTTGGTTAAACGATCAACTATCACCCAAATTGCATCATGTCCCTTTTCTGTTCTAGTTAATCCTGTAACAAAATCCATAGTTATTTGTTCCCATTTCCATTCGGGAACTGGTAAAGGTTGTAATGTCCCAGCAGGCCTCTGATGTTCAGCTTTGACTTGCTGGCAGACCAGACATGACTCCACATACTCTGCCACACTTCTCTTCATACCTGGCCACCAATAATGTTGCTTGAGATCTCTGTACATTTTTGTACCTCCAGGATGAACAGAAAGTCTGGAGGAATGTGCCTCATATAGGATTTCCTTTCTAAGTTCAGTATCAGCCGGAACAAACCATCTACTTCGAAACTTGAGAATTCCATCAGCTAAGCAATTGAAATCCGACTTATCAGTAGAATCTATGCACAACTTATACTTATTACATTCAGCGTCATTCATTTGAACTTCCTTTATTTTCTCCAAAATAGTTGGCCTCAAAGATATGGCCGAAAGCATGGCTGACACACTAGACACAGCTTCCAGGTTAAATCTTTGAAATTCTGTCTCTAAAGCTATTGGTATTTCTATAATCAATGCAGAGACTGAAGGAGTCACTCTACTCAAAGCATCAGCCACTACATTCGCCTTGCCAGGGTGGTACTTAATCTCAAAATCATAATCTTTAACGAACTCTAACCACCTACGTTGCCTCATATTCAGTTCCTTTTGCGTGAAAATGTATTTCAGACTTTTATGATCCGAAAATATCTCATAGGTTTGTCCATACAGGTAGTGCCTCCAAATCTTTAATGCAAAAACCACAGCAGCTAATTCTAAGTCATGTGTAGGGTAATTCTTTTCGTGAACTTTTAACTGCCTAGAAGCATAAGCTATAACCTTTCCATCTTGCATTAACACACATCCAAGACCAATCTTGGAAGCATCACAGTAAATGCTAAACTTTCCACTCTCATCGGGTAGGGTCAATATAGGGGCATTGGTCAGTTTCTTTTTCAAGGTCTGGAAACTGTACTCACACTCCTCCGTCCAAGCATACTTTATATTTTTTGTAATATCCGGCTTAATCGGATTTTTGGATTTAATATATTATATTATATGTGGCATTTTTGGTAAATATGTCAAATTAAGTCAGTTTTGCAAACGGAAAGCGTTAATATAACGATTTTAAGGAATTTTGGAGAATTTTCGGAATAATAACGCTATATTCCGAGTAATTACGTTTCTCGTAAAACGAATGACGTTTTAGTAAAAATAGTAAACGGGGTCCGATTTGCGAACGAACAGTTTTAATAGAACCCAGATAATAAGTTGGAATTATTGGCGAAATAAGAAAATTCGAATGGTCGAAAACACGAGAGGGAAAAATTAATGTTTTGTTAAGAAATAGTTTTAATTATAATCCATATGCATTAACACACATCCAAGACCAATCTTGGAAGCATCACAGTAAATGCTAAACTTTCCACTCTCATCGGGTAGGGTCAATATAGGGGCATTGGTCAGTTTCTTTTTCAAGGTCTGGAAACTGTACTCACACTCCTCCGTCCAAGCATACTTTATATTTTTTGTAATATCCGGCTTAATCGGATTTTTGGATTTAATATATTATATTATATGTGGCATTTTTGGTAAATATGTCAAATTAAGTCAGTTTTGCAAACGGAAAGCGTTAATACGATCCTAACGATTAATTGGAATTTTGGAGAATTTTCGGAATAATAACGCTATATTCCGAGTAATTACGTTTCTCGTTAAAACGAATGACGTTTTAGTAAAAATTATTATTATTATTATTATAATAATAATCAAAACAAAAACAACGAAAAACGTTGTTTTTCGTTGTTGATTCGAGCCCGAGCACCCGCGACGAACGACGAACGACGAACGACGAACGCGAACGGCGAGCGGCATCCCTCCAACGACGACGCGGCTCCGACGACGAGCAGACTCCGGCGAGCTGAAGCCAGAGTGCGGTTCGGCCTTTCCGCGCAAAAACCCGATCGAAAACGGTGAGTTCTCCCCTGTTCTTGCTCGATTTCTGGCCGCGAACGTCGAGCTCTGTTGAGCTCCGATCGCCGGCCCTTCGTGGCCGTTCTTGGCGTCAAATGGTCGGCTTGACACCGGCGATGGTTGCCGAGCGTTGGTGTGCCCAATTTGGGTCAAAAACAGGGAATCCCGAATTGGGGATTTCGGCTTTTCGGTGAATAACATCTAAATTTTGGTTAGTTTATGTTAATTAGGTATAAGAGGGATTGATTGGTGAGAAAATGAGCATGAATTGATGAAAAATCGAAAAGGGGGAAAATTCCGGGAAAGGGCAGTTTCGGGTTTCTGCCAAATTGACCTAGCTCCGGTTATTTGTTTTAAAATTCCTCTTGGCAGATTAAAATAGGTTATTAGAGGAGTACGTGGCCGCTGGAATCGTTCAATTCCGATAACCGACGCGAAAGTTACGCGCGTTCGAAGTTTCGAGTCGGTTTTTTTACCGAACCCAAATTAGAGTCCGAAATTAATAGGTTTATAGTATTTAACGATATAAAGGACGTATTGAACGTTATTGGACGGAATTAGAGTGAATTGTGAGAAATGTTAAAATTGGAGAATTTTCGGGTTTTTAGGAAAACTCGTTAATTGTGATTTTAAACTATCGAGCGTTAATCGTTGTTTAAATACTTCGATTAGTTAGGTGAAGATTTTAGGAAATTCATTAGTTAAGGTTTTTGTTAAATTTGGACATATTATTGTTTAAGCTCGTATTAACGACAAATTGATAACAATTGCGTAGGTGAACCACGCTCGTGGACGGAGCTAGCCTTGCAACGGACGTCAGGTAAGTTCTCGTGACTTACTTTGACCAATCGGTCTACACCATACTTCGATGTCGTATCGAGGATTCCTGAAGAGTTGTTTGCTTAATCTGCTTTTGGTTGGGTAGTTAGGTTTAATTGCTTATAGGTTAGTTTAATTCGGTCTTGATGGTATGCACGTTCTGTTGTATGTTTAAATTCTGATATGAACTGTTCATGCATCACGAGTTTTAATGAAAAGCATGAAAATGAATTTCCGCACGATGTTTTAGAAAATGGCGATGTGGCCTGGAGAGGGGCAGGACCTACTGTGGAGGCCGATTACGGGCTTGTCACAGTACCGCATCTATTATGTACTCGCAATGTGGCCTGGAGAGGGGCATGACCTACTGTGGAGGCCGATTACGGGCTTGTCACAGTACCACATTATTTATGCACTCATATTTATGGTCATGCGAGGTGGGGCTCAGGCACGGCTGTACGTGTTGTAAGCGTGTACCCCCCTCTTCTAGCTGGATGAAGAGCAGTCCGCCCGCTGGATGGGTTCTCTCTGGTTAGGAGGTTGAGACCTCGGTGACACCAATGATGTAATGTAAAGAAAATGCTGCATGATTTCTGAACTCTCACGCATAGCATAGCATGTAGTTGCATTTACTTGAACTTACTGAGATTTCAATATCTCATATGTGTCTGTATGGTGTAGGTGATATCCTAGGTGACATCGAGCCAGGTGAGGACGGCGTTCCTCCTCCTGACGTATGAGGCAGTTGACGGATGATGGCCGTGGGAGTGCGCTGAGCAGTCGAGGCGCTTTTGACCCGTGGGGATCGTCTGTGTATGTATTCTGGGGGATATTTTGGGCTTCTGATGAATTGTATAGAATATTTATAGGATGCTTGGTTCTGGATAGGAATTAGATAACGTTTTTGGTAACTGTATGTAAAATGTTTTGATTGGTTTTGGGTTAACTGTGGATTAGATAGTTAATTGTATAGTTGATACATTTTAGGTTATTGGGTTCTGGATTGAAAACAATATTTTAGATGTTTTGGGTAAAAGTTGTTTTATAAACTGCTCTGAAAAGTATTTTGTCGATGATATACTGGAACTGTTTGGTAACTTGTTTCAGATGGGTTTGTTTAGTTTTTAAACGGATCCACGCAGTTTGTTTTCGTGAAAACGTGTTTTATTTAACTATGTCTCAAGTCGTTTCGAGTGAAAGTATAGGGCGGTTTTGTGTCAAGTTGTATTGTGAAGTCGTACGTATGTTCAAGGATAATTGAAGATGAAATTGGAGATGAGTTGAAGTGTGGGTTCGTGGTATATATAGAATTATTAAATGTTTTAAGTTTTATTAAATTGTTAAACGTTTTGTTTTAAATGTTTTAAAGGTCCGATTTCGATTACGTTTTAAATTCTGAATTAGTTTCCACTTAAAGAATAAAGTTAAAGGTTTAAATGAAAAAATTTATTACGAAAATACGGGCACGGAATTAGGGGTGTGACATTTTTCCTAGTTAACCGAGTGAGAGGTGTTGCAATCTTTGAGAATCCTTCAATAAATTTTCTGTAATATCCTGGTAACCCGAGGAAACTTCAAATATCTGTAGCATTCTTCGGTTGGGGCCACTCCTTAACTACTTGAACCTTGGCTGGATCGACAGATATCCCATCACCAGAGATCACATGACCAAGAAAGTGAACTCTGTCCAACCAAAACTCACACTTGGAAAACTTAGCATAAAGTTGGTGCTGTCTAAGTACTCCTAACGCCAAACTCAAATGCATTGCATGCTCATCCTTAGTTCTAGAATAGATCAGAATGTCGTCTATGGATACTATGACAAACTTGTCCAAATACTCGTGAAATACCCTATTCATGAGATCCATGAAGGCTGCTGGTGCATTTGTCAAACCAAAAGACATAACCAAAAACTCATAATGTCCATATCTTGTGCGAAAGGCAGTCTTTGGGATATCTTCAGATTTAACCTTCAACTGGTAATAACCGGACCTAAGGTCAATCTTAGAGAAAACTCTTGCACCCCTAAGCTGGTCAAATAAGTCATCAATTCTCGGCAAAGGGTATTTGTTTTTGACAGTTAACTTATTCAATTCTCTATAGTCTATGCACATACGCATTGATCCATCCTTCTTTTTGACAAAAAGGACAGGTGCACCCCATGGTGAAAAGCTAGGGCGTATGAACCCCTTCTCCAACAAATCCTCTAACTGTTTCTTTAATTCCTTAAGTTCAGTTGGAGCTAATCTATATGGATTCTTAGACACAGGCTCGGCTCCGGGGTAAATATCTATAACAAATTCAATTTCCCTATCTGGTGGCAAACTAGGAAGGTCATCTAGGAATACTTCTGGAAAATCTTGGACAACTAAAACATTTTTGGGGCTTGATTTTCCTACTGTTTGTGTGTCTAAAGCACTGGCCAAAAAGCACAAATACTCTCTGCAAGGGGAGGGTCTTGTGTTAATAGAAGTCATCATAGACATTTCCTTACCTTTCTTTGAGGCTTGAAAGATGTGTTTCAAACTACCAGGGGGTTGGAAGCTAACTATTCCAGTCCTACAATCTATTGTGGCATGATGCTTAAACAGCCAGTCCATTCCTAGGATTACATCAAATCCTAATATATCCATAATTATAAGGTCAGCAAGTAAACTTACATTCCCTACTAACACTTCACTGCCAAGCATCACCTGGTTAGAGTGCATGCGTTCACCAGAAGGCAATGCAATATTAAACACATGCATGGAAGGGGTAAACTGTACGTCTAACTTAACAGCAAAAGCAGATGCTATAAATGAATGTGGGGCACCAGAATCTATTAAAGTAAGAGCAGGCACAGAGTTGATCAATATAGTACCTGACACCACAGCAGGCTGTTCCTCACCCGACTCCGTCATGGAGAATATTCTAGGTTTGATCATAGTAGGGCCACTCTTAGGAACCGGACAATCTCTGCTAATGTGGCCGACCTTGTTACAATTGTAGCATCTGGTGATTCTAGGCTTCGAGCACTCCTTGAACGTGTGTCCAACCTCCTCACAGTTGAAACACTTTCCAAGGCCCAGTCTGCATTCCCCCGGATGGTTCTTCAAACATTTGGGACACTGGGGAAATTTCCTGACATTCTGTACCGTTCCCCCTACTCCTTGGCTATTTTGGCCTTCACTTGGCCTCTTCGTTCCTCTTTGTTGGTGTGGTTGGTTAAACCTTTGTGGGACCTCCTTTGGTCTAGCACACTTTCCTTCAGCTTCTTCCACTTCCAGGGCAGTGGACACAACCTCACTGAAGGTCAAGCCCTTGATTCCACAGAATTTAACCCCTCGGTAAATTTCTGGCTTCAGTCCATGCATAAATTTGAACACCTTATCCTCATCCTTGTAAGCAAAATGCCCAGCAAACCTAGACAGGGACTCGAACTGTCTACTATACTCGGCCACAGACCCTGTCTGCTTCAAGTTCAGGAACTCCAACTTCTTCGCGGTCTGGACAGTACTGTTAAAATACTTCCCATAGAAAATGTCCTTGAACTGTGACCAAGGCATCGTCAAAACATTTGTGGTGGTCTCAATTGTTTCCCACCACAGTGGAGCTTCACCAGCTAAATGAAAGGTTGTCAACGTGACTTTTTCTCCTTCTCCAATGTTGGCACACCTAGACATGCTTTCAATCTTTCTAAGCCACCCTTCAGCAACAGCAGGATCAGATGACTGGCTATCAAACGTGGGTGGTCTTAGTCTCCGGAATCTATCCCCGGAATGCTCATTGCTAGAACCCGAGTTGGCACTTCCTTGTACCTCTCGGTTCAGCAGTTCTCCTAGCTGATCGGATTGCTGGCGCATTAATTCTGCCTGCTGTCGCACTAGATCTGTCAACTGTCCGATTACACTAGATCTTCTGTGCTTCCCGGAGTTTGTGTCACTCTCTGCACTCTTGGCCTTCCTGGTCGTCTGGACATTTTTGCTATATTCCTGTACAGGGTCAACTATTTTTATAATATCTAATAACTGTACTTAACATAAACACTTACAGTTGTTGGAGTACTTCCATGCAACGATTGGCACTGATGAGTGATCTTTTGAACGGTTTAACTGAATGTCTCTGATACCACACTGTAACGCCCCGAGTTATCTGAACCTGGTTTGTCACTCATGCCCGTACATGACTAAAATTTCAATCATATTTTTTTTTTTTGAAAACTTGTAGCGGAAATCGTTTAAGTAAAAATAAAGTTAAACATGCCTATTGTACAATGCTTGAATACTCAGTTAGAATTTTGGGGAATAATCGGCAAAAGGAAAAAAAGGATTATATCGCAAAATACTTCATAAGTTACAAAAGTCAAACGCATCGCCCGCTGAACAAAGTCAACAAAAGGGGCTGAAGCAGAAAATGGAAGACATCATCCGGTGGCAAAACGACAAAATGCACTCTACATCTTCCGATGACGTCAGCCAGATGATTTCCTTCATCCGATTGACTTTGTTCTACATCCACCGGTGACTAAACGACAAAATACTCTCTACACCTTCCGATGACGTCAGCACGCATCAGCCGATGAGTTTACTGAGACATCATCGCATCAGCCGATGAGTTTACTGAGACATCATCCGATGGACTTTAACCTACACCTTCCGATGATGTTAGCACGCATCTGCCGATGAGTTTACTGAGACATCATCCGATAGACTATTCTTAAGGCATCTTCCGATAAGATTAACCTACATCATCCGATGACTTTTCTTAAGGCATCTTCCGATAGGATTAACCTACATTCCAACTGCTCCTCATTATACATACACAACACCAACTCATAAAGGGATTTACTTACTTCATCGAGACCATTCCGAAACAACTCACATTGTAATGTTCAAAACCAGTAAAACCAATATTTAAAACTCTCAGATCTCTAGTAACGGTAAAAACTCAAAACATAGTCAAAATGTTAAAAATCTCTACTGTCATGAAAACTCATCATACTCAAATTAAAACATTATCAACTAAACTCGCACCATAGCAGAGAACAGTTAACCCGCCTCATCAGTTTACCAGGTCGAGGCATGAATGTGCTCCTCCAACCACATCTAATCATCTGTGCAATCAGGAAATTCACCTGCAGTATCCTCAACACCTACATCACAAAACTCATCTATTAGCCTAATGCTAAGTAAGTAAAGCTGTAATGAAATGAAACACTGAAATATATATAAAGTCCTAATCATGCAATTTCTACTTTCTCAACTCAGTTGTTCATGTTTCGTTTCTGTTCAGATCCCCCTGTGAAATTGGGAGCTGGATCAACTCTCCCAAAATATATACATCCACTGGCTCATTAAGAGGCGGATAAATTCCCTTAACAGCAAATCTGATTCACATGTTCAGATCCCCCTGTGAAATTGGAAGTTGGATCAACTCTCCCAAAGTATAAATATCCACTGTCTCATTAAGGGGCGGATTACTTCCCTTAACAGTGAAACTGATTCACATAGCTGTTTCAATATGTTCAATCCTCACTATGCCAACATGCATTCAAATTCATTTTCGTATACTTTAAAAATATGATGCATGACATACCAATACATTCCAGCATACAAACCCTAATGTTTTGTGATGTAGGCCCGAAGGCACAAGCAAACTTTACTTACCTGGATTCCTGGAAATTGTTCGGTTACCACTACTCGGGAAGCTCTGTACAACTAATGTCATAAGAAGAATACCGATTAGATCATCACTAACCTTAACCTTATATCGTTCAGAAACCTAAGGAGCTAGTTTGGAAACTCTGGTTACCGAACATTCTCAACACTAAACCCGAACTCAACACACTCGCGGCCTCATTAAAATACACGCATTGTACTCTCTCTGCTATATAGCCACTAAAATCTCAAAATAACGAAAGGAAAACTTACCTAGTTTGAAGGAGGATCAGGCGAGGGAAAATCGTCTAGAGAGCTCGATTGCTTGAGCTGAAAACCCAAAGAGGAAAATGAGGGAACAGTGGCGGCTAAACCTCATTAAACCCTCCCTTAAATGCGTTATCCACAATAAATTACAATTTACCATTTTATCCTTGCTCAAACACTTGTTAACCTAATCACTAAATCACCCATATTTCAATTATAAAACATTCTCTATGAATGGAAAAAGGTAAATCGGTTAATGGAAACCGGGTGTTACAAATGAATTTTGCAATATTTTGTTCCTCAACCCTATCAATCTCACCCATAATCATCATAGTTTCAAACTCGGTAACATAGTCATAGAGCATAAAAACCTTTGGACTAGACTTTGCATACGAAAATACATTTCTTGAATGAAATGTTTGGGCACAAACTGTTTCTTCATCAATCATTTTATCAATCCCTAGGTAGCAACTTGTTCATCTCCATCACTCCTCCTCAACGCTTTTAAACTATCCCACCACAAAAAAGACATATCCAGTAAATTCAAGAGCAGTAAATCTAATATTTGTTAATTCAAAAAATTCTTGGCATTCAAATATTTCTGATATGCCTCGGAGGCCTATGACTCGATCTCAAACCAACGTACGATCATCAATTAATCTTTATTCTAAAAATTTTTCTAGTTTTATAGGTGAAAGCCTTTTTAGTAGCTTTGAGTGGGATCCAAATTCTCTAGACATGAGGAAGCCTACACATGTTCTCTCTTGGGAATCACTTACGGGATCATTTCACTTTGAAGAGGAAATTTGTCTTCCCGAAGGCAAATCCTTGTAATCAAGTGTTTTGTGTATTTTTTTGTTTATGACAAACATTGGCATTTTCTTGTATTTTGTGGCAGACGTTGGCCTTTTTTTGTATTTTGTGGCAAACATTGGTCTTTATTTCGTTAGAATGCATTGCATGTAGCTTGTAGGTTAGCGGGTAGCTGAAGTTTGGCACGCACATGGCTGAGGTTTAGCGTGCACATGGCTAAGATTTGGCGAGAAAGAGTTATCTCCGCAAGCGGTCGAGAAATGAACGCACAAGGGGTCATCGGACGAGCGCATAGAAGGAAGCAAGGACAAGTGCGCACGAATGGATGACCTGGCCGTATGGAGGATCACTGGCACGCACACGCACAGATGGCTGACCTGGCTAGTGCTGTGCGCCATTGATCAGCGCGAGCATAGACAAGCCATGCGGTCGAGTGATGGACAAAAGGATCATTCTAGAAGTTTCTTCCAGCAATTTGAATCCACTCGAGCTCAGCCACGTTCCAGCAAGAACTAAGGGCCAATGGTGGGATGCCAAGCTGTCCATGCAAGGACATGCACGTCGGATGCTGAAGCAAGGAGGCGCGTAAGCACGTGGCTGAGACCCGAGCCCAACCGCTCTTTACTTTGATTCTTCAGTTGAAACCCTAGCCATCCTTAGGAGATATTTAAGCATCTTGTTCTGCATTGTAAACTCATTTTTGATTAATAGAAAATTGTTGTTTCCTTACAAGCTTCGAAGAGGTCTCGGCCTTCCAAGTTGTTTAGCCTCGGTGTGTGATATCCAAGTGAAGTTTGCCTCCATTGTCATCCAAGTTTCATGGTTACTTGGTGGCTCTTATTACCATCCTTTCTCTCAAATTTTACAAAGGTTGGAAGCTAGAAGAAGGGTGGAAAACAAAGCCTAGTTGTTGGAGCATTCCTCCTTCATTGAAGGTCTCATTATCTGAAGGTGCCATAAGTTGTCTCTCAGACTAGCCGCGAGTGTTTCTTGCATATCTTATTCATCTCGATTTTTTTCTTCCTGAAATTTTAAGGGCTTACTCACCATTCACCATGATGTGCCCCATAGGCCCGTCACATGATCACAAGCCCGAACACACACTTTATCTAACTTATGTTCTCACACACTTTTCTCTTTTGCAGGAAATGAATTATGCGAAGGCTTGGAGAACACCTTTGGAGACTTAAAGTGGGAGGTTGAAACTAAAGACAAGGACCAACCAAAGCACATCATTGCATGGAAGACAAAGAAAGAAGATCAAGAAGCTCACATGAGAATTTGTCTTCCCGAGCATGATTTTATGTAACCTTTTTATTTTGAACACTTATTTAGAAAACATTGGCCTTTTTGTTACAATTATTATATGCATACATGTTAGACATTTAGGATTATATGTATGCAAGGATAGAAGTGGCTTGGTTTCGGTTTAACTCACATGAAGCACTTGCATGGTTTTACATGAAAGCTCGGCCGCACGCGGCAAGACTAAGGGCCGAGATGAGCCCTCCTTCTTTACCCAATTTGGCCATACCAAGTGCTGCCCCTTGAAGATGCTTGTTGCCCTTACTACTTTGGGCGAAAACATGGATCATTGACTTGACATTTAGCTAGCCTTTGATCGACCAAATGCACAACACATCTCGGCCGCCTATCCCTCCACCTTGGCCGAACACTTGGCACCTCTTTGAAGCTCAAATTAAACCTAAAGCCAAGCCACCCTTAGGTCTATAAATCATAGCTATTGGTGATTGTATTTTGTTGTTGATGAAATGAAATGAATACCTTTTTCTTAGGAGAAAACCAAATGGAGCAAGAAGCTACCAAGGTAAGTCTCGGTTGCATCTAGTCGAGGGAGTTACGCCTCCATTTCCTTCAAGCACGGTTGCTTGCAAAGATCTTATATTTCCACCTTCCCTCTCCACTCTTTTGAGAGTTGGAAACAAGTAGGGAGTTGCCAAACCGTTCCTCTAAGTTGAGGTTCTTTCTTGGAAAGAATGCTTTGCTGAAAGCTTCCAAATATTGCTTATTGGCCGACTTGAGATTTACTTGCACACTTTCTTTTCCTTAAACTATTTGGACCACATTTTCCACCATCACACACCTCACTCACGACACTAAAATCACATAAATTTTTATTACATTTAATGTCATTTTGCTTGCTTAACTTTGCTCACCTTTTTAAGTCTCATCGGCTTAGCTGAGCCCTTAGAGTGTTAACATCTTCTTATGCTCTAAGTGACCCTTGAAGGGCTTAAAGTATAACATTTGGTATCAGAGCCATGGTGGCTTCCCCATGATGCTAAGACTCGAGTTGGTTTGATTATTTAAGCAAATTTTCTTTGAAATCTTTTGTGTTACATTTCGGGTTATAATCTTTGCAAAAAAAAAAAAAAAAAAAACAGTTTTACTGCTTGCCTTTTTTTCATGTGTTCTTGGTACTTTATTTGGTGTTTTTGTTGATTAATATTTTCTACAGCATCCTCATAATATATATGAACCTGAGCATGAAAATTTTAAATTTAAAAGATTGGCTTTAAGTGGTTGTTTTTGCTGAAAATATTGTATGTTTTCTGTTTTTTATCAAACCGCGAAAAATAACCTTTTGCTGTTTTGTTTGTTGCTTTTTTTGCTTTGTAATGCTTCACCATCCTTATAGCACGTCTTATTTAATATGTTAAGTCACAAGCATGAAGTTTACCTTCTGAATATTACCTTTTGACTTGCTGTTTTAGTGCTTAAAGTGTGTATTATTCCGTTTTAGTACAAAATTGAGAAGCATGAAATTAATCTTAAAATGTGTTATGTATGTTGCTGTTTTTGTGCACCATTGTGATAACTATCATCATCTGAAGTTTTTGGACTTAAAGTACCAGCTAATGCACCAATCTTTAGTTCAAAATCAGATCAAATATCTTAGTTAAAAAGTGCATGAATCTGTTTTTGCCAAAAATGGCCAAACCAAGCATGAACAAGTACACAACCTAAAAGCAATTGCCATTTTTGTTGTTTGGTACTTTTTACTCTTGTTTTTGCATGTCACCCGAAGTGTACTTAGCACACCATGCACATTTTGGACCACTATAGTTGCATGAAAAGTTAGGAATGCATGATGCACGTTAAAACCGAAAATGAAACATGCATGAATCAGTTAGCTTAAATTTTCCTTAACTTATATTTTTTTTGCTTTGTTCTAAAATTTTTTTCATATCATTCCCTATTAAGTTCTAGTTAGGAGCATTTCCTTTTCCTAATATCCTAGGATTACTTTGACTTAATTAATTCCCTTTTTAAAATTTAGTAAAAAAAAAAAAATTGAAAATTAGGAGTGAAATCACACTTGAACCCACCTTAGACTTAGGTCAAGAATCAAACCGTGGCAAGAACATTCTCTAATCCGAGACTCACATCTCTCAAGAGGGAGAGTCTAGCATGCAAGGACAATTAAATGGCCTTAGTGGGGAAGTTAATAATCTAGGCCAACAACTTCGAGACCTAACCCTTGGAATGAAACACATCATGGAGACCCCTAACAAGAAAAACTCTAGAGAACCCGCTCGAGATAGCACACCTAGAGTGAGACAAGAGAACCCTTGAAGGAGATTCCAAGATTTTGATTATCGTGACAAGGATGAATGGACTTTAGATGAGGAAGAAAATTTCTGCCCTAGTCGTCAAAAGGATTATGATGATCTTAGGAGTGTTAAGTTACATATTCCATCATTCAATGGAACAAGTGACGAGAATACATTCATAGATTGGATTGACAAAGTAGAAAAAGTATTCGAACTATGAATACTTTGACAAAGTGAAGATCCAATTAGTGTCCGTAGAACTTACGGGATACGCGACCCTCTAGTGGTCCAACATTAAATCCCAAAGACGAAAGATTGGAGATTATCCCATTTCCACTTGATTAGTGATGAAAGCACTCATGAAGCACTCATGACCAAGAGATTCATACCAAGTCATTACCGCCAAGAACTATTCCTGAAAATCCAAAACTTATGGCAAGGAAGTCAGTCCGTTGAAGAATACCTTACAAAATTTATGACTCTTAGAATACGTGGAGATATGAAAGAACCTGAGGAGCAGGTCATTGCTAGGTTTATCCGAGGACTGGATCGGGACATAAGAGATACAGTAGAGTTGCACCTAGTGGAGTCCCTAGACACGGTAGTACATATGGCTTTGACAATCGAGCACTAATTGAGTAGAAAGAGAAAAACGAACTATACTCCAAAATTTACCCCTAGGGTCAACCCCAAGATCGTACCAAGACCACCCGAGCGAAACAAGACCTTCACCAAGGCTAAAGAAAAGCAGCCTTGCACTCGTAGTTGGCCACCCAAAGAGTTAAGTAGTAAAACTCTAGTAGATAGTGCCAACGTACCAAGAGCTAGAGAACTCAAAAGCTATAGTGCCATGGTTTGGGTCATTACATGGCTCAATGCCCAAACTGACGTGTCATGATAATTAAGGAGGACACGGGAGAAATCGAGAGCGAATACGAACAAGAAGTACAAGTAGAGTAAAAGGATGTCAAGGAGAATGACAGTGATGATGAAGTTGTTCACGCTTTTGAAGGATCTCTACTTATGGTCAGGAGACGAGTCCTCATTTCTAAGAGCACAGGAGAAGATTGTCAGCGTAAGAACATCTTTCATAGTAGATATCTCATCAAGGATAAATTATGTTCATTGATTATAGACGGAGGAAGTTATGTAAATGTAGCCTCCGATGAATTGGTAAGCAAGTTAGGTTTAGAAACAAGTACACATCCCCACCCCTAAAAGTTGAGATGACTAGACGATAGGGATGATGTCAAGGTTTCTCAATAAGTGAAAGTAGAGTTTGCTTTGGGCAAGTACAAAGATTCTACCTTTTGCGATGTAGTGCCTATGAGTGCAAGACACTTGCTTCTAGGTCGACCATGGGAATTTGACCAGAAAGTGAACCATGATGGGTATTCTAACTATTATTCTCTTAAGTTTGAAGGAAAGACCTTTAAGTTAGCCCTCATGACCCCTGAGCAAATATCTAAGGATGACGTTGTAAGGAAGGAAGCCAAGAACAAGACTAGCATTTTCATGACTAAGAAGGAGATAGAAGAATATGTGCTTAGAGGAGATCCTATGATTATGATACTCTTTTGAGATAGAGTTATGGAATTAGGAGTTATCCCCGAGACTGTTAAGAAATTACTCGACCAATTCCAAGATGTCTTCCCAGAAAAATTACCACAAGGCTTGCCACCTTTATGTGGTATCAAACACCAAATTGATCTCCAACCCGGGGCCGTGCTACCTAATCAACCAGCTTATCAAATGAACCCCAAAGAAACCAAGAAGCTGCAGGACCAAGTACAAGAATTGTTGGACAAAGGCTACATAAGAGAGTCCATGAGTCCCTGTGTAGTCCCTTCCTTATTAGTTCCCAAGAAAGACGACTCCATGAGAATGTGTGTCAATAGTCGAGCCGTGAACCAAATTACCGAGAATGATAGGTTTCCCATCCCTAGGCTCAAGGACATGTTAGATGAGCTCAGTGGAGCGTCAATCTTTACCAAGGTGAACCTTAAGAGTTGTTATTGCCAAATAAGAATGAAGGAAGACGATGAATGAAAGACGGCATTCAAGAAAAAATATGGGCTGTTCGAGTGGATGGTCATGCCCTTTGGGTTGTCTAATAGCTTGAGTACGTTCATGAGACTTATGCACCATGTGCTTAAATAATTCTTAGGAAAATTTATTGTTGTCTATTTTGATGACATTCTTGTGTATAGCTTGGACCTTCCACAACACCTCAACCATCTTAATACTCTTTTCCAGACCCTTAGAAAAGCCAAGTTATTTGGAAACTTGAGCAAGTGTTCATTCGTACAAGACAATATATACTTTCTAGGGTTTGTAATTTCAAAAGATGGAATAGAAGCTGACGTGGACAAGATCAAAGCCATTGAGAACTGATCTACACCTAGTTCCATATCCGAAGGTCATAGCTTCCACAGATTAATCTCATTCTATAGGAGGTTTATTAAGGACTTTAGCTTAATAGTCGCACCATTTACTGATTCAACAAGAAGGAGAAATAGTTCATTTGGACCCCAACTTGTCAAAAGAGCTTTGAGTTAGTCAAGCACAAGTTATGCCACTCGTCTATACTTGCACTTCCTGACTTTAACAAGGTATTTGAAGTCAAGAGTGATGCTTCTAAAGTTGGCATTGGAGTAGTGCTCATGCAAGAGGAGAAACCCATTGCATATTTTAGTGAGAAATTGAAAGGAGCCGTGCTCAATTATTCCACTCATGGACTTGACATAGACTTAACTTTGACTTAAGCCCTCGTATTTTTCATGTGAAATTTTTCATTTTTACTTAACACTTTAAAAGAAAACGGACTCAGACAATTAACCCACCTCTATCGACCTTTAGGGTCTAACTTTGACTTAGACATTTTGAGCGTAAAATATTTTGACTTTTAAAACATTTAAAATGAGGCTAAAATCATTTTTTGATAAAATGTCAACTCGATTTTTGGGTTCTTAAAATCCTTTAAAATACGTGGGGGTCGCTTATAAAATATGTTTAAAAATTATCGAAAAAAGTTGGGTTGAATCGTGTTTTGAAAAGTCAATTTTTTTAAAAAATCCATTTGGGCTCGAGTGGTGCGGGGCGCGCGTGTTATAAGACCATTAGAGCATTGACAACATTACTTCTTGTCGAGAGTGTTTGTTATCAACACTGACCATCAAGCCTTAAGGCATATCAAGAGTCAGCACAAGTTGAACAAGAGGTATGCAAAATAGGTAGAGTTCTTGGAGAGGTTTCCATACACCCTAAAATATTTGAAAGCAAAGAATAACGTAGTCGCCGATGCACTCTCAAGGAAACGTATTCTTCTCACCGAATTGGAGACTAGATTATTCAGATTTTATTGGATTAAAGAAATTTATGAATTCGACCTTGACTTTGGATCCTATTACACCAAGTGCATGGATAAGGTTGATGGAGATTATCGCCTTATGGATGGCTACTTAGTGAAAGCGAGAAAATTGTGCATTCCCCAGGCGGTGCCTTGTAAAAGAAGCTCATTGTGGAGGCTTAGCCAATCATTTTGGAGAGAAGAAAATCAAGGATATGCTCAAGGAACACTTTTATTGGCCCCACATGAAGAGAGATGTGCACTGCATGGTAGAAACATGCGTTGTTTGCAAGAAAGCCAAGAGTAGGGTTCTATCTCAAGGCTTATATATGCCCTTACCCATTCCATCATTCCCTTGGGTTGAGGTTAGTATGGACTTTATCTTAGGGTTACCATGAACTGCCCGAAGTAAGGATTCAATCATGGTGGTCGTGGATTGGTTTTCCAAGATGGCACTCTTCATTCCTTGTGCCAAAACCGATGACAGTCTCAATACTGACTTATTTTTAAAAGAAATCGTCCTCCTACATGGTATACCCCACTCGATAGTGTCAGACCGAGGCACTAAGTTTTTGAGCGCCCACTAGGCCACTTTGTGGAAGAAGTTGGCGACAAAGTTGTGTCTCAACACCTCTTTTCATCCCCAAACGAATGGGCAAACGAAAGTTGTTAACAGGACCTTAGGCTCCCTCTTACGCAGTATTGTAGGTAAGAAGTTATCCAGTTGGGATGTAGTCCTTCCCGGATTACAATTGTAACACCCGACATTTTCAGCCAGGTGATTTTCTTAACAGAATTAACTATCACCCTTATTTTTGGACCTTTTGATTTAAATTTAATACCAAGATTTGTTCCAAATTGTGTGAACTAGGTTGAGTGGCAAAATTGAAATTAGGGTGGGCTGCGATCGATATATAAAGGAGATGGAAAGTTTTTAAATCTCACCAACACCTCTGTAGCCGACACTTTCTCCTTTCAGCGATTTCCTCTCCCGAGCTCTCGCTCTCTGCCTGCCAGTAATCCTTCCTTCGACGACCGGTTCCCTTGCCATTTCTCAGATACTCTACGCTCGAGGTATGGATTAGACAATGTAGTTGTCAGTTAGTTGTTAAACTCTGTTTTTCAGCTTGGTGTTGGAATTTGGTTTCTCCAATGGCCGAGTAGCTATAGCAACATTTATAACCTGGATTTTTGTAATGTCATTTCTGAATCGATTCTGGACATTTAATATAACCGACCCTGATTAATCGTTAGTTGGACCTAGCTATTTTGGTTTTGGATTTCTGACTGCACACGGAGAACTAGACTAGGGATTCGGGAATGACCTTAGTTATTAGATTCTAGAATGACTTGTGATTGGGACTTTTAGGGTTTTGTTTTAACTACTGTGATGTGAAATGTTTTAGGTGAAAAAGTTTGAAGAAAAGGAGTTCAAGTTGCTAAGGAAACCAGGTAAGTGAATGTGTAAGATTCCCGGCCATTAGGGCCCTACATCACAAGGATGCTAGGTAGAAACCGATACGATGATTAGAAGTTATTTAGCTACTGTCTGTTACTTTTGTTGATGTTTGACTTAATGGTATGATTTCCCGTCGGATGAATGCACTACTCTGTGGCTTGATGAGTTAGGAGTTCTCATGTTCATGCATCTCGAACGTTTTATGCATATGATAATGTTTTAAGAGCATGTTTTCCTCATGAACAAGATAAGAACATAAAACTTATGCAACGTGAATTAAGCGAGGGTTGGGGGTGGTTTGGCATATGTCACTGTTTAAAAGGAAGGACCATGATTACGACCCGTAAGGGACTATGTACACTCTCACTGTCAACCCCCTTTACCGGCACAAATCCTCTCTTAATTCACACAACCTGAATGATGAATATGAATGAAGAATATGAATGATGAATATGAATGATGAGCATGAATGATGATTATGAACGATGAATACGAACGATGAACAAGAATGAAGACCTTGAGTGTGAATATGAATAAAAAAAGATTCATGAGCATTTGTTTTTTTTTTAAAAATGAGCATTCATGCATACTTGTTAGCATTGCATTCCTTACTAAGCATTAGGCTTATAGTTTAAACCTTATGATGTAGGTGAAGATTTAGCAGGTGAGGATTCCAAATTCAGTGATGATGTCTAAAGGCTGGTTGCAGGATGGTGCTCAGGGTGGAAGACTGTGGCTGGCAGGCGAATATAACCCGTAGTTAAGCTCATAATGTGTCAGTAAGATTTATGGTGAACTGATGTTTAAGTAGAATGAGATTATATTTTAACATTGAGCTTTGAAACTGTCTGGTTTAACTACTGAGTCTGGGAATGATTTTAAAGATATGGAAAAAGTTACTTTAACTAAGTCTTCTGTATAAGAATTTTTGGATGAGTCTCTGATTTTCATACATATGAGTGTTGAGTCAATGTAGTTTGAAGCCTGTTAGGAGTTTGCATCCACCGATAGATGTTCCATATCGGAAGATGTTAAGAGTTTGCATCTACCAACAGATGATTTCTATCGGAAGGTGTATTAAATGAACACGTGAATTACACATGTCTATCGGTAGATGTAAGGTATTTCAAATACCAGACGATATAAGAGCTGTTTTTTCGTCTAGCAATCGGTAGATGTAAGGTATTTCAAATACCGGATGATATAAGAGCTATTTTGTCGTCTAGCGATCGGTAGATGTAGAGTGATTCAATACCGGATGATGTAGACTTTCACTACCGGCAGAAGCGAACTCTGTGTTTGTCGTTTAGTGATCGGCAGGAGTAAGTGAATGAGTACTGAGTCCTATCGTTTTATGATCAGCAGTTGTGAGTTATTTCTCTGTCGGTAGATGCAGTTTAAGAGTTGAAGTTCCTACTCATCGGCTGATGCACTTTGCACTGCTCACCGGCAGATGTGTAATGGATTTCATTGCTGAGTGATGTCTCGAGGCGAGTTATGTTTGTTTAAAAAAAAAGGGGGATAAGAATATAATGGAGTATAGTTTAAATAAAATTAGTAAGGAAATATGGATAAGTCTAAAAGAATCACGGTTTGGTCTCGACCCTTACTGGGGTCGTTACAAAAATTTTCCTACAATCTCAGCCTTCATTCCATTACTCAGCAAACGCCATTTGGGGTTGCCTATGAGTTTAATCCTTCTACTTCATTGAACCTTGTTCCCTTACCCTTAAAGGACTTGGCCAACCCATCAGGAGCAAACAAGGCCGAATAAATTAAGAAGTTGCATGAGGCTGTGCGTAAGGCCATCGAAAAGAGAAATACGAGCGTGGCTAAGCATGTGAACAAAAAGAACGAAAAACACTCATTTTCAACGAAGGAGATTTAGTTTGGTTACTCCTGCAAAAGGATAACTTCTTGACACTATTCCGCCTGCAAAGGGATCGTGTTTCTACCCATAACAACCGATTAGGAAAGAAATAGAAAAATAGAAAAACCAGTAAATACCAACAGTGATTTCACCAATCAAACGATATCCAAATTCAACAAAATTTTAATGGTTTCTTTGAATATGAGTTAAGATTATGTCCTTAAATTTTCAGGTCTTGATGATGGATAAATCGAAAGTTACATGAAGAACACCAGATACTGTCCGATAAACAATATTTTGTAAGCTTTCGGCATACACTCTTCCGTGGAAGAATGGCAGCAAATGGAACGGGTTAATGGCCACCTTCTTCGTGTATCCTACTCTGAAAAGAGAGGGAAGAAGTGTGGAACAATAGCTATTCAAGCAACCGTGGGCTTAAAAGCGTAAAGGAGAAAACTCTCTTCGGTTCTTGACCGAACCGAACCTTACCGTTCGCCGGTCTTCAAGCTCTAAGCACTCAGCCGAAATTAGGTTATTCTCATAGACATAACAACCATTACAAACACCAATAACCATGCTTTTATAGACCTAGTGTGGCTAGAAAGTGGGCTTCGAAATGAGCTTCAAAGGGGCTTCAAAATGGGCCAAGCCTTGGCCTAGTGTAATAACACACTCTTCATTTGATCCATTTCCAAACCACCATCTAAACTAGCATACATCTAATTCTAATGCCTAAATATCATGAAAGGCCAATGTTTGCCAACAAAATACAAGACTATTTTCAACGAAGGAGATTTAGTTTGGTTACTCCTGCAAAAGGATAACTTCTTGACACTATTCCGCCTGCAAAGGGATCGTGTTTCTACCCATAACAACCGATTAGGAAAGAAATAGAAAAATAGAAAAACCAGTAAATACCAACAGTGATTTCACCAATCAAACGATATCCAAATTCAACAAAATTTTAATGGTTTCTTTGAATATGAGTTAAGATTATGTCCTTAAATTTTCAGGTCTTGATGATGGATAAATCGAAAGTTACATGAAGAACACCAGATACTGTCCGATAAACAATATTTTGTAAGCTTTCGGCATACACTCTTCCGTGGAAGAATGGCAGCAAATGGAACGGGTTAATGGCCACCTTCTTCGTGTATCCTACTCTGAAAAGAGAGGGAAGAAGTGTGGAACAATAGCTATTCAAGCAACCGTGGGCTTAAAAGCGTAAAGGAGAAAACTCTCTTCGGTTCTTGACCGAACCGAACCTTACCGTTCGCCGGTCTTCAAGCTCTAAGCACTCAGCCGAAATTAGGTTATTCTCATAGAAATAACAACCATTACAAACACCAATAACCATGCTTTTATAGACCTAGTGTGGCTAGAAAAGTGGGCTTCGAAATGAGCTTCAAAGGGGCTTCAAAATGGGCCAAAGCCTTGGCCTAGTGTAATAACACACTCTTCATTTGATCCATTTTCCAAACCACCATCTAAACTAGCATACATCTAATTCTAATGCCTAAAATATTACATGAAAGGCCAATGTTTGCCAACAAAATACAAGACTAAAAGTTTGCCAAAATAACAAGAAAAAAAGATAAACGTTCGGTAACAATTTTAATCCCGAGGAAGACAAATCCTTTCTTCAAGGGCCTCCATCTTCAAGTGCCTCCGTCTTTGTTTCCCAAGTTAGCAAGTGCACAGGTTGATCCAGGTCCGTTTTGCTCGGCTACTAATCTAAATCCTTGAAGAGGTCTCCAAGTCCTGTAAAAGAATTGGGCTTGTTAGTAAATAGATTTGATAATGCTTGGGCCTTGGTTTGCGATCGAGTGACGGCCCTCTGGGGCACATCACTCCTCCAACAAAAGAAAATCTAAGCTTCTCCAAAGAGCAGATGGACCATTCAAGGTGTTGGAGAGAATTAATAACAACGCATATAAGATAGAATTACCGGGTGATTATGGAGTATCGACAACTTTCAACGTCATTGATATATCCCCCTATATAAGCGATGACGATAACTCTAAAGGGCCCTTTAGTTAAAGGATTTGAGGTCAAATTCTCAATCCCCTATGGAGGACGATGTGTCTCGTAGGCCCGTCACACAATCACAAGCCCGAGCACACACTTTTCTCTTTTGCAGGAAATAAATTATGGAAAGGCTTGGAGCACACTTTGGAGACTTAAAGTGGGAGGTTGAAGCTAAAGACAAGGACCAACCAAAGCACATCATTGCATGGATGACAAAGAAAGAAGATCAAGAAGCTCACATGAGAATATGTCTTCCCGAACATGATTTTATGTAACCTTTTTATTTCGAACACTTATTTGGCAAACGTTGGCCTTGTTGTTACAATTATTATATGCATGCATGTTAGGCGTTTAAGATTAGATGTATGCAAGGATAGAAGTGGCTTTGTTTCAGTTTAACTAACATGAAGCACTTGAATGGTTTTGTGTGGAAGCTCTGCCGCGTGTGACAAGACCAAGGGCCGAGATAAGCCCTCCTTCTTTACCCGATTTGGCCATAGCAAGTGCTGCCCCTTAAAGATGCTTGTTGCCCTTACCACTTTGGGATATGGATAATTGACTTGGCATTCAGCTAGCCTTTGATCGACCAAAAGCACAACACATCTCGCCCGCCCATCCCTCCACCTTGGCCGAAAAATTGGCACCTCTTTGAAGATTAACTTAAACCTAAAGCCAAGCCACCCTTAGGTCTATAAATCATAGCTATTGGTGATTGTATTTTGTTGTTGATGAAATGAAATGAACACCTTTTCCTTAGGAGAAAACAAAATGGAGCAAGAACTACAAAGGTAAGTCTCGGTTGCATCTAACCAAGGGAGTTGTGCCTCCATTTCCTTCCAGCACGGTTGCTTGCAAGGATCTTATCTTTCCACCTTCCCTCTCCACTCTTTTGGGAGTTGGAAACAAGTAGGGAGTTGTCAAACCATTCCTCTAAGTCGAGATTCTTTATTGGAAAGAATGCTTTGCCGAAAGCTTCCAAATATTGCTTATCGGCTGACTTGAGGTTTACTTGCACACTTTCTTTTCCTTAAACTATTTGGACCACATTTTCCACCATCACACAACTCACTCACGACACTAACATCACATAAATTTTCATTACATTTTTTCCATTTTGCTTGCTTACCTTTGCTCACCTTTTTAAGTCTCCTCGGCTTAGCCGAGCCCTTACAGTGCTAACATCTTCTTGTGCTCTAAGTGGCCCGTCACATGATCACAAGACCGAGCACACATTTTATCTAACTTATGTTTTCACACACTTTTCTCTTTTGCAGGAAATGAATTATGGGAAGGCTTAGAGCACAACTTTTGAAACTTAAAGTGGGAGGTTGAAGCTAAAGACAAGGACCAACCAAAGCACATTATTGCATGGAAGACAAAGAAAGAAGATCAAGAAGCTCACGTGGGAATTTGTCTTCCCGAGCATGATTTTATGTAACATTTTTATTTTGAACACTTATTTGGCAAACGTTGGCCTTTTTGTTACAATTATTATATGCATGCATCTTAGGAATTTAGGATTAGATGTATGCAAGGATAGAAGTGGCTTGGTTTCAGTTTAACTCACATGAAGCACTTGCATGGTTTTGCATGGAAGCTCGGCCGCGTGCGGCAAGACCAAGGACTGAGATGAGCCCTCCTTCTTTAGCCGATTTTGCCATACCAAGTGCTACCCCTTAAAGATGCTTGTTGCCCTTACCACTTTGGGAGAAAACATGGATCATTGACTTGGCATTCAGCTAGCCTTTGATCGACCAAAAGCACAACACATGTCAGCCGCCCATCCCTCCACCTTGGCCGAACACTTGGCACCTCTTTGAAGCTCAACTTAAACCTAAAGCCAAGCCACCCTTAGGTCTATAAATCATAGCTATTGGTGATTGTATTTTGTTGTTTATGAAATGAAATGAGCACCTTTTCCTTAGTAGAAAACAAAATGGAGCAAGAAGCCACCAAGGTATGTCTCGGTTGCATCTAGCTGAGGGAGTTGCGCCTCCATTTCATTCAAGCACGGTTGCTTGCAAGGATCTTATCTTTCCACCTTCCCTCTCCACTCTTTCGAGAGTTGGAAACAAGTAGGTAGTGGTCACTTCGTTCCTCTAAGTTGAGATTCTTTATTGGAAAGAATGCTTTGCCGAAAGCTTCCAAATATTGCTTATCAGCCGACTTGAGGTTTACTTGCACACTTTATTTTCCTTAAACTATTAGGTCGACACTTGGTTTCTCTTTGTTTTCATCGGTCGGTGTTTGGGGTCGACACTTGCCACGAGGGGTCAACACCTGTAGCCTCAAGTCGACACCTCTATCGATTTTTAAATTAAACTGGTCGACACCCATACAACCAGGTCGACACCTCAGAGTTTTGGTTGACACTTGAAGGCAGAATTCACTTACCAGAAACTCCCTTTCATCTATAAACGCCTAAAACATCTTTAAAACACTACAAATCTAACATTTACACTTGTCTTATTCATCGCCTAAAAGGTATACTTTTTTCTGTTCAGGGGACGAAAAGTCACTATCTTAGACCTGCCGTCAATAGTGGCGATGTAACGCCTGGGTTTTCGGATCTTAGGGTTTTCTAATTTCTTAGGTTATTTTCGTAAAATAGCAAATTAAAGTATTTTCTTGAGCGGGATGTTTCTTTAGAGCCCTAGGAATTTATGGGAATTTTTAGAGGAATAAGTGAAATTTTAGAAATCCAAATCGAAAGAGTAATGCTAGAGTTCCTGTTTTAGCCTTTTAGTATGTTAATTCGTAAAAATAGCAAAATAAGTCCGTTTTGTGAACGGTGAGTTTTGTTAGAACTCTAAGATTAAATTATAATATTTGGAGAAATAAAGAAATTGCAGAGAAACCAAATCGATAGACTAATTAAAGAATTAAGCATAGAATTGAGGGAAGGGCATTTAAGTAATTTGGTAAGTAAAAATTATAATTTTTATTTAAAACAGAATGGCTTCACGAAGAAGCCATTCTGCTGCCGAGCTCCCGACGACAGAGAGAGCAGAGCGACGACTCTCCTCCGACGTCCACCGCGATTCCTCGACGTTTTCCGGCCAGACAACGTCGGCGATTCCAGGGCTGCCATTTCCAACCGTCTCCGCGCACAAACCGAACGGTAAGCTCAATTTTTGGCCCTGTTCTTGCTCGGTTTGTGGCCGAGGGTGACGAGCTGCGTTGAGCTCCGATCACCGGCCGTTTTTGGCTGCTCTCGGCGTTGTATTGCCAAGCTTAATGCCGGCGTAGATCGCCGAGCAGCATGGTGCTCGGGTTGAGCTGGAAACAGGGGACCCGAGTTTGAGCCTAGGGTTTTCTTAATTGGAAACTTCCATTTTTGGTTATATTATTCAAATTGAGGGTATATGTGGTCGATTGGTGAGGAAATGAGTGAGAATTGATAGAAAATCGGAAATGGGGAGAAATTCTGGGTGAAGGGCAGAATCGGGTTTTTTCCATTTTGACCTAGCTATGGTCGTTTGTTTTAAATTTCTTTTTTGGCAGGTTAAGATAGGTTATTAAAGGAGTATGTGGCTGCTGGAATCGTTCGATTCCGACAACCGACGCAAAAGTTATGCACGTTTGAAGTTTCGGGTCGGTTTTTATCGAACCCAAATTAGTGGCCCATTTAGTTAGGTTTTAGTTGGATTAGGCTAGAAATAGTAGTTTGAGATGTCTTCACGAAAATGAGAGTTTAGTTATGCCGAGTGAGTTCTAATGCAATGTTTTGATATTTAGGTTTTTCAGGTTCCACGGTTAAGATTTCAGATAGAGACAAATTGCTAAGGACGCCAGGTAAGTAGTGTATGTTTACGCGTTGCCCTTTTGGCCTACATCACAGGACGTTAGGATTTGTTTGCATGTTTTAAGTATGTTTAGACCATGCATCATGTTTTAGAAAAAGTACGAAAACGTTTTAGCATATGTTTTCACGATTTGAACGTAGAAACTACAACGATGTAAAACGAAAATGTATAGTGTCTGAGGGAAGTGGTTCGCCCTTCAGATGTAAAGTGTGGAACGTCCAGAAAATATAGAACGTCTGAGGGAAGTGGTTCACTCTTTAGATGAAGTTGTGGAACGTCTAGAGATGGAGAAACTAATCCGCCCTCCATTGGTAGAGGATTACATGTATGAACGATGGAAACGATATAAACTGAAACGAAATGATTATGTACGATGAAACTGTAGAAACTGCATATGTTAAGTAAAATGTTTTAAATTCATATTGTCACTACTTGCTAAGCATTAGGCTTATAGTTTGAGTTCTGTGATGTAGGTGGGGAAGAACATGTACGGTGAGTTTCCACGAGCACACAAAGATTTCAGACGCGGTTGGAGGAGTACAACTATGGCAGCAACCCGACAATATTGTTAGGGCGATTCCGACCGTGGTTAGTATGTGTCTGTGGTTAATATGTGGACGTGTCTGTTTTGGGTATGTTTACGTGTCGTTTTGATTAAGAAAGTGAACGGAAGTGTCTATGTATGTGGATAGATGATTTTTTTGAAAAATGTATGAAAAGTTGAGTTTGATATATATGTAGTGGAAGTAGAACGTTTAGAATGTGGAGTCTTAATTTTAGAAATATACTAGAACTGTTTGGTTATTTTAAAACAGGTAAGGATACGCTCGATTTTTAGAGCGATCCACACAGTTCGTTTTCGTGAATTTTAATACATTTTTGGATATGTTTTTGGACTCCGTTTTGAGTTGGGATTTTGAAGGTTGAGGTATTTTATGTTTAGAAATGTTCGGGGTAAGTTTATGGAAGAAGTGTAGTTGAAAGAAAGGGAGAAAAGTAGGAAAAAAAAATGAGGTGGGTCAATTGTCTATGTCTGTTTTCTTTTAAAGTGTTAAGTAAAAATAAAAAATCTTATGCGAAAATACGAGGGCTTAGGTCAAAGTTATGTAAATGTAAAGTCAAGTCCTGTGACGGCCCTACGGGGTTGGGGTCAACACAGTTTATAACGACCCCTTATTCCATCAAGATATTGTCTGCTCTGGGGATTGGGCCGCAGTCCCATATCCTCCCCTCACAGCTTTGTTTGGCGAGAATTTCCCAGGAGGTCACCCAACCTGGAATTGCTCTCGCCGAAGCACTTTTAACTTCGGAGTTCTTATGGGATCCGTTGTCAATTGTACTCCAAAACACGTCTTACTATGTTGGGAGAGTCTCTTTACATATGTTTCATTTCCACATACTTCCCCAAGCAATGTGGGATTGTGACGACCCCCTTTTTACGACCTGTCACCTTCAGGTTCGCCCGCGCGGACGTACTGCCATCCGGGTTCCGGTTCGTGCAGCCATCGTACACATACTTTGTAACGACCCAGAGAGATCGTCACATAAACCATATCTTTCTTAATCATTTAATTCTTATTACTCACACATGATTCATTATCAGTAAGGTATTATTTTTTTTTTTTCGAATCATAATCTAACTCAAGATGTCATACGCAATTCATCAGGCCTTGTTCGGCAAAGGAAAACATTACACATCTGCCGGCGAGCAGTGCAATGTGTATCGGTTGGTAAGGGAAACTTAAACCTTTAGACTGCATCTACCGATGGAGAACTAAACTTGCACCAGCCGGTCGCTAAACGACAAGCATGGGGTTCACATCTTCCGGTAGAGAAAGATTTCATCATCCGATTCGTCACGTGAAGCTCGCGTGACTCACTTATCACCACCTAACAGAGAACATCTTCCGATGAACACGAGCTTAGCACATGACCCTTTAAAACTTCATTAGATAGGAGATATCATCCGATGGGCGCGTGCTTCACTCGTGGTTCATTAATCTCGTTCAGCATCAGCAATACAACACATACCGGTCGCTAGACGACAAAATAACATTTTCATCATCCGGTGACTTTAATATACCTCATCCACCGATCACTAGACGACAAAATTACACCTACATCTTCCGATGGCTTAAACACTCTACATCTACCGGTCACTGGGCGATAAAATAACACTTACATCATCCGGTAACTTAAATACTCTACATCTGCCGATCGCTAGACGACAAAATAGCACTTTCATCATCCGATGGCTTAATTACTCTACATCTGCCGATGACGTCAGCCGGATGATTGCTTTATCCAGCTTCTGTCACACGGCAGAAAACACTATAATCATCTCACAACTTCATCCAATAGAAAATACCACAACTCACCCAAATCTTATCTTAGTAAATATAAACCTCAAGGAGTAAGAATCATAAACTCATCCAAAATATGCATAGCGGAAGGCTTAAGAAAAACAACCCATTCAATAATCCTTAAAATCGTTATCAGACTCTGAAGTCAAATTATTCAAATCCGAATCTCATTGTTATAAGAAATTCTGTTCTACTTAGTGATCTATTTTTCATAAACTTCACTGATTTACTATGAGCATAACCAGGGGACTTAATCACCTATCCAGCCTTGCACTGTCATACTGAGCATCCTCTGGCAACCAGCTTTAAACATCATCTCTGGACTGGGAATCCTCACCTGCTAACTCTTCACCTACATCATAAGGTTTAACTATAAGCCTAATGGTTAGTAAGGAATGCAACACTAACATGGATGAATTGATCATATTCTTCATTCATAGTCATTGATCATATTCTTCATTCATAGTCATTGATCATATTCTTCATTCATAGTCATTGATCATATTCTTCATTCATAGTCATTGATCATATTCTTCATTCATAGTCATTGATCATATTCTTCATTCATAGTCATTGATCATATTCTTCATTCATAGTCATTGATCATATTCTTCATTCATAGTCATTGATCATATTCTTCATTCATAGTCATTGATCATATTCTTCATTCATAGTCATTGATCATATTCTTCATTCATAGTCATTGATCATATTCTTCATTCATAGTCATTGATCATATTCTTCATTCATAGTCATTGATCATATTCTTCATTCATAGTCATTGATCATATTCTTCATTCATAGTCATTGATCATATTCTTCATTCATAGTCATTGATCATATTCTTCATTCATAGTCATTGATCATATTCTTCATTCATAGTCATTGATCATATTCTTCATTCATAGTCATTGATCATATTCTTCATTCATAGTCATTGATCATATTCTTCATTCATAGTCATTGATCATATTCTTCATTCATAGTCATTGATCATATTCTTCATTCATAGTCATTGATCATATTCTTCATTCATAGTCATTGATCATATTCTTCATTCATAGTCATTGATCATATTCTTCATTCATAGTCATTGATCATATTCTTCATTCATAGTCATTGATCATATTCTTCATTCATAGTCATTGATCATATTCTTCATTCATAGTCATTGATCATATTCTTCATTCATAGTCATTGATCATATTCTTCATTCATAGTCATTGATCATATTCTTCATTCATAGTCATTGATCATATTCTTCATTCATAGTCATTGATCATATTCTTCATTCATAGTCATTGATCATATTCTTCATTCATAGTCATTGATCATATTCTTCATTCATAGTCATTGATCATATTCTTCATTCATAGTCATTGATCATATTCTTCATTCATAGTCATTGATCATATTCTTCATTCATAGTCATTGATCATATTCTTCATTCATAGTCATTGATCATATTCTTCATTCATAGTCATTGATCATATTCTTCATTCATAGTCATTGATCATATTCTTCATTCATAGTCATTGATCATATTCTTCATTCATAGTCATTGATCATATTCTTCATTCATAGTCATTGATCATATTCTTCATTCATAGTCATTGATCATATTCTTCATTCATAGTCATTGATCATATTCTTCATTCATAGTCATTGATCATATTCTTCATTCATAGTCATTGATCATATTCTTCATTCATAGTCATTGATCATATTCTTCATTCATAGTCATTGATCATATTCTTCATTCATAGTCATTGATCATATTCTTCATTCATAGTCATTGATCATATTCTTCATTCATAGTCATTGATCATATTCTTCATTCATAGTCATTGATCATATTCTTCATTCATAGTCATTGATCATATTCTTCATTCATAGTCATTGATCATATTCTTCATTCATGATCATATTCTTCATTATAGTCATTGATCATATTCTTCATTCATAGTCATTGATCATATTCTTCATTTATAGTCATTGATCATATTCTTCATTCATAGTCATTGATCATATTCTTCATTCATAGTCATTGATCATATTCTTCATTTAAGTTGTGTTGATTAAGAGGGGATTTGTGCCGGTAAAGGGGGTTTGACAGTGAGAGTGCACATAGTTCCCTTGTGGTCGTATCATGGTCCGTCTTTTGGACATGACATACGCCAAACCGCCCCCAACCCTCTCTTAATTCACGTTGCATAAGTTTTATATTCTTATCTTGTTCATGCGAAGACATGCTCTTAAAACATTTTCATATGCATAAAACATTCATGATGCATGGACATGAAAATTCTTAAATCATCAAGCTACAGAACTGAGTACCATTCGACGTGAAACTTTACTACTGAGCTAATCATCAGCATAAACAATAAACAGTAACATAAGGGAAACTTCTATTCATCATATGAGTCTCTACCTGGCATCCTTTGATGTAGGGTCCTAATGACCGAGAAACCTATTCATTCACTTACCTGGTCTCCTTAGCAATTTGAGCTCCTTTCTCTTCCAACTTCCTCACCTAAAACATTTACATTGCAGTAGTTAAAACAAAATCTTATTAGTTCTAATCACAAGTCATCCTAGGATCTAATAGCTATAGTCACTCCTGAATCCTTAGTATAGTTCTCTGTGTAGTTTGAAATCCAAAACCCAGAACAGACAAATTCGATAAGCGATATCTTAGGGTTGTTTGTTTAATGTCCAAAATTGATTCGGAATGACATTACTACATTCAAATTTTAAATATTCTTACTAATACTCGGCCATTGAAGAATCCAGAACCTCAACACATAGCTGAAACAGAGCTTAACAACTGAAAGATAGCTACATTGTCAAACTCGTACCTCGAGCACAAAGTTGCCGAGAAGCAGCAAAGAAACCGATCGTCGAAGGAGGGATTTCCAGCTGACAGAGAGCGAGAGCTTGGGAGAGAAGAAATTGCCAGGAGTTGGGGATGTCAGCTACAGTGGTTTAAATGAGGTTTGAATCCTTTTCTTTTTCTTTAAATACTGGCCTCAATCCTCCATTATTACAACTTTGCCACTCAACCTAGTTTAGATCCACATGTAATTAATTAAGCTTGGCATAAAACCCTAAACCGTGAACATTGAATATTCGTGACCGTTAATACAGTTTAGGAAGTCACCCGGTTGAAGTTGTCGGGTGTTACATCCACCCCTCCTTAAAAAAAATTTTTGTCCCCAAAAATTGATCAAGCGAAGAGTTCTGGATATCTGTTCATCATGTCCTGCTGTCTTTCCCATGTGGCTTCCTCGATACCATGATTCATCCATAAAACTTTCACCAGTGGAATCTCTTTATTCCTCAGAGTTTTTACTGCAGATTCCAAAATTTGCACCGGCTTTTCTTCATACATTAACGATGGTTCAATTTCGACATCCACTGGCTTAACAACATGTGTATGATCCCGTATGCATTTCCTTAACATTGACACATGGAAAACATTATGCACCTTTTCCAGCGATGGAGGCAATTGCAATCTATATGCCGTACTGCCAATCTTTTCTAAGATGGGGAATGGTCCAATAAATAGTGGGTTTAGCTTTCCTTTCTTACCAAATCTTAAAACTCCTTTAAATGGTGAAATCCTCAGGAAAACTTCATCGCCAACAGAAAACTCAAGGTCTCTTCTCCACTGGTCTGCATAACTCTTCTGTCGGCTCTGTGCAGTTATCATTCTTTTCCTAATAGTGGCAATCTTGTCCGACATCTGTTGCAAAATCTCGGGACCTAGGAGTTTTGCTTCACCGACCTCATCCCAGTACAAAGGTGACCTGCACTTCCTGCCATACAGTGTCTCATAAGGTGTCATACCTATGGTGGATTGGTAACTATTGTTGTAAGAGAATTCAACCAATGGCAGGTATCGACTCCATGATGTCTGGAACTCAAGCACACATGCCCTCAACATATCCTCAAGTATTTGAATTGTCCGTTTAGATTGTCCATCGGTTTGTGGGTGGAAGGCAGTGCTGAAAGATAATTTTGATCCTAATGTGCCTTGTAAGCTTTGCCAAAACCTTGATGTGAATCTAGGATCACAATCGGATACAATAGATAAAGGAACTCCATGCAATCTGATGATTTCTTGGACATACAGATCAGCAAGCTGGTCCATTGTGAAAGTCATTCTTACAGGTATAAAGTGTGCCGACTTTGTCATTCTATCAACCACGACCCAAATACTATCATGTCCTTTAGTTGTCTTTGGCAAACCTACTACAAAATCCATAGCAATGTTTTTCCACTTCCATTCAGGGATTATAGGGGTTGAAGGGTACCTCCTGGGCGTTGGTGTTCTGCCTTAACCTGTTGGCATATCAAACATGACTTCATATACATAGCAGCATCCCTCTTCATATTTGGCCACCAATAATGTAACCTTAAATCCCGATACATCTTGGTGCTACCAGGATGCACAGAAAAGGAAGAAGAATGAGCTTCAGCCAAGATCAACTCACGCAACTCCTTATCATTCGGAATGTACCATCGGTTCTTAAATTTCAAAGTGCCATCACTAGAGAGACTGAACTCTGAGGAGACGTCCTTTAACTTATTCGTCATGCTACTATTCTCCTTTGAATCCTTTTGTTGTGCCTCCTTGATCCTGTCCAAAATAGTTTGTCGGATAAATAAATCAGCCAGTAAAGCTGACAGCTCGGGAACTATTTCCAATTCGAACCTCTGAACTTCCTTCCTCAAAGGTATAGACATGGTTGATAATACGGGTTGCATTGTCGTTGACATTCTGCTTAAAGCATCGGCTACAGCATTAGCCTTGCCTGGATGATACTTAATTTCGAAGTCATAGTCTTTAACAAATTCTAACCAACGTCTCTGTCTCATGTTTAATTCCTTTTGAGTAAAGAGGTACTTCAGGCTTTTATGGTCGGAAAATACCTCACACTTTTGTCCATACAGATAATGTCTCCAGATCTTTAATGCAAGCATAACTGCGGCTAATTCCAAATCGTGAGTGGGGTAGTTCTGTTCATAATTCTTTAGCTGCCTAGAGGCATACGGTATAACCTTGCCTTCTTGCATCAAAACACACCCCAGTCCAACTTTGGATGCATCACAATAAACACTAAACTTTCCTCCTTCAGTTGGGAGAGTCAAAAGTGGAGCTGTCGTTAACTTCAGCTTAAGTGTCTCGAAGCCATCTTCACAAGCTTCGGTCCAAGAGTACTTGGTGTCCTTCTTTGTCAAACTAGTTAAAGGCTTAGCTATCATGGAAAATCCCTTAATAAACTTCCTTTAATAGCCTGCCAACCCAAGAAAACTACGGACTTCACTAACATTCCTTGGCTGTGGCCAGTCCTTAACAGCCTGAATCTTAGTTGGATCTACTGATATACCCTCAGCAGAAATGACATGGCCTAAAAAGTTAACCTTATACAACCAGAACTCACATTTGGATAACTTGGCATAAAGTTGTTGTTGTCTCAGGGTGGTCAAAACTATCCTTAAGTGTTCCATATGGTCAGCCTTAGTCTGTGAGTATATGAGAATATCATCTATAAATACAATCACAAACTTGTCCAAGTAGTCACGAAACACTCGATTCATCAAATCCATAAAAGCTGCAGGTGCATTGGTTAACCCAAACGACATCACAAGGAATTCATAATGTCCATAGCGGGTCCTAAAAGCTGTCTTAGGTATATCACTTTCCTTAACCTTCAGTTGGTAGTACCCCGAACGTAAGTCAATCTTTGAAAACACCTTAGCTCCTTGCAATTGGTCAAACAAGTCGTCGATTCGGGGCAAGGGGTATTTATTCTTAATCGTCAACTTGTTCAGTTCTCGGTAATCTATGCACATCCTTAGGGAACCATCTTTCTTCTTAACGAACAACACAGGTGCACCCCAGGGAGAACTACTAGAGCGTATGAATCCCTTGTCTACTAATTCCTGTAGTTGGACTTTTAACTCCTTTAGCTCGACAGGTGCCATGCGATAAGGATTCTTAGATACGGGTAATGCCTCGGGATACGTATCAATTACAATTTCTATTTCTCTATCGGGCGGTAATCTTGGCAAATCATCCATAAACACATCAGGGAACTCTTTAATTATATAAATATCTTGTAGCTCTACTTTGTTCTTTACCCGATTATCGATCACACTAGCTAGATAACTCTCACAACTATCTTTCAATAACCGCTGAGACTCTAGCGAGGATATAATCGGTATCTTACTTATTTTCGGGATAGCTTGGAAAGTGTATTGATCTCTATTAGGGGGTCAAAACTCGACTAATCCAAACCTATAACTTATCGTGGCATAATGCCTGGATAACCAATCCATTCCTAATATAACTTCATATCCCTTCATGTCAACTACAATCAGTTCTACATATAACTTCTTATCTCCTAGGGACACAATATTGCCTTCCAATATATGCTCAGAATACAAGGACTTTCCCGATGGTAACATCACACTATATGGCCTATCAGTTGGTAAGTATTCTAACTTATGCTTACTCGCAAACAAGGTTGCAATAAATAAGTGTGTGGCACCCGTGTCTATAAGTGTATAAGCAGAAACACCACAGATCATAATTGTACCTGTTATGACCATATGCTGCATGGTGTCTTCGTCTTCCATCATAGCAAAGACTCGGGGCATTACTCTTGCTCGGTTTGGATCGGGTGGCATGGGGCAGTCTCTGACTACATGTCCGACCTTGTCACATCTAAAACAGCGGCCAGAAAGTAACTTGCATTCGCTGGGATGGTTCTTTTGACAGGTGGGGCATTGAGGGGCTATTGGTCGCTTTCCTTTTCCCTGATCATCATTTGGATTGAAGGGTCTCTTTATACCTTGTTGTTGTTGTGGTCCCCTGTTCTGTTGCGGTTGCCATCCTTTGTTCTGACGTGGTGGCGGCTGAGTTTCCTTCGTGAATTTTCTTGGCTGCTCACGCTGGGCATATGCTGTCATTTCTGCCTCTTCCAGCTCCAAGGCCTTAGCCGTCACTTCACCATAAGGTACATTGTGTATCCCAGCAGTCTTTACTTTCATGTACAAACTCGGCTTCAGTCCCTGAACAAATTGGTAAATCTTGTCCTCATCATCCTCAATCATTCGGGGAGCAAACCGTGGTAAAGCATCAAATTTGCATATGTAATCCGTCACAGAGCCAGTTTGTCGCAGGTTCATGAACTATTTCTTCTTGTTGGCCCGAACAGTCCTATTGAAGTACTTGTCAAAGAAGGCAGTCTCAAACATTTCCCAGGTCATAGCTCCTGCATTAGCGGTGTTCTGGATTGAATCCCACCAATGCCTTGCACTCAATTCCAAATGAAAGACAGCATATGTGACCTTACCTCCTTCATCAACCTTTGCGTACTTAAACATGTCTTCTATCTTTCGAACCCACTCCTCAGCATAAATAGGATCTGAAACATGTCCATTAAACACCGGGGGTCGAAGCCGGTGGAAACGTTCACCCCCATGATCATGAGTTGCATTAGTACTGGAGTTGCCTTGTTCCTCTCTAGCAGTCATCAGCTGTTCGATCTGGCGAGATTGGCGCATGACCAACTCTGTCAACTGAGCAATGGCATTGCTATCCTCATTGGTCTCTCTCTGCTGACCTCTAACCATTTTGGGATTCCTAGACAAATCATTATAGATATATCTTAACTTAATGACATTTACTGAAATCATAAGTACTTACAGTTGCTGGAGTGTGCTCATGTGACAGTCAGTGCTGGAAGGCAGTCTGCAGAATCGGTTTTAGAACCCGGTTTTGCTCTGATACCATAATTGTTACGACCCAGAGAGATCATCACATAAACCATATCTTTCTTAATCATTTAATTCTTATTACTCACACATGATTCATTATCAGTGAGGTATTATTTTTTTTTGAATCATAATCTAACTCAAGATGTCATACGCAATTCATTAGGCCTTGTTCGGCAAAGGAAAACATTACACATCTGCCGGCGAGCAGTGCAATGTGTATCGGTTGGTAAGGGAAACTTAAACCTTTAGACTGCATCTACCGATGGAGAACTAAACTTGCACCAGCCGGTCGCTAAACGACAAGCATGGGGTTCACATCTTCCGGTAGAGAAAGATTTCATCATCCGATTCGTCACGTGAAGCTCGCGTGACTCACTTATCACCACCTAACAGAGAACATCTTCCGATGAACACGAGCTTAGCACATGACCCTTTAAAACTTCATTAGATAGGAGATATCATCCGATGGGCGCGTGCTTCACTCGTGGTTCATTAATCTCGTTCAGCATCAGCAATACAACACATACCGGTCGCTAGACGACAAAATAACATTTTCATCATCCGGTGACTTTAATATACCTCATCCACCGATCACTAGACGACAAAATTACACCTACATCTTCCGATGGCTTAAACACTCTACATCTACCGGTCACTGGGCGATAAATAACACTTACATCATCCGGTAACTTAAATACTCTACATCTGCCGATCGCTAGACGACAAAATAGCACTTTCATCATCCGATGGCTTAATTACTCTACATCTGCCGATGACGTCAGCCGGCTGATTGCTTTATCCAGCTTCTGTCACACGGTAGAAAACACTATAATCATCTAACAACTTCATCCAATAGAAAATACCACAACTCACCCAAATCTTATCTTAGTAAATATAAACCTCAAGGAGTAAGAATCATAAACTCATCCAAAATATGCATAGCGGAAGGCTTAAGCAAAACAACCCATTCAATAATCCTTAAAATCGTTATCAGACTCTGAAGTCAAATTATTCAAATCTGAATCTCATTGTTATAAGAAATTATGTTCTACTTAGTCATCTATTTATCATAAACTTCTCTGACTTACTATGAGCATAACCAGGGAACTTAATCGCCTATCCAGCCTTGCACTGTCATACTGAGCATCCTCCGGCAACCAGCTTTAAACATCATCTCTGGACTGGGAATCCTCACCTGCTAACTCTTCACCTACATCATAAGGTTTAACTATAAGCCTAATGCTTAGTAAGGAATGCAACACTAACATGGATGCATGAATGAATAATTTGGGAAATCACATGCTCATAAGTCTTTTCTCATTCCTATCTTTGCTCGTAATCATCGTTCATAGTCATGGATCATATTCATCAATCATAGTCATGGATCATATTCATCATTCATAGTCATTGATCATATTCTTCATTTATAGTCATTGATCATATTCTTCATTCATAGTCATTGATAATATTCTTTATTCATAGTCATTGATCATATTCTTCATTTAAGTTGTGTGGATTAAGAGGGGATTTGTGCCGGTAAAGGGGGTTTGACAGTGAGAGTGCACATAGTTCCCTTGCGGGTCGTATCATGGTCCTTCTTTTGGACAGTGACATACTCCAAACCGCCCCCAACCCTCTCTTAATTCACGTTGCATAAGTTTTATATTCTTATCTTGTTCATGCGAAGACATGCTATTAAAACATTTTCATATGCATAAAACATTCATGATGCATGGACATGAAAATTCTTAAATCATCAAGCTACAGAACTGAGTACCATTCGACGTGAAACTTTACTACTGAGCTAATCATCAGCATAAACAATAAACAGTAACATAAGGGAAACTTCTATTCATCATATGAGTCTCTACCTGGCATCCTTTGATGTAGGGTCCTAATGACCGAGAAACCTATTCATTCACTTACCTGGTCTCCTTAGCAATTTGAGCTCCTTTCTCTTCCAACTTCCTCACCTAAAACATTTACATTGCAGTAGTTAAAACAAAATCTTATTAGTTCTAATCACAAGTCATCCTAGGATCTAATAGCTATAGTCACTCCCGAATCCTTAGTATAGTTCTCTGTGTAGTTTGAAATCCAAAACCCAGAACAGACAAATTCGATAAGCGATATCTCAGGGTTGTTTGTTTAATGTCCAAAATCGATTCGGAATGACATTACTACATTCAGATTTTAAATATCCTTACTAATACTCGGCCATTGAAGAATCCAGAACCTCAACACATAGTTGAAACAGAGCTTAACGACAGAAAGATAGCTACATTGTCAAACTCGTACATCAAGCACAAAGTAGCCGAGAAGCAGCAAGGAAACCGATCGTCGAAGGAGGGATTTCCAGCTGACAGAGAGCGAGAGCTTGGGAGAGAAGAAATCGCCGGGAGTTGGGGATGTTGGCTACAGTGGTTTAAATGAGGTTTGAATCCTTTCCTTTTTCTTTAAATACTAGCCTCAATCCTCCATTATTACAACTTTGCTACTCAACCTAGTTTAGATCCACATGTAATTAATTAAACTTGGCATAAAACCCTAAACCATGAAGATTGAATATTTGTGACCGTTAATACAGTTTAGGAAGTCACCTGGTTGAAGTTGTCGGGTGTTACATACTTGCACATTCGGGTCATCACAATCACTCCCCCTCGGGGGCCCAACGTCCTCGTTGGCCACATTTCCGGTTGGGTACAGGTTCTGATACCATTTATAACGACCCTTTATCCCAGCAAGATATTGTCCGCTCTGGAGATTGGGCCGCAGCCCAATATCCTCCCCTCACGGCTTTGTTTGGCGAGAACTTCCCAGAAGGTCACACAACCTGGAATTGCTCTCGCCGAAGCACTTTTAACTTCGGAGTTCTTATGGGATCCGTTGTCAATTGTGCTCCAAAACGCGTCTTACTATGTTGGGAGAGTCTCTTTACATATGTTTCATTTCCACATAATTCCCCAAGCAATGTGGGATTGTGACGACCCCCTTTTTACAACCTGTCACCTTCCGATTCGCCCGCGAGGACGTATCGCCATCCGGGTTCCGGTTTGTGCAGCCATCGTACACATACTTGCACATTCGGGTCATCACAGGTGAAATGGCAGGACCAGCAGTCAATTCCCAGAATGAGATCATATCGCTTTATGCCCATAATTATCAGAGGGGCAAAATGGTATTATTCCCTACGGAAATAATGAAGGTAGCATTACACTATATAAACAATCTGCCAACTCCGGCACTAATAAAATGTGTAGCTCCTGTGTCTGTCAACGAAAATACTTCTATGCCGGTAATCAAGATAGTACCGGTAATGACAGAAGGTTTGGCCTCATCATCCACATCACCAGGATTGATAAAAGCAAACGACATAACTCTTTTATGATCTCTGCCTGGTTGGTCTCGGGCCGATTTCGGGCAATCTTTGACGTAGTGGCCAATCTCTCTACATTGAAAGCACCTATCTGTACCCAATATGCAATCGCCATAGTGCTCATTCTGGCATTTAGGACACAGAGGTTTTTGAGAAGCTCCTTGTACCTATTTTCCCTTGCCCTGGTCGTTCCTTCACTCCCTTTCCTCCCTAAGCATCAAATTCACCTTTATAAATTCCCCCATTCATCCATTTAATTGAAAACCTCATCCACAAGTTATCAATTCTGACTCTAATTAACAATCCAATTTCCAAACATCAAAACCCATTTCATTTCATCAAAATCCATTTCTATTTCATCAAAATCTAATTTATCAATACCAACAAAACCTAATCCATTTAAATCATCAAAACCGACCTATTTCATCAATATTCACACGTACATAACGGAAGCAACAAATCATCTAAAGGGTGACCCAAATCGTATAATCCAACCATAAATTATCCAAGACATAATGCACCTATACATCAACTTTCCAGATACCAAGCATCCTAAAATGATTCAGCTATACATTTTTCCTATCTAATTACCCATCCGCCCATTTAGAACCCAAAACCATCAAAACACTTAACCTATAGCTTCCACGGGTCAAGTTCGCATTGACTGCTCCAGCGAACTCCCACGGGCATCCTCCTTCAAACTGCAGGCTTGTCAGGTGGAGGGACATCGTTCTCACCTTGTTCTAAGTCACCTACACCATAGAAATGAACTGTGAGCTAAAGGCTCAGTAAGTCTACGAGAATACAATTGAATGCTATGCATATGCGGTTTGTAAAACATGTTTCCTACCTTTTTACTATTCATTTTATTTCATATATGTCACCAGGGCTTCACTTTCGGTAGATAAAAACGGCACATCTGGTGATTGGATAGCCCCTTTCATCAACCAGGGGGGAAAACATGCTTCACCTGTAGGACAACCATGTTTGAACCACCATCCCTGTCGTGACCATCATTACATACATTTTACCTTTTCATTATCCTTTTTCTTTTCATGAAAATGTGCATGAAAATTTTCGTTTCGTGCTTTTTAGAAATCATGATTCATGGACATGTACGATGCTATAAATAAAGTCAAAGCATAAACAAACAACAAACGAAAACATTTCCACAATTTAAACTAAGTACCCAACCTATTACCCAACACATCAAACATCTCCAAATTCCTCAATCAACATAATCATATGGTGTAGGCCAAATCGGCCAAAGTAAGTCACAAAAACTTACCTTGCGTCCTTTGCACACCGAGCTCCTCGTTTTGAGCTTTGTCACCTAGAACATTTCACAGTGTTCTTTGTTAAAAACGAGCCTAAACAACGAAATTTCGAAAACTAACCAAACTCCTAACTAAAGGAAATTTCATAAAATTCCAAATAACTTCACTCGGGCATTTCATCGAGCAATTTACGCTCACAAATCCTAAACCTCCATTAATGGAGTTTTCTAAAGCTCCAATTACCCAAAAATCGCAACCCAAGCATTTATACTATCTAACTACGTCCAATAATCGCAATTACGGCATTACCTAATCGTTTCTAACAAAACCCAACTATTTTTATGAAAATCCTACGAAACCCTAACCGTTTAACAACCTAGAAATCGAGAATAAACCTTCCAAAAGCATAGATTCTTACCTAGGGAGTGATTCCGGAGAAGAAACGTGAAGAACCACCGTTGATCGGAGGAGGAACGATGAAGAGATGTGAAGAAATGCCATGGAGAAGGAGAAGTCGCTGTTGGAGAGGGTTTGAGAGAAAAATAATGTAAGTGTTGGGAAGAAAGGAGGTTTGTGTGATTTTAATGAAATTGACTTGTCAAATGACAAGTTTGCCCTCCTATTTGATTTTTCGTTTAACTCATTGTTCGACTATCGGTTCGGTTTCTCCAAAATTTTCTTATTTCACCAATAATTCTGATTTATTACTAGGGCTCCAATAAAACTTTCCGTTCGTCGAACGGATTCAATTTACTATTTTTACGGATTAAACAACTATAAGGTTAAAAACAGAAACTAGGGCGTTACATTTCGATTTGAATTTCTAAAATTCTCATATTTCTCCTAAAATCCATATTAATTATAAGGGTCCTATTAAAACTCTTCATTCACAAAACGGATTTATTTCAATTATTTACAAAAATACCATTGCACGCAAAATTCATAAACCCATAAAACTGGGTGTTACACGTGCTGCCACTGTGCGCATCAGCGCGCCCAAGTGCCAATCGATCAGAAACCTCTTGGGTTGCCAGATCATGCACAGTGATATTGGCCGATCGATCGGTGCTAGGCGCTGTGCGCGCCCCAACAGCGCACACTACGCGCCTGCTGCACGCACCTAGGCTGGCGCCACCATGCCCTTTGCACGCCATCTCCGGCCACCAGTGCACCTGCTACACCTTTTGTCCATTTTTCTTCAAATCTCACACAACCAAATCACCTAAAATTTATCCAAAACTTTTCCCGACATTTTCCACTTCTCGACACATAAAAATCCCGAAAACCCGACTTTAAAACGTCAGCAAAAATGTGAAATTTTGTGAAAACAAACAGTGCTTTGGTAATAAAAGTCGAGCAGCATAACGATTAAATCTTCTAAAACCAAAAACCTTAAAACCAATCGTTACAACAAGATCCCAAAACAAATAACCAAAAGAGTTATAAAACATCATCATTTATAGAACCAAAATCCCAACAAAAGTACCTACTACCATAGCTCCCAGCAACTCTATGGTCAAGACGTCTCGACAAATACCCGCACCAGCATGCCACGTACGTCGCCGACTGCGTCGTAACTCTAGCCTCCCTCGACTAGCTCACCTGCTATCTCGTTGTCACCTGCACCATAGAACACAAAACATAATCCTAATGCTTAGCAAGTAGGGAATAATAAATGTAAAAATAACACAATAATCAACCCCTAACACATGCAGTTTCTACTCGCTCAATTGTTCTCCGTTTGTTTTCGTTTCATTAATCTTTCACTTTTTGTTATGGATCAAGGAGGCACACGTCTGAGCCCCGCTCATTGGACAGCCACACTTTGACCAAACAGAGCAAGATCAGACAGCTCACATCTGGGCCCCGCCCATTGGACGGCCATACACGATCCCCTCCCACGTCGATCATAGAACCCCGTTCATAATCACGACAACTTACATACTTTCAGCGTATATCTCTCATAGAGCCCCTTGCAAGTGCTACCATAGCACCCTAACGCGATTATGCGACTCGACTCGAGACACCATTGCATTTATTCTTATCTTATTACGTTTCATGCTCACATTTTAAAACTGTGTTCTAAACTAATTTTTCGTAGTTCGAAAACAATGATGCATGTCACATAATGCTCAAACACAAAACAAAACAAACAACCAACAATTAACCTTACCGTTCCATAGTGTAGGCCCGAAGGAAAAAGACATACACTCCACTACTTACCTTGATTCCCGCAACGCACTTACTAACTTCGGTTACGCCAAAAGCTCAACTAGTGCCCTAGCATATTAAGGGGAAAAACACTTAGAAACCATTAAGATAAATCTAAGGAATGACTAAACTAAATTTAATAATAACTTATATCGACTCTAAAGTCTAAAATCCTAAAACCCGAAATTCCCACATTTTTAGTGTCCAAACTTCAATCGGCCATAACTTACTCGTTTTTCATCAGATTTCAATAATCCACCCCATTCCATAAACCTCTACATGTCTACTTTCCATTGAATCAAACTAATTTAGCAACCAAACAACATGGCTGATCAAAATCCCACAAAACATAATTGGCAACCTAACATATCAAAATCAGTTTTTCACTAACTTCCACTAATTCTCTAATCTATCTCTATAAACAACCTAGACTAACCTATCTAAGGTTTTAATTACCAAATTTAGCAAGAGAAATGAAAAATTCATAGCTCCCCTATTAGGGTTTCCAAACCCTAACTATACCTCACCAAAACTCATCAAAAACACAAAAAATCACTACCTATATACATACAACATAAAACCTACTCAAAACTAACCTTGATTCCTTGCAAAATTTAAGGATTGGAAGAGGAGAAGGAACATCAATGGAGGCTGCAAATTGTGGAAGGAAAAGGGGAGGAAGATGAAGTTTTACCCTTTTCACACAAAATCATCCCAATTTATAAAACCCACACTTTAACCTTTATAAATTTGCCACCAAATTCCTTATTTTTATAAAGTACCCTCACCCTTTGCTCTCTCTCAAATCCAACATGAGTGGCTTCCTGCTTAAGCACTCATTCACTTCATTTCCTTTCCTTTGTATTTATTTTCACAACTACAACCTTAAACCCCTTCACTTAATGGCTTTTCACTTTCAACTTTTACACTCCTCACTCTCTAACTCTTATAATTAGAATAATTCTAGAATTAACGTTAAACTCCCATAACATACCCTAAACTAGGGCTAAGTACGTTATGGGAAATTTCCCATTGTTACACGTTAGATCCATAGACTGTCTGTGATGACCCCAACCCGATTAGGGCCGCCACGGACTTGCCGTGACATAAACTTAAACATAAGACCTTGTAAGTTCGCGTAAGAGAAATTTTTTTTTTTATCGAAGTTTCAAACTGTTAAAATCGTTAAAATCATTCAATAAAACCATGTAAAAAGTTAATGGAAAACATAGTGTAAAAGCCATGGGCAATTCGGTCAAAACATCGAAGAAAGAGGGGCGATCGATTGGTTGCTCAATAGCCGATCGATCGGCCTGCAGAAAACAAGGGGGCGATCGATTGGCTGTTGGCAGCCGATCGATCGGCCCGCAAGAAAAACAAGGGGCGATCGATCGCCCCTAATGGCGATCTATCGGCAACTTCTCTATAAAACCAGAGAATTGCCATATACTCTAGCCGATCGATCGCCCCCTTTTGGCGATCGATCGGCAACAGCTCTGGAATCTGAATTCCAGAGCGTTGCCTTCTTCCTCTTTTTTTTCTTCTCCTTTCCCTGCAACTACACTTCCCATTTTTCTATCACAAAACAACACCCTAATCACCATACGTTCATCAATTCACCCAAACCACAAATACCACCCACCAAAACATAATTAAAATAGGACCTAGAATTTCTGAGACGGACTGCATGGATCGCTCTAAAAACCGAGCTAATCCTTACGGTTTAAAATACCTAGAATCATCAAATATCACCTAATCTAATTCATAACACCAAGGTTAAACATAAAAGCAGAAATCTTTAAAACATCACCAAACAATAACGTTCATCAAATCATTCTAAACAACACTACTCCAAGCCTACATCCACTATACAATTCCCAAAATATTAAACTTCTCCATACTTTCTAAAATTTATCACTTCATCAAAAAATCTATCCAGTTCACACCTATTTACAACAAAACGCTCGGAGAACACCCACGGGTCATCCAGCCTAGCCAAAACATACCCCGTCGCCACGAGCTCTGTCCACCAACCACTTATGCCTTATCATGGGGAGGGAGTTCCTCACCTACGTCCTCGTCACCTACATCATACGATAAAAATATTAAGCCTAATGCTTAGTAAAGAGTGCACTAAACATAACATTTACATATATGCAAAACATTTGTAAAACATGTTCATTTCATTTTGTTTCGTTAACGTTAACGTATTTGTCTACTTAGTAGACCACAATCTTGCCCCGTGAGAACCATGACTTGACCCGTTAGAACTGTACCTTACCCCGTGAGAACTCGTGACATCTGTAATTCGTTATCATTCTTATTTCAATCTTTATAAAAACATGCTCGTAAATAGTTCGTATGCATATTTCATAAAACATGATGCATGAGGAGATATACACATACAACATTCACCAAACAAGATTTCTAACACTCTCCTAATGTTTCTAATCCGTAGGCGAACAAACTCTTAACTGATAGCTAACTCTAAATTCTGGGCCACCCGACTCACAAAAAGTCCTACTACAATAAAACATCGTCATAACACACAATTCTAACATCGATACGACGTAGGGCCTTTAGGGCCGGAAGCCTAACACTCACTTACCTGGCGTCCTAGCTATGCCGAGCACCGTCCTTTGAGAGCTTGGATTACCTAAGGCATTTTTATAACACAACATTAGTATTGACACTAAATCATAAATTTCAAAACTAAACGAAACTTCGAGTTAAGACAATTTTTCCAAAAACTCTAATTCACTTCGTTTGGGCATTTCCTCGAGCACATTGTACTCATCAGTTACTTAACTCCATTAATGGTGTTTTCACAACCTCCAACCATCAAAACTTAACCTAAAACCCTAACCAATCTTCATTAATTCATCCCAACTACCAAAATAACAATAAATGCGTCATTATTAACCATAAATACGGTAAAGCTATCTATTTATGACCAAAACTCGAAAATCTCAACCCTAACGAAATACAACCCTAAAACAACAAACTTAATGTGCCTAGAGCTTGGAGCTTACCTAGAACGTCGATTGGGGAAAGAAAAATAGAAGAATCGCCGGAGGAGAAGAACGAATCGCCGGCGTGGGTGAAGGAACGACGAAGGGAAGAAATCGCACGGGAGGAGGGGAGGAAGAAAAATAAGGGCTCTAGAGAAAAATGAAAGAAAAAGGGGGAGAATTTCTTTTTATTAAAATTTGAGTTGGCTAATTACCTTCTTGCCCTTTTTATTAAATTCTTGCTGAAACTCGTTTATTAACTTATCGATTTAGTTTCTCCAAAATTCCCTTATTCCTCCAAAAATTCCAACTTATTCCTAGGGTTCAAACAAAACTTCTCGTTCACTAATTGGACTTAATTTATTATTTCTAAGAATTAAAACGCTAAAAGGCTTAAAATATCAAAATCAGAAAATCTAAAACTCAAAACCCATAACCAAAATTTCTGGGCGTTACACTGTCCATCGAATGTTGGCGATCGAAGCCGTCGAAATCTTTCTCTGCTCGTTTCATGCGAGGCATTCGCATGGTTGTTATACCCGTTGTCCTCTCTAGCAACAAATCGTTCTATCAGACGAGACTGAGTACCTACTAGTTTAGTCAATTTCCGAATGGAATCGTTCATTTCGTCGGCCACTCCTTGTCATCCTCTAACCATATTTGTAAGTCCTATACATAGTAACAAACTTAATTTAATAAGGTAACATGATAACTTAACTTAAACACTTACAATTGAAGGAGCGGTCTCATATGGCAGATTGAGCAATCGACAGTCTATAGAAACGTTGGTAAAACTCGGGTCGCTCTGATACCATAACTTGTAACGACCCATACGTCGTCACAGGACTTGACATGACTTTCTCTTTATGTAAGACATTTTTGATGTGAAAATGTTTCGACTTTTCTTTCAAACTTAAAATCGACTTCGAGGCTTTTAAATACTTTAGAAATCCTTAGAAAACACGTTTGAAAGACTCCTTGTGGGGTAGGATTGCGTGATTTTCGAAATTGGAATTCTAAGTAAAACGGCTAAATAGGAAGAGTGTCTGTCGATCGACACCTGTCAAGACCGGCCGACACTTTGTTTGTCTCTGTTTCCATCTATCAATATTTAGGGTCGACACCTCTAACAACTTATATACTAACCGGTCGACACATGCATGCACAGGTGGACACGTGGTTTCTCTCTGTTTTCATTGGTCGGTCTTCGGGGTCGACACCTGCCAGGAGGGGTCGACACATATAGGCTTGAGTCGACACCTCTATCGGTTTTTATATTAAACTGGTTGACACCCATTCAACCAGGTTGACACCTTTAGAAACAGGCCGACACCTCTACAACCAGGTCGACACCTCGTTCTTCACTGTTTCCATAGGTCGACTCTGGTGGTCGACACCTCTCAAGTTTGGTCGACACCTCAGAGTTTTGGTCGACACTTGAAGGCATAATTCGTTTACCAGAAACTCCCTTTCATCTCTAAATGCCTAAAACATCTTTAAAACACTACAACTCTAACATTTACACTTTAAAACATAGTGACATACAGATTTTTACAAAACTGCATCGGTACATTTAAACTGAACATACCTGTGCAGACAAAATGCAAACGTCTCCATATTACATCCAATATTTCAAAACATAAGTCTAACTAAACATCCTATCCAAAAGACGGTTTAGACTCGATCTAAAAACATTACTTATTTACATCCAAAGATAGAAACAACTCCCATAGTTTGCAACATCTCCTGACTGCGTCAATCAATCCCCATGAGCTCGTTCCCTCAACTGCTCCTGATCATCATCCTGAGGCTTTACGTCCTCATCACGACGGTCAGTACCTACATCATGAAGTTCATCTAATGAGCCTAAAGCTCAGCAAATTAATAACAATGACATGCGATGCTCGTGCTATGTGTCACGTTCCTACTTTCAAGGGGCGTAACGAGACCGTGTGGCACCCAATATCACACTTATACTGGGTCAGGCAACGAGCATGTGCCCACTTCGTTAGAGCGAGCTTGGGTCTAATGAGTAAGCAATGAGCGATCGAGTCTAACCAAAAAGAGTGTCATTAAGCATAGTATGCATAAGAGAGTGTGTGTAAAAAGCTTGTTCATTGATTGGCAGCAAATTACAGTGGTGGGTAGGGGTGTCTACGTGCAGTCATGCCTCTCCTCTTAAAGAGCAATCTGGACCATCTCCACTATGGCAGTAGTATACATGCTATAGTGACGAGGAGTCACTCTTGAGATATAAAAGGAAAATAAATACAACTGAATTACTTAAAAAGGAAATGAGTCTACCTAACAGCATGGGCGGCCATAGGCAACATGCCTTGGATAATCCCGGACCTTGACATTCTTCCCTATTTGAGCTGTTGACGTCCTCGTCAACTCTGCTTCCGCTTGCATTCTTTGAACTTCTTCGTTGAGTCTTCCAAAACTTCTTGCTTCTCCCAAGATACTTCATCATCTCCAAGTCCCTTCCATCTGATCAGATACTTCTAGTACAGTCGTCGACCTATGCTGACGTTCCGCTCTGCAAGGACTTCTTCAACTTCTTTCTTCTTTTTGTTATTTGTAGAGATACTTGGTTTGGTGATGTTGTTTCTCTCTTCGTCTTTGTCATCTGCATGATAGGGCTTTAAATTGTTGTCATGGATGACAGGGTGAATTTTGAGCCACGCTGGAAGATTAACTCTATAGGAGGCTTTTCTGACTTTCTCTAAGACTTCAATAGGGCCTTCGTATTTTCTGACAAGTCACCTGTCCTTCTTTCCCCTGAAACGGAGTTGTTCAGGTAATAACTTAACTAGCACAAATCTCCAGCCTTAAACTCCATTGGTCGTTGCTTCTTATCTGCCCATTTCTTCATATGTTTAGAGGCATGTTCTAAGTAGGCGCGAGCTATTTCCGTGTTTTGTGTCTATTCTTTGGAAAAGTTGTACGCTTTTGGACTTTTCCCCAAATATGGCTGCTCCAATGTGTGGGGCATGATGGGTTGCCTCCTGCAGACTATTTCAAACAGACTCATCCCCGTCGAAGAACTCTTCTGACAGTTGAAACAGAATTGTACTATGTCGAGTAAAATGGGCCAATTCATTTGATTGGTATTGATGAAGTGGCACAGATATTCCTCAAGTAAGCTGTTGAAGCGTTCTGTCTGGCCCTCTGTTTGAGGATGATAACTGGAAGATATATTGAGACTTGATCTGAGCAAATGGAATAGTTCGACCCAAAGGGACCCTATGAATTGGGGATCTCGGTCACTGACAATGCTTCGAGGAATTCCCCACAACTTCACAATATGTTTGAAGAAGAGTTGGGCAGTCGTCTTTGCGGGATAGTGCTTTGGGGCCGCAATGAATGTGGCATACTTAGAAAACCTATCGACGATCACTAGTATCGCTTCAAAGTTGTTAGCAGATGGCAAATTGGTGATGAAATCTAAGGAAACACTCTCCCAAGGCATTTTTGGTACGGGCAGTGGTTCTAGTAGGCCAGCAACCTTGTTTCTTTCGACTTTATCTTGTTGGCACACAAGACATGTTATAGTGTACTGCATAACATCAACCTTCATTTGTGGCCAGTAATATCCTTTCTTCAAGAGAGCATAGGTACGTTGCCACCCGGCATGACCAGCCCACAGGGTATCGTGACATTCTCGTAGAAGGGTACGCTGTAGATTGTTGCTTCGAGGCACGTACAAACGGTTTCCCTTGGTGAAGAGTAGGCCATCTTCAATCCAGAATTGCCGAGTCTTTCCTTCGTTCACAAGTTGTATGACAGCTTGAACTCCGGGGTCATTTTGGAGATTATCTCGAATGCAATCTTTCAATGATCCGTTAACTTTACTTGTTTGAAGTTGAGATAGATAACATAGACTCACGCATTCGGCCTTTCGACTTAATGCATCAGCTACTCGATTGCTCTGGCCTGACTTGTGTTCGAAGTTAAAATCAAACTCTGAAATCAATTCATGCCAACGCACTTGCTTGGCCAAGAGTTTTGGTTGTCCAAAGAAGTGGCAGATTGATTTGTCGTCTGTTTTCACAACAAACTTCGACCCAAGTAGATACTGTCTCCACATGCGTAGACAGTGCATTACGACCAACATTTCTTTCTCGGAAGCAATGTATTTTCTCTCTGACTTCTTTAACTTACGACTCTCGAAGGCAACAAGATGACCATTCTACATAAGGACTCCTCTTAAAGGAAAATTAGAAGCATCGGTTTCCACCTCAAATGGCTGAGTGACATCTGCTAGTGTCAGTACAGGCTCTTGTATCATAGCTACTTTCAAGTCAGCGAAGGATCTTTGACATTCGGAGTTCCACTCCCAAGGAATTCCGTTCTTTAAGAGTTCCGTTAGGGGTGCGTCTCTCTTCGAAAATCCTTCTACAAAGCGTCTGTAGTAATTGGCAAGCCCAAGGAAGGAACGCAGTTTGGTGACAGATGTCGGGGTCTTCCAATTTTTGACAGCACTTATCTTATCTGGGTCCAAGCGAAGACGACCTTGTTCAACAATGTGGCCAAGGAATTCGATGCTCTTTTGAGAAAAATAACATTTTTCCTTCTTCACATATAGTTGGTTTTCTCTTAGCTTCTCAAAAACCAAATGTAGATGCACCTTGTGCTCTTCTAGCGTCTCGCTGTATACCACAATGTCATCAAGCTACACCACCACAAACTTGTCAAGGTATTCATGAAATACTCGATTCATGAGCGTGCAGAATGTTGAAGGAGCATTTGTGAGTCCGAAGGGCATCATTAAGAACTCAAAGGCTCCATTCCTTTTTACACACGTTGTCTTGGGTTCGTCTCCTTTTGCAATTCTTACTTGATAATAACCTGATTGCAGATCCAGCTTGGTGAAGTACTTGGCCTTATACAATTGATCAAAAAGGTTAGTGATGAGCGAAATGGGATACTTGTTGCGCACTGTGACTTTGTTGAGTGCCCGATAATCTATGCACATTCGTAGACTTCCGTCTTTTTTCTTTTGAAACAACATCAGGGCTCTAAAAGGTGCTTTAGCAGGTCTGATGAATCCGACCTCAAGTAGCTTATCTAATTGCTTCCTTAGTTCTGCTTGTTCTAGTAGAGCCATTCTATACGGGGCTTTTGCAGGAGGTTTAGATTCGGGATTCAGTTCAATTTGATGATCGATGTCCCTTCTTGGAGGTAATGTCTTGGGTAAGCACTCGAGCATGGTACTCCTGAACTCTTCTAGGACTCTTGAGATTTCAAGATGTATTACTTCTCCCTTCTTTGTACTTACTTCGAATGGGATGACCATGTAAGTTAGATCATCGTGTTTCAGCCCTTTCTTAAATTGCATAGCAGAGAACATCTTTGTGTTGATGACATTTGGTTGTTTCAGAATCGCAGGAACAACGTTGAGTTGTTACTGGTGATTACTAAACATTTCGCTGAGGGCATTGGGATGACTTTATGTTCCATCAAGAACTCCATCCCCAAGATAATATCAAAGTCATCCATCCATGCTACGACAAAGTCAATGAGTCCTGTCCATGAGCTGAGTTTCAATTGGACTCTCCTTACAATCCCGAGTACCGATATCGCTTTAGTGTTCACTGTTTTCATTTTACCATCATTCTTTTCCAACTTCAAACTGAGACGGTGAGCTTCTTTCTCTGTAATGAAGTTATGAGTAGCTCCCGAGTCTATCATCGTAGTCTTAGTAGATTTGTTATTGATAAATGATTCCACATACATGAGACCTTTATCTGGGATTTTCCTCAGTTCCTCAATCTGTTGTTGTACAGCTGACAGGAAAGTCATGGTCCCAACTTCAGCAATCTCAGTGGATTCTTCTTCAACAACTTCCTTAACTGCACTGTCATCATGAATTGAAGCTTTTAAGGCAGTTAAGGCCAATCTATGTGGACACTTGGCTACTCGATGGGGTCCCTTACACAGAAAAAATGACATAGGCCTATTTGGAGGGCGTTGGCTGTTAGCACTTCTTAGTGCTTCGTGGCCTTCTCTTGAGACAAATGGTTTTCTTTCAACAGTTCCCGTGTTTGGTTTCTGGGACTTGATGGTATTTGAGTTACTGGGAGTGTTCTTCTTTGGCCCAGGGTTCTCGATATTATAATCAAACAGTCGCTCTGCAGCTGCAAGTGCACTTGAAAGGCTTTGCACTCTTTGTTCATACATTTTTGTTCTGGCCCATGGTTTAAGACCTTCGATGAAAGTGAAGATCTTGTCTTTTTCTGACATATCTCTAATATTCAGCATGAGTCCCGAAAATTGTTTGATATATTCATGAATGCTTGCAGTTTGCTTTAGGTCTCGGAGTAGTTTACGAGCGTTGAACTCAACATTTTCTGGAAAGAATTGATCCTTCAATTGCCTTTTTAGTTCTTCCCACGTATCAATCGCACATTCGCCAACACTGATATCATGATATTTTGATCTCCACCAAAGCTTTGCATCATCAGTAAGATGTATTGTGGCCAAGGTCACTTTCGAATTCTCATCCGTTTTAGTGGCCTTGAAATATTGTTCTATGTTGAAGATGAAATTCTCTATTTCTTTAGCATCCCGGGCTCCCCCAAAGGGTTTTGGCTCTGGGATTTTCACTCGACTGAATTCAGCAGTAGTAGTAGCCTGGGTTTGACTCCCCATGACTCTCATAGTAAGGTTCAGTTTAATGTTGATCTCGGCAATCTCAGCCCTAAGAGAATCAAACATTGTTCTGAAGTCCATTGTCACTTGAGACATAGTTTCTGACAACTGGGTATGAGCTAGCTCGACCTCATCGACACGCTCCAGGACCCCGATTATTGCACATGTGGAACTTTCTCCAGTGTCAACTCCCTTTCCCTTTTCTTGTCGGGATTCAAGAGTCTCCACCCGATCCAACAGCTCTGGAATTGGTATGGTGTCTATCCTGTTGTGAATAGCCGCGATTTCAGCAGGAAATTCAGACATTTCCATCATTCGTTCTTCTATGAATCGAATGTTATCCAGTATATCTTGCAGATACCATATTTCTTCTTCTAACTCGACGAGGCACTCGAGTTGATCTGATGGTGAACTCAACTTTTCCATCAAATTTTTCTTCGGCATGATTTCTCACGATTTTGAGCCAACTAGGCTCTGATACCAACTGTTACAGTCTTACTTTCAAGGGGTATAACGAGACCGTGTGACACCCAATATCACACTTGTACTGGGTTAGCCAACGAGCGTGCCAACGGCACCAAGTGCCCACTTCGTTAGAGAGATCTTGTGTCTAACGAGTAAGCAACGAGCGAGCGAGATTAACCGAAAAGAGTGTCATTGAGCATAGTATGCATAAGAGAGTTTGTGTAAAAGGCTTTTTCATTGATTGGCAGCAAATTATAGCGGTGGGTAGGGGGGTCTACGTGCAGTCATGCCTCTCTCCCTAAAGAGCAATCTGGACCATCTCCACTACGGCAGTAGTATATATGCTATAGTGGCAAGGAGTCACTCTTGAGATATAAAAGGAAAATAAGTATATTCTTCGGCATGATTTCTCCACGATTTTGAGCCAACTAGGGCTCTGATACCAACTGTTACAGTCTTCTTTCAGGGGTATAACGAGACCGTGTGACCACCCAATATCACACTTGTACTGGGTTAGCCAAACGAGCGTGCAACGGCACCCAAGTGCCCACTTCGTTAGAGAGATCTTGTGTCTAACGAGTAAGCAACGAGCGAGCGGATAAACCGAAAGAGTGTCATTGAGCATAGTATGCATAAGAGAGTTGGTGTAAAAGGCTTTTCATTGATTGGCAATAAGTTTACCTAACAGCATGGGTGGCCATAGGCAATATGCCTTGGACAAGCCCGGACCTTGACACTGTGCATGATACTTTTTAAAACATGTACATACTTTACTTTCATTTTATTTCAGTGACAGAATGGTTAAAGGGGGGTGTTAGAGGAATAGATACCATAAACAAAATATGTGTCCCTCTGGCCTAGGTTAGCCCCAGGATCCGTGGTGTTTTAACTGCCCCTGGCCCACCTAGCGGTAAGGATTCGCAGGGCTTACGATGGATGATTTTGTATGCTATTCCCCGTCCCACAACTTAACCGGTACATTACATAACATGACATTTTCTTATCTTTCTTACATAAAACATGTGCATAAAATATTTTCATGATTTCATTGAAAACGTGATGCATGAACATACAGTGTACATATGCATAACAAAAACAGTATACATATCCTCAAAGAGTAAAGCATAACATAAACCACAAAGTCAGAGTCAGTCAAGCAATAATCCTAACCTAACTACTCATCAGTGCATGCCGTTAAAACATAAAACCTAGTACCTTCATGATTTAGGCCTTAAGGGCCAAATACATACAGTATGAACTTACCTAAAGTCCGTAGAAATCTTTGTACTTGCTCTCTGTTCTTGGAGTCAGAAACACCTAACAATGTGACAATCTAAAACATTATCATCCAACCAAATTGGAACCAAGTCCAATACTTATCGAACTAATGTATAAATCAATTCAAATAGCTTAAACCTAATCAACTATCAAATTCCAACAATTTCCATTCAAACTCTTGGTTTTTATCAAATTTTATAGGCTAAGGTTTAAACGATCGTAACTCCCTCAATTTTCATCCTTTTTCAACGATTCAAAATGCTACAGAAACCTTATAACGTATAGTTTAGCATAGAATCATTCATTTATCACAAGAAAGCAAATAACTTGACTAGAGATCTCCAGAAAAGAAACTGCTCTGTTTTTTGCCTAAATTAAACAATCTTGCACATACTCTATCTTCATGCTTTTCCATCAACAACCAGATTTTCCAATCCATCTAAATATCAATTTGAAGAAGAATTACAGCATCAGAATTCAGAATTTCGAAGTTCTAAAGTCAAATACTTATCGAACTAATGTATAAATCAATTCAAATAGCTTAAACCTAATCAACTATCAAATTCCAACAATTTCCATTCAAACTCTTGGTTTTTATCAAATTTTCTAGGCTAAGGTTTAAACAATAGTAACTCCCTCAATTTTCATCCGTTTTCAACGATTCAAAATTCTACAGAAACCTTATAACGTATAGTTTAGCATAGAATCATCCATTTATCACAAGAAGGCAAATAACTTGACTAGACATCTCAAGAACAGAAACAGCTCTATTTTTTGCCTTAATTAAACAATCTTGCACATACTCTTATCTTCATGCTTTTCCATCAACAACCAGATTTTCCAATCAATCTAAATATCAATTTGAAGAAGAATTACAGCATCAAAATTCAGAATTTTCGAAGTTCTAAACCCTAAATCAAAATTCCATTCAAACTAACTAACATTCATATAAACCTATCCTATAGCTTGCACAAATCATTAGCTTAAATTTTTTTTACCTTAAAACTTGAAAGTGGAGCTTGGAGTTACTTGGCATGAAGGAGAAGAATGAGATAAATGAAGAAATGAGGAAGAAGCCTTCTGCTGAAGGCTTTATGTGAGAGAGAGGAAGAGAGAGAAAATACGGTAGGTGGGTTGTTTGGCAACATGGATAGAGGCGACTTCTTGAAGAAGCTTTGTGATTTAATTCGAATTCCACTAAAAATCTCGTACGTTTCAACTCCCTCTTTTTCGCTCAATTTTTCAAATTTTCGGCATCCAAATTCCAATAAAATGTACATTGCATTTAAAGTAAATTTATTTCATACAACGGATTTTAAGAACGATTACATGACCAAAAATGTCGGGTGTTACATCTTAATTAAGAGTCCTTGAAGGTTCTCGGGTTCTTAATACACATAGTTCTCATCACTTCAAGTTAAATCTTTGAAGATGAAATTGATAACTTAGGTTCTAACCAAAAATCCAGAACTGTCAAACTTATTTGCTTGATACGTTCAACTCTTTTGAAAAAAATCAATTGAAGTGAAGTTTTTTATACTACATCAAACGCATTACTAAGTCTTAAGTACGCGTCCTAGAAGGTCCTCTAGTTCTCAATACACGTCATTCTCATCACTCTAAGTTTAAACCTTGAAAATGAAATGGATAATTTAGGTTCTAACCACAAGTCGAGTAACTGTCAACCTCGTTTGCTTGATACGTTCAGCTCTTTAAAAAAAAATCAATTGAAGTGAAGTTTTTTATACTTTATCAAATGCATTAATAAGTCTCAATTATCGTTGTTAAAGGTTCTCGGGTTCTCAATACTCGTCGTTCTCATCATTCAAGTTAAAAGCTTGAAGATAACTAGTTTTCTAACCACAAGTCAAGTAACTGTAAACCTCAGTTGTATGATACGTTCAGCTCTTTTGAAAAAAATCGATTGAAATTAAGTTTTTTATAATTCATCAAACGCATTACTGTGTCTTAATTACTTGTACTTGAAGGTTCTCAGGTTTTCAATGAACGTCGTTCTCATCATTCAAGTTAAAAGCTTGAAGATGTAATGGATAACTTTGGTTCTAAAACAAGTCCAGTAACAGTCAACCTCAGTTGCTTGATACGTTCAGCTCTTAAAAAAAAAAAAACCAATTGAAGTGAAATTTTTTATACTTCATCAAGACAATACTAACTCTTAATTACGCGTACTTGAAGGTTCTCGGGTTCTGAATACACGTGTTCTCATCACTTCCTTTAAAACTTGAAACATAAAATTGATTATTTAGGTTCTAACCATAATTTACTTGGTACGTTCAGTTCTTTGGAAAAAAAATCGATTGGAGTGAAGTTTCTTTTACTACTTCAAACACATTACTAAGTTTTAATTATGCGTCCTTGAAGGTTTTTGCATTCTCAGTACACATCGTTCTCATCACTTCAAGTTGAAACCTTAAAAGATGAAATGGACAACTTAGGTTCTAACCACAAGTCTAGTAACTATCAACCTCATTTGCATGATACGTTAGTTCTTTCGAAAAAATCAATTGAAACAAAGTCTCTTATATTACATCAAACGCATTAATGAGTCTTAATTAAGCGTCCTAAAAGGTTTTTTAGGTTTTCAATACACATGGTTCTCATTCCTTCAAGTTAAAACCTTGAAGATGAAATAGATAACTTGGGTTCTAACCACAAGTCTAGTAATAGTCAACCTCATTTGCTTGATAAGTTCAGCTTTTTCGAAAAAAATCGATTGAAGTGAAGTTTTTTATACTTAATGAAACACATTACTAAGTCTTAATTATGCGTCATTGAAAAAGGTTCTCAGGTTCTCAATACACGTCGTTCTCATCACTTCAAGTTAAATCCTTGAATATAAAATGGATAACTTAGCTTCTAACCACAATTCTAGTAACATTCAACCTTATTTGCTTGATACGTTCAGTTCTTTACAAAAAAATCTATTGAAGTGAAATTTCTTATACTGCGTCAAACGCATTATTAAGACTTAATTATGCATCCTTGATGGTTCTCGGTTTCTCAATACACGTTGTTCTCAACATTACAAATTAAAACCTTAAAGATGAAATTGATAACTTAGGTTCTAACCATAAGTTAAGAAACTGTCAACCTTATTTGCTGATATGTTCAGTTATTTTGAAAAAATTGATTGATATGAAGTTTCTTATACTTCATCAAACGCATTACTAGGTCTTAATTATGCGTTCTTCAAGGGTCTCGGGTTCTTAATACACGTGGTTCACATAAATTCAAGTTAAAACCTTGAAGATGAAATGGATAATTTAGGTTCTAACCACAAGTCGAGTAACTGTCAACCTCGTTTGCTTGATACGTTCAGCTCTTTAAAAAAAAATCAATTGAAGTGAAGTTTTTTATACTTTATCAAATGCATTAATAAGTCTCAATTATGCGTTGTTAAAGGTTCTCGGGTTCTCAATACTCGTCGTTCTCATCACTTCAAGTTAAAAGCTTGAAGATAAAATGGATAACTTTGGTTCTAAACAAGTCCAGTAACAGTCAACCTCATTTGCTTGATACGTTCAGCTCTTTTGAAAAAAATCGATTGAAATTAAGTTTTTTATAATTCATCAAACGCATTACTGTGTCTTAATTACTTGTACTTGAAGGTTCTCAGGTTTTCAATGAACGTCGTTCTCATCACTTCAAGTTAAAAGCTTGAAGATGTAATGGATAACTTTGGTTCTAAACAAGTCCAGTAACAGTCAACCTCATTTGCTTGATACGTTCAGCTCTTTAAAAAAAAATCAATTGAAGTGAAGTTTTTTATACTACATCAAACGCATTACTAAGTCTTAATTATGCGTCCTTGAAGGTTCTCGGGTTCTGAATACACGTGGTTCTCATCACTTCCTTTTAAAACTTGAAACATAAAATTGATTATTTAGGTTCTAACCATAATTTACTTGGTACGTTCAGTTCTTTGGAAAAAAATCGATTGAAGTGAAGTTTTTTATACTACATCAAACGCATTACTAAGTCTTAATTATGCGTCCTTGAAGGTTTTTGCATTCTCAGTACACATCGTTCTCATCACTTCAAGTTGAAACCTTAAAGATGAAATGGACAACTTAGGTTCTAACCACAAGTCTAGTAATAGTCAACCTCATTTGCTTGATACGTTCAGCTCTTTTGAAAAAAATCGATTGAAGTGAAGTTTTTTATACTACATCAAACGCATTACTAAGTCTTAATTATGCGTCCTTGAAGGTTTTTGCATTCTCAGTACACATCGTTCTCATCACTTCAAGTTAAAAGCTTGAAGATGTAATGGATAACTTTGGTTCTAAACAAGTCCAGTAACAGTCAACCTCATTTGCTTGATACGTTCAGCTCTTTAAAAAAAAATCAATTGAAGTGAAGTTTTTTATACTACATCAAACGCATTACTAAGTCTTAATTATGCGTCCTTGAAGGTTTTTGCATTCTCAGTACACATCGTTCTCATCACTTCAAGTTAAAAGCTTGAAGATGTAATGGATAACTTTGGTTCTAAACAAGTCCAGTAACAGTCAACCTCATTTGCTTGATACGTTCAGCTCTTTTGAAAAAATCAATTGAAGTGAAGTTTTTTATACTACATCAAACGCATTACTGTGTCTTAATTACTTGTACTTGAAGGTTCTCGGGTTCTCAATACTCGTCGTTCTCATCACTTCAAGTTAAAAGCTTGAAGATGTAATGGATAACTTTGGTTCTAAACAAGTCCAGTAACAGTCAACCTCATTTGCTTGATACGTTCAGCTCTTTAAAAAAAAATCAATTGAAGTGAAGTTTTTTATACTTTATCAAATGCATTAATAAGTCTCAATTATGCGTTGTTAAAGGTTCTCGGGTTCTCAATACTCGTCGTTCTCATCAATTCAAGTTAAAAGCTTGAAGATAAAATGGATAACTTAGTTTCTAACCACAAGTCAAGTAACTGTAAACCTCATTTGTATGATACGTTCAGCTCTTTTGAAAAAAATCGATTGAAATTAAGTTTTTTATAATTCATCAAACGCATTACTGTGTCTTAATTACTTGTACTTGAAGGTTCTCAGGTTTTCAATGAACGTCGTTCTCATCACTTCAAGTTAAAAGCTTGAAGATGTAATGGATAACTTTGGTTCTAAACAAGTCCAGTAACAGTCAACCTCATTTGCTTGATACGTTCAGCTCTTAAAAAAAAACCAATTGAAGTGAAATTTTTTATACTTCATCAAAGACAATACTAACTCTTAATTACGCGTACTTGAAGGTTCTCGGGTTCTGAATACACGTGGTTCTCATCACTTCCTTTTAAAACTTGAAACATAAAATTGATTATTTAGGTTCTAACCATAATTTACTTGGTACGTTCAGTTCTTTGGAAAAAAATCGATTGGAGTGAAGTTTCTTTTACTACTTCAAACACATTACTAAGTTTTAATTATGCGTCCTTGAAGGTTTTTGCATTCTCAGTACACATCGTTCTCATCACTTCAAGTTGAAACCTTAAAAGATGAAATGGACAACTTAGGTTCTAACCACAAGTCTAGTAACTATCAACCTCATTTGCATGATACGTTAGTTCTTTCGAAAAAATCAATTGAAACAAAGTCTCTTATATTACATCAAACGCATTAATGAGTCTTAATTAAGCGTCCTAAAAGGTTTTTTAGGTTTTCAATACACATGGTTCTCATTCCTTCAAGTTAAAACCTTGAAGATGAAATAGATAACTTGGGTTCTAACCACAAGTCTAGTAATAGTCAACCTCATTTGCTTGATAAGTTCAGCTTTTTCGAAAAAAATCGATTGAAGTGAAGTTTTTTATACTTAATGAAACACATTACTAAGTCTTAATTATGCGTCCTTGAAGGTTCTCGGTTTCTCAATACACGTTGTTCTCATCACTTCAAGTTAAAACCTTGAAGATGAAATGGATAACTTAGGTTCTAACCACAAGTCTAGTAATAGTCAACCTCATTTGCTTGATACGTTCAGTTCTTTACAAAAAAATCTATTGAAGTGAAATTTTTTATACTTCATCAAACGCATTACTAAGTCTTAATTATGCGTCCTTGAAGGTTCTCGGTTTCTCAATACACGTTGTTCTCAACATTACAAATTAAAACCTTAAAGATGAAATTGATAACTTAGGTTCTAACCATAAGTTAAGAAACTGTCAACCTTATTTGCTTGATACGTTCAGTTCTTTGGAAAAAAATCGATTGGAGTGAAGTTTCTTATACTTCATCAAACGCATTACTAGGTCTTAATTATGCGTTCTTCAAGGGTCTCGGGTTCTTAATACACGTGGTTCACATAAATTCAAGTTAAAACCTTGAAGATGAAATAGATAACTTAGGTTCTAATCAAAAGCTTAGTAACTGTCAACCTTATTTGCTCGATACGTTAAGCTCTTTAAAAAAAATCAATTGAAGTGAAGTTTCTTATACAACATCAAACGCATTACTAAGTCTTAATTGCACGTCCTTTAAAGTTCCCAGGTTCTCAATACACGTTGTTCTCATCACTTCAAGTTAAAACCTTGAAGATGAAATGGATAACTTAGGTTCTAACCACAAGTCTAGTAATTTTCAACCTCGTTTGCTTGATACGTTCAGCTCTTTCGGAAAAAATCAATTGAAGTGAAGTTTTATATACTTTATTAAATGCATTAATAAGTCTTAATTATGCATCCTTGTAAGTTTTCGGGTTCTCAATAAACGTCCTTCTCATCACTTCAAGTTAAAACCTCGAAGATGAAATGGATAACTTAGGTTATAACCACAAGTCAAGTAACTGTCAACCTGATTTGTATGATACGTTAAGTTCTTTTGAAAAAATTCGATAGATGTGAAATTTTTTATACTTCATCAAACGCGTTACTAAGTCTTATTAAGCATCCTTGAAGGTTCTCGGTTTCTCAATACATGTCATTCTCATCACTTCAAATTAAAGTCTTGAAGATGAAATGGATAACTTATGTTCTGATGTGACTTGGATCGACAATCACCAACCTCGGCTGAGCATATAGTCAAACTTTATTTTCTGACTATTTATCTAGTTTGCAGGATGACAAGTTGGTGTTCACGCAAGAGCAAAGCTCCACCACCAAGGCGATTTCGAGACTGGCAAACATCTAGATTTGAGGACAAATCCTCAATCACCTAGAGAGGATAATGTGCCACAGGGTCCATCGAACTATCACAAATCAAGGTATGTAAATTAACCATTTGTTGGAAACTTGTAGCCATTTTATGGTTTATGATATCTGCATTTGTAATAGTTTTTAGGTAGGATTGTGATTGATCAAAAGCTTGGAGCAAGAGGAGTGCTAATCCAAGAACTAGATGTTGATCAAGGTTGGCATGCGCAACAAAGCATCAAGCAGGTAGCAACGGTGCAACAGAAGCAGCTGGGTGCAGCAGGGCGTGCACGAGAAATTAGCAGCGCACGCAAGAAGGATGCCAGACAGTGCACAGTAGTAGGATGTATGATTGAATGTTGGCACACACAGGAAGTCCATCTGATTGAAAGCCGCCATGCGCGGACAAAGATATAGCTAAAAGAAAGGAGTGCGCATCCCCGAGCAAAAGAAATGCTCACTCGCGTACAACTTACCAGCCGTACTCAAATGGCTAGTTTTGGCCAACAACTATTTTTCCCTATTGCTTTCTTTCTTCTTCTCAAATCTTTTTCTTCCTCTACTCAAGCTTCAATGCAAACCTTTGTAACGTTTAGACAATAGATTGAATATTTAGAATTGATTGAAGAAGTTTTCTTCATTGTGAGTTCTCCGTGAGAGTTCTTGGTTTACAGCATCAGGGCATTGCGCTAGATGGCCTCACCAATTGTGCCACGAGTTTTTGGATTACTCGGTGGTTCTCTTATCCTCGTCTGTCTCTCTTCACTCTCCTTAGAGTTGGAAACGAGAGGAACATGAAGAAATCCAATCGCCCTACGCTGTGAAACATCGCCAGCGATGTTTCTTTGTATAGAGCATCAAAATTGCTTTTGGGCAGGATATGGGCATTCCCTCACCTTCCATTCTTCCCGTCAGCCACTTTTGAGGGAGAAGTAACAAGTGTAAGGACCTTCGTCCTGTTTGCTAGCATTCACTTTTTCTGCGAAGCAGAAATATGTCAATCAGTGCATTGGGCGTCTGACGATCCAGCAAGGACCTCTTTCATCAACCGACATTCTTTGAGGTAATTGTAACACCCGACATTTTCAGTCAAATGATTTTCTTAACGGAATTAACTGTCACCCTTATTTTTGGACCTTTTGATTTAAATTTAATACCAAGATTTGTTCCAAATTGTGTGAACTAGGTTGAGTGGCAAAATTGAAATTAGGGTGGGCTGTGATCGATATATAAAGGAGATGGAAAGTTTTTAAATCTCACCGATATCACTGTAGCCGACACTTTCTCCTTTCAGCGATTTCCCTCTCCCGAGCTCTCGCTCTCTGCCTGCCAGTAATCCTTCCTTCGACGATCGGTTCCCTTCCCATTTCTCGGATACTCTACGCTCGAGGTATGGATTAGACAATGTAATTGTCCGTTAGTTGTTAAACTCTGTTTTCAGCTTGGTGTTGGAATTTGGTTTCTCCAATGGCCGAGTAGCTATAGCAACATTTATAACCTAGATTTTTGTAATGTCATTTTCGAATCGATTATGGACATTTAATATAACCGACCCTGATTAATCGTTAGTTGGACCTAGCTGTTTTGGTTTTGGATTTTTGACTGCACACAGAGAACTAGACTAGGGGATTCGGGAATGACTTTAGTTATTAGATTCTAGGATGACTTGTGATTGGAACTTTTAGGGTTTTGTTTTAACTACTGTGATGTGAAATGTTTTAGGTGAAGAAGTTCGAAGAAAAGGAGCTCAAGTTGCTAAGGAAACCAGATAAGTGAATGTGTAAGATTTCCGGCCATTAGGGCCCTACATCACAAGGATGCTAGGAAGAAACCAATATGATGATTAGAAGTTATTTAAGCTACTGTCTGTTACTTATGTTGATGTTTGACTTAATGGTATGATTTCTCGTCGGATGAATGCACTATTCTGTGGCTTGATGAGTTAGGAGTTCTCATGTTCATGCATCACGAACGTTTCATGCATCACGAACGTTTTATGCATATGATAATGTTTTAAGAGCATGTTTTCCTCATGAACAAGATAAGAACATAAAACTTATGCAACGTGAATTAAGCGAGGGTTGGGGGTGGTTTGGCGTATGTCACTATCCAAAAGAAAGGACCATGATACGACCTGCAAGGAACTATGTACACTCTCACTGTCAACCCCCTTTACCGGCACAAATCCTCTCTTAATTCACACAACCTGAATGATGAATATGAATGATGAATATGAATGATGAGCATGAATGATGATTATGAACGATGAATACGAACGATGAACAAGAATGAAGACCTTGAGTATGAATATGAATAAGAAAAGATTCATGAACATTTGTTTTCTTAAAATGAGCATTCATGCATACTTGTTAGCATTGCATTTCTTATTAAGCATTAGGCTTATAGTTTAAACCTTATGATGTAGGTGAAGATTTAGCAGGTGAGGATTCCAAGTTCAGTGATGATGTCTAAAGGCTGGTTGCAGGATGGTGCTCAGGGTGGAAGACTGTGGCAGACAGGCGAATATAACCCATAATTAAGCTCATAATGTGTCAGTAAGATTTATAATGAACTGATGTTTAAGTAGAATAAGATTATATTTTAACATTGAGCTTCGTAATTGTCTGGTTTAACTACTGAGTCTGGGGATGATTTTAAAGATATAGACAGAGTTACTTTAATTAAGTCTTCCGTATAAGAATGTTTGGATGAGTCTCTAATTTTCATACATATGAGTGTTGAGTCAATGTGGATTGAAGTCTATTAAGAGTTTGCATCCACCGATAGATATCCCCTATCGGAAGATGTTAAGAGTTTGCATCTACCGACGGATGATTTCTATCGGAAGGTGTATTAAGTGAACACGTGAATTGCACATGTCTATCGGTAGATGTAAGGTATTTCAAATACCGGATGATATAAGAGCTAGTTTGTCGTCTAGTGACCGGTAGATGTTTTACCATCGGTCGATGCGAGTCTATGACTCTATCGGCAGATGCAATTTAAGAGATGTTTAGAAACAGATGTGTCGCGTGGCGGGCACGTGACCATCGGTCGATGCGAGTCTATGACTCTATCGGCAGATGCAATTTAAGAAATATTTAGAAACAAATGTGTCGCGTGGCGGGCACGTGACCATCGGTCGATGCAAGTCTATGACTCTATCAACAGATGCAGTTTAGGAGATGTTTGCAAAAAAAAATATATATAATACTAATAATGAACAAGGTGCATGAAGTAAGAACCGATTGATTAAGAAGTTAAGTTATGAATTACGTGGCGACTCCAACTGGGGTTGTTACATTCCTCACCTTCGTTCTTGTTACCAACATCATACGATAAATACATTAAGTCTAATGCTTAGTAATGAGTGCACTAAACATAATATTTACATAAATGCTTTACATTTGTAAAAGTTATTCATTTTGTTTCATTTCTTTAACATTAGCACAACCGTCTACTCAGTAGACCACATACTTGCCCCGTGAGAACCAAGACTTGCCCCATAAGAACTAGGCCTTGACCCGTGAGAACACATGACATAATACGTGAGATCCTTAGTTCATTATCATTCTTTATTTCAATTTTCATAAAGGCATGCTAGTAAAATAGTTCGTATGCATATTTTGGAAAAACATGATGCATGAGGAAATATACACGTACAACATTCATCAAAAACTATTCCTAACGTTCCATTAACGTTTATAGCCCGTAGGTAGACAAAACTCTTAATTAATAGCTAACGCTCTATCCTAGGCTACCCGACTCATCAAAAATCCCTACTACTATCGAACATTATCATTACACACAATTCTAACATCGATACGACGCAGGGCCTTAAGGGCTGGAAACCTAACACTCACTTACCTGGCGTCTTAGCTATGTCGTGCACCATCCTTTGAGCTTGGGTTACCTAAGGCATTTCACAACACATCATTAGTATCAACTCTAAACCATCGAATTCAAAACTAATCGAAACCCCTAACTAAGAAAATTTTTCCTATAATTCTAATTCACTTTATTCGGGCATTCTATCGAGCTATTCGCGCTCAAAACAAACCAAACTCCATTAATGGAAATTTTACAACCTCTAATCACCCAAATTAGCCCTAATTAACAACCAAAATCATTAATTCCCTCAATCCACCTAAATAACAACAAATGTATCATCAATGGGCAATAATATTGTTAAACTATCAATTTCTAACAAAACCCACGATTTCTCAACCCTAACTCGAATTAACCCTAACCAAAATCAACCCTAAAACAACAACTAAACTTGCCTAGAGCATAGAACTTACCTAGAGTATCTATTTGGGGAAGAAAAATGCCAGAATCGGAGGAGTTGATCGCCGTTGGAGAGAAATGACCGTGGAGGAGAAATCGCACGGGAGGAGAAATCGCACGGGAGGAGGGGAAGTCTGGAGAAAAAAAAACTGATGGGGGGGGGGGGAATTCTTTTTATTAAAAATTTAGTTGTCTAATTACCTGTTTGCCCTTTTATTTATTCTTCGCTTAATTTGTTATTTCGTCTATTGATTTGGTTTCTCCAAAATTTCTTTATTTCTCCAAATATTCCAACTTATTCCTAGGGTTCTAACGAAACTTCCCGTTCGCAAATCGGGCTTAATTTACTATTTTTACGAATTAAAACTCTATAAGGCTTAAAAAAATAAAAACCCATAAACCAAAATTTCCGGGCGTTACACCATCAATGGCAGAAATTCAAAAATTGCAACTGCCCTGTAAACTTGATTCAGATTTTTGCTTAAACTTTGAAAATCTATAACTAATTGTATACTTATCCAAATCCAATATATCCAAATCCAAAAGTTTACTTAAAGAGTCTATTTTAACATGGTGAAATCCATTTATCAAAAATCAAACACCATCAATGGCAGAAATTCAGACACCGCAACTGCCCTGTAACTCGATTCAGATTTTTCAACCCTAACTTCAAATATTAACCACCAACAAATTTCTTTCAATCAAACCCTTCAAACATGCATTCTCAACAAGATTATAACTCATCAATTCAAAGAAGAAAAGAAAGAAACAACAATTTCTTGCATTCTGTAACACCCGAGTTTTTCAGGTTTCTGCTCTAAAGGATATTTTCGTAAAATAGAAAATTAAGGTCTTTTCTCGAGCGGGATGTTTCATTAGAGTCCTAGTAATTTATGAGAATTTATAGAGGAATAAGAAAATTTTCAGAAACTCAAACCTATAGTATGACACCCGAGTTTAGTTTTTCCGTTATTAGTGTTTTATTTGTAAAAATAGTAAATTGAGCCCGTTTTGCGAACGAGAAGTTTTGTTAGAACCCTAGGAATAAATTGAAATATTTGGAGAAATAAGAAAATTTTAGAGAAACCAAATCGATAGGCTAATTAAAGAAATAATTGAATGATTTATAGGAGGGGCAAAAAGGTAATTTGGTAAGTTAATTTTATTAAAATTTATAAAATCCCCCCCCCCCCCCCAATTCCTTCTCTTCTCCCTCCCACGGCAGAACACCACTTCTCCCCCCTTCTCTGCGTTTCTCTCCCTCCCGCAACGAGCTTCTCTCACGCCGTCGATTCAGCGACATTTCTCCTCCGATTTCTTCGACGATTCAATACTCTAGGTAAGGTTCTACTATGCTATGATTTTAGTTTTCGATTTAGGGTTGTTATTCATTTGGTTTATCGATTTAGGATTTGTGTAATTTTAGGTTTTAGGTTAAAAATTGATAGTTTTGATGTATTGATGATTATTGATGAAAGATTAATAGTTATTGTTGATTGTTAGATTGAAAACGGATATAGGATTGGATTTTTGTGTTTGGATATATTGTTTTAATGTATATTTAAATTTGGGATTTCTAGGCGTAATCACTAAGTGTGGTTTGAGAATTAGCTATGGCACATTAAAGTAGACGTTATGGGTGACGTATAGGAGTTTGAATTGTTGAGATCGAATATCGGATTAGGGAGGAATGTGTGATTGAAAATGTGCACGTGAGGTGTTCGATAAATTGCCTGAATGAATAATTGAATTGATTGGAATTAAAGTTATGAGGATTTGAGCTCCAAATTAGTTATGGACGTGAGAAACATGTGTTGGCCCATTGGTAGCAAGTTAAATACGCTTGAGATGTTATTATGAAAATGAGAGTTTAGTTATGTCGAGCGAGTCCTAAAGCAACGTTTTGATGTTTAGGTTTTTCAGGTTCCACAGGTAAGATTTCAGATAGAGATAAATTGCTAAGAACGGGAGGTAAGTAGTGTATGCATATGTGTTGCCTTTTTGGCCTACATCACAGAACGCTAGGATTGCTTGCATGTTTTACATATTTTTAGTTTATGCATCATGTTTTAGAAAAGATATGAAAATGTTTTGAGCATGTGTTTTCACGAGTAGAAGGTAGAAACTACAACCATGTAAATGTTTAACGTCTGAAGGAAATGGTTCACCCTTTAGATGAAGTTATGGAACGACTAGAGATGGGCAAACTAATCCGCCCTCCATTGGTAGAGGATTACATGTATGAATGATAGAAATGATGAAAATAGTAGAAACGGAAACAAAATGATTATGTACGATGAAACAGTAGAAACTGCATATGTTAAGTTAAATGTTTTAAATTCATATTTGCATTACTTGTTAAGCCTTAGGCTTATAGTTTGAGTTTTGTGATGTAGGTGAGGAAGAGCAACGCGGTAAGTTTTCGTGAGTATGCTAGGATTATGGACGCTGTTGGAGGAGTACGACCATGGCGGCAACCCGACAATATTGTTAGGGCGATTCCAACCATGGTTAGTATGAATACGAGTCTGTGATTAGTAGGTGTACGTGTCGGTTTTGTTAATGAAGTGAACAAAAATGTTTATGTATGTGGATAGAATGTTTTGATAGAAAAAAATATATGTATAGTCAAGTTTTGATGTGAATGTTATGGGAGTAGAACGTTTAGGATGTGAACTCTTTATTTGAAAAAATATACTGGAATTGTTTGGATGTTTCTTTTTACTTGTAAGGATATGCTCGATTTTTAGTGCAATCCACGCAGTTTGTTTTCGTGAATTTTAAATACGTTTTCGGATACCTTTTTGGGGGTCGTTTTAAGTCGGGATTTTAAGGGTTGAGGTATTTTATGTTTAGAAATGTTTGAAGTAAGTTTGCGGATGAAGTGTAGGTGAAAGAAAAGGAGAAAAATAGAAAAAAATGTTGAAAGGATGAGGTTGGGCGTGGAGGAGGCACGAGGGCGCGCGCAGCAGGCGCACGAGGCCGCGCGCAGCAGGTGCGCTGGGCGCCCAGGCGATCGATTGGCACTGGGCGTCGATCGATCGCCGTACGCATTGGGGCGCGATCTGTTTGGGCGACGCGCCGCGTCAGCGCACAGCGCGCGTGCTGTTTGGGCGACGCGCGTGTCGCACCACCCGAGGGCCAAAGTGTTTTTTTTTTTTAAATTTACTTTTCAAAACACATTTCAACCCGACTTTTTACGATACTTTTTAAACGTATTTTACGAGCGACTCCTATGTATTTTAAAGGATTTTATGGACCCAAAAACTGAGCCAACACTTTATCAAAAAATAGTTTTAGCCTCGTTTTAAATGTTTTAAAACTCAAAATATTTTACGCTCAAAATGTCTAAGTCAAAGTTAGACCCTAAAGGTCGATAGAGGTGGGTCAATTGTCTAAGTCCATTTTCTTTTAAAGTGTTAAGTAAAAATGAAAAATTTTATGTGAACTTACGGGGGTTTAAGTCAATGTAAAGTCAAGTCCTGTGACGGCCTTAGAGAGGGTCGTGGTTGTTGCACATTCAAACTCTCTATTCACAAACCCGAAATCAATAACCCCACGAAAACCATGTTTGATTACATTAACGTCTTAAATTCCATGAAACTTAAACCAAACTCTTACCTTCAAGCTGAAACCGCAAGAGGAGGAGGATAAAATGGAAAAAAACTTCACGGGGAGTGGGCAAAATTGAGGCTTCAGCAATTTAGGTGTGTGTGTGTGTGTGTGTGAGAGAGAGAGAGAGAGAGAGAGAGAGTGAAAGAGAAATTGGATTTTAATGAAATGCTTAACTCATTTTAACCCACCTATTTCAAATCTACTTTATAAATCATAAACATACATTTCACATCCCTTTTTTAATTTTTAACATCTCTTTTATCCTATAATCACAACCTCTTAATATCACAAAAAAGATAATTAAATATAGAAAGGTATGCACATAATTATTTTTTTAAGGATACGATAAATTTCTGGGTGTTACAATAGCATTGTTGATGTTATCTTGTTAGTCTCTTTGAATTTACTTGTTTTGATTGAGTGTTTTGTAATGTGGCTGATAGCTTTTCCTTGTGGACCGTTAGGATGACCGAGGTTTACCACTGGCCATAAGGCCTGACATATTTACCGTGTAAAGTAGTCGCCTTTAAGAGGTAGTGACAGATTTGCCGTGTGAGGCAATCACGTTCAAAGGGTGTGGGACAGTGAGTCTCCTTCCCTAAGGGTTGCCTAGACTCGATATCATTACATTTAATATTATTTGCAAGTTTATTTTGTTTGATTAACTTGTTTTTTGATTGTGTTGTTTGACTAAATGTTTAGGACCTATTTAAATTGCGTCTTGTGTTTTAGTTGTCATGCTAGTTGTGATTAAATCCTCGGTTAGTTGCAAGTGGTTTGCATAACTAATCTTGATCTAATTGGTAATTGGTGCGCAATTGAGTCATTTTGTTTTGTTGTATTTAGTAATTTGTTTTTGTTACACTTTTTAATTCCCATTGTGAATGTAGCGTTTTTGTGGTTAAATGTCCTTTAAACTACACACCATTTCGACCACGCGCAATTCCACTTGAGAAGATGCAAGGTAATATTGACTCAAACTAGTACATTTCACTTTCTACCATTTGTGTTTCTTTATTTTTATAGCAAGTGTCTGTTCAGATGGAAGAATCTTCGGAATTGTTGATCGAGAGCATTATAACATTAATATTTCAATTAAATTTATATTTTTTTGTTCTGGTGTAAGTGTTGCTCTTATCTTCTAGTGTTAATGCTTGCTGATTTTAGAGTTTGGATTATCTTTCTAATTGGAATTCTTTTCAGTAAAACCAAGAACAAAGCCTTTATTTCAAAAAAAAATTGTTTTGTGATTGTTTTGTTGTTTCCAGACTCTATTTGCTGAATTAATCAGGTTGCTTTTTTTCTGAACTGTTGCACCAAATCATTTTTTGTTTTTAATGATAACTACTTTTGAGCTTATGAAAAGTGTTTTATTGCTACAAGTTAATTTTTCTGCCTGACTTAAAACTGTTCTCTTGGGTTTGAGTGTGTTCTGCTATTTCAAGTATTCAATTTGTCTCACAAATTATTTACTGTGTTTAAAAGAAAATATTTTAGAGCTTGAAAGAAAATTGAGATAGTACAAATTGGATATTGCCTTTTAAACCAAAACCAAGTTTTATTTTCTTCACCCGCAGCTTCCTGAATTTTGTTGGATGATTATCCTTTATTTATCTTTCCTTGGGTTTAATATTTAGATGTTGTGATGTAAAGTGGGCTATCCTGCTTTTCCAAATTTGAGCATATTATGCTTGTGCTGAATTGTAAGCGTCTTACTTAGCTTATAACCATTTTGTTATTACTAGACCTTATCTTACTATAGTTTACCTTTAACGGTTGTCAAAGGGTTATAGTAACAGGAGGAACTTGGAAGTTCACCAACTTCATCGGCCATTCTCTCAATTTGAGGTCAAATCCTCAATCATTTGGAGATGATGATATGCCTAGGATCGGTAATCACCAACATCAGCCGAGCGCATAGTTGGACTTTATTTTCTAACTATTTATCTAGTTTGCAGGAAGACAAGTTGGAGTTGACGCAAGGGCAAAGCTCCACCACCAAGGCGATTTTGAGACTGGCAAGCCTCTGGATTTGAGGACAAATCCTCAATCACCTGAAGAGGTTAATGTGCCACGGGCTCCATTGAACTGTCACAAACCAAGGTAGGTGAATTAACCAAATTCTCGTCTAACCGGTTTGTCTATTGATTACAGATAAAGGCTTCCATAAAGCTTGGATTGGAATCATCAAGGGAAATTTGTTTTCCCTTTAACAAATATTGTAACCAAGCTTTTGTTTGTTTTAGTTTGTAGGAAAACTTGAGTTTCACTTAAATTTATTTGTTGGCAAACTTGTACCTATTTTAGGGTTTATGATATTTGCATTTGTAATAGTTTTTAGGAAAGATTAGGTTTGACTAAAAGCTCGGAGCAAGAGGAATGCTAATCCAAGAACTAGATGCTGATCAAGGTTGGCATGCGCAGCAAAGCTTCAATTAGACAACAGCGGCACAAGGGAAGCAACTGGGTGCAGCAGGGTGCACACGGGAAATCAGCAGCGCGTGCAAGAAGGCAAACGGACAGCGCGCAGTGCGAGATTGAATGTTGGTGCGCACAAGAAGGCCAGCTAATTGAAGCTCGTGCACGCGGACGAAGACACAGCTAAATGCGAGGAGCTCATGTAACACCCGACAATTTTGGCCAGGTGATTTTCTTAACCATTTTGATTGTCACCCTTTTTATTAACCTTTATGATTTTAAATTTAATGTCAAGACATATTTATTACAAGTTGAGTGAAACTAGGTTGGGTGGAAAGTTTGTAATTAAATTGGATTTTACTTAATATATATAGAAAATGGAAACCTTAAACCTCACAAAAACCTCACTGTAGCCGACACATTCACTCTCGGCGATTTCTCTCTTCTCTAGAGCTCTCTCTCTCTCTGCCAGCTACAGCTCCTTTTGGCGACCGATTCTTCAGTCTCCACCCCGACGAATCCACACCCTAGGTAAGACTCGATAATGTAGTTGCTGGTTAACCATTTTGAGCTCTGTTTTTCAGCTAAGCTCTGAAGTTTCGGATTCTTCAATGGCAGAGTTATTTTAGTGACATTTTAATCCGCATTTAGTAATGGCTTTTCCAATTTGAATCTGGACATTAAGATAATCGACTGTGTTCAACTGCTAGGTTGAATCTGATTATTTAGGATCTGAAAACTGAATCCATGCACACAAGGTGCTGACTAGAGAACCTAGAAGTACAAATGTGTTAGATTCTAGGATAACTATTGGTTAGGACTTTTAGGATTTTGTTTAACTCTGTAATGTGAAATGTTCTAGGTGAAGAAGATTGCAGAGAACGGCTCCATCTGCTAAGGAAACCAGGTAAGTGAATGTGTAGGATTGCCCGACCATTAGGGTCCTACATCACAGGGGTGCTAGTTAGAAGTTGTCTTTCGATGTTTAAAGATTATCTGAGCTTTTGTCTGTTAGTTACGATACTTGAACTGAAAGAATGATTCTTGTTAGATGTATGAACTATTCAGTATAATGATGAACCAAGGGTATCCCTGCTCATGCATCACGAATATTTCTCAAGCATATGAAAATGTTTTAACTGCATGTTTTCTCTCATGAACAAGATATGAATATGAAACCTATGCAACATGGATTATGAGAGGGTTAGAGGCGGTTTGGCGATGTCACTGTCCAAAAGAGGGACCAAGAATACGACCCGCAAGGGACATGTACACTTTCACTGTCGAACCCCCTTTACCGGCACAAATCCTCTCTTAATCCATACAATGTAAATGATGAATATAAATGATGAATATGAATATGAGTATGAACAAGAACGAGAAAAGATTCATGAGCATGTGTTTCTTTAAACTGTGCATTCATGCATATGTGTTAGCATTGCATTCCTTACTAAGCATTAGGCTTATAGTTTAAACCTTATGATGTAGGTGAAGAATTAACAGGTGAGGATTCCAAATTCAATAAGGAAGTCTAAGGCTGGTTGCTTGATGTGCTCAGGGTGACAGTGCGTGGTTGGAAAAGGCGATTATGACCCGTGGTTACTGCTCATGTGATGTCAGTAAGGATTACAAGAACTGAGGTTAAAATAGGACGAGTTGTCTCATATCATTAGATACTAGAATATGACTGATACAATTTCTAAGTAGGATGAGATTTCTCTTAAGAGCGTCATTTACCGGTTTTAGCTTTTGAGCTAGGGAATGATTTTGAGAATTTATATATATGTGATGGTCTGTTTTAATGAAGTCTTCCGCTATGTATACTCAGATTGAGTTTATGTTTAAGTCAGAGCAGGATTATATTGTCATGATGAGAGTGTGTATAAATTTGGTTGTCCTCTATGGGTAAATGTCAAAGGTGTTTGCCTACCGATGGATGTTTTCTGTCAGTAGAAGTCGTTAATAAGTTAGGGTTTCCTGTCTTTAGGGTAAAGTCTATCGGATGATGTGAGTAGTGTTGTTTTGATCGGATGAGTAAATCATCCGGCTGACGTCATCGGCAGGAGTAGTTTAGTCTTTGTCGTTTTGTGATCGGATGATGTGAGTAAAGATGAGTAATCGGATGATGTGAGTAGTGTTGTTTTGATTGGATGAGTAAATCATCCGGCTGACGTCATCGGCAGGAGTAGTTTAGACTTTGTCGTTTTGTGATCGGATGATGTGAGTAAAGATGAGTAATCGGATGATGTGAGTAGTGTTGTTTTGATCGGATGAGTAAATCATCCGGCTGACGTCATCAGCAGGAGTAGTTTAGACTTTGTCATTTTGTGATCGGATGATGTGAGTAACGATGAGTAATCGGATGATGTGAGTAGTGTGGTTTTGATCGGATGAGTAAATCATCCGGCTGACGTCATCGGCAGAAGTAGTTTAAACTTTGTCGCTTTGTGATCGGATGATGTGAGTAAAGATGAGTAATCGGATGATGTGAGTAGTGCTGTTTGATCAGAAGAGTAAATCATCCGACTGACGTCATCGGCAGGAGTAGTTTAAACTATGCCGTATTAGGATCGAATGATGTTGTTTATCCTATAGGATGATGTTGTTTATTTTATCGGATGAGTGTATATAAGTTTGTCGTTAGCAATCGGATTAAGTTTAAAGTGGCACGTGGGATAAACATGTTGATCGGTGGATGTTTGCAAATCCATGCAGCCCCGCGAACGATGAAGTTGCGAGGTCTGAGGGCACCTCCCTTCGGCCCGATCGTATTATGAAATCAATGTCTGAGTCTAGTCGCCCTGCTCTGCGACTAGTTATGCTGACATTTTTATGGATGAGACGAGTGTTGAAGAGTTAGTTTTGTCAGATACGACAATGGTTTAAAGTTCTTTCTGTAAAAAAAAATGTGTGTGCAGAAAGCATATTTAGAGTAAAAGTCCCACGAAAATATGAATTAGTCTTGGCCCTTAACGGGGTCGTGACAGCGCACGTCGCCGAGCAAAAGAAAAGCTCGCGTGCAAGCACGTGACCAGCCGTACTCCACATCTCTTTCTTTCCTTTACTTAAGCTTCAATCCAAACCTTTGTAACGTTTAGACAATAGATTGAATATTTGGAATTGAGTGAAGAAGTTTTATTCATTGTGAGTTCTCCGTAAGAGTGCTCGGTGCACAGCATCGGTGCATTGCGCTCATGGCTACACCAATTGTGCCACGAGTTTTTGGATTACTCGGTGGTTCTCTTATCCTAGTCTGTCTCTCTTCACTCTCCTTAGAGTTGGAAGCAAGAGGAACGTGGAGAAATCCAGTCGCCTTACACTGTGAAACATCGCCAGTGATGTTTCTTCGTCTAGAGCATCGAAATTGATTTTGGGCCAGATATGGGCATTTTGAGGGATAAGTATCGAGTGTAAGGACCGTCATCCTGTTTGCTGGAATTCACTTCATATGTGAGGCAGAATTATGTCGATCACCACATTGGGCGTCTGACGATCCAGCAAAGAACCCTTTCATCAACCGACATTCTCTGAGGTAATTATAGGTAATTCTACCAAGTAATGCCCAACACCCACTTCACCACCAATTCGACAATGCTTGTTTTCATTAGCCACTATTTTTACGCGTTTAGACTCTGTTAGTGTCTGTTTGGGGTGCTCTTCTAGCACCGTTCCATTTGCTTACTATTTCCACTTATGTATGCTCTATTTAGGTCCCAATTTTTGTGTCAGGTTCTAACCACAGATCCAGTAACTGTCAACCTTGTTTGCTTGATACGTTCAGCTCTTTGGGAAAAAATCGATTGAAGTAAAGTTTTTTATATTTTATCAAACGCATTACTAAGTCTTAATTACGCGTCCTTGAAGGTTCTCGGGTTCTCAATACACGTCGTTCTAATCACTTCAAGTTAAAACCTTGAAGATAAAATGGATAGCTTAGGTTCTAACCTCTAGTCCAGTAATAGTCAACCTCACTTGCTTGATACGTTCAACTCTTTTGGAAAAAATCAATTTAAGTGAAGTTTCTTATACCACATCAAACGCATTACAAAGACTTAATTACGCTTCTTTGAAGGTTTTCAAGTTCTCAATACACATGGTTCTCATCAATTCAAGATAAAACCTTGAAGATGAAATGCATAAATTAGGTTTTAACCACATGTCCAGTAACCATCAACCTCATTTGCTTGATACCATCGTTTCTTTCATAAAAAATCGATTCAAGTGAAGTTTTTTATACTTCATCAAACGTATTACCAAGTCTTAATTACGTGTACTTGAAGGTTCTCGGGTTCTTAGTATACGTCGTTCTTATCACTTCAAGTTAAAATCTCGAAGATGAAATAGACAACTTAGGTTCCAACTGCAAGTCCAATAATAGTCAACCTCATTTGCTTGACACGTTCAGTTCTTTCAGAAAAAATTGATTGAAGTGAAGTTTTTTTATACTTTACCAAACGCATTAATAAGTCTTAATTACGCCACATTGAAGGTTCTCGGGTTCTTAATACACATTGTTCTCATCACTTCACGTTAAAAACTTGAAGATGCAATGGATAACTTAGGTTCTAACCACAAGTCCAATAACTGTCATCTCATTTGCTTGATACGTTTAGTTCTTTAAAAGAAAATCGATTGAGGTGAAGTTTCTTATACTTCATCAAACATAGTACTAAGTCTTAATTACACGTCCTTGAAAGTTCTCAGGTTCTCAATATATGTGGTTCTCATCACTTCAAGTTAAAACCTTGAAGATGAAATGGATAACTTAGGTTCTAACAACAAGTGCAGTAACTTTCAACCTCATTTGCTTGATACTGTCAGTTCTTTCAAAAAAATCGATTAAAGTGAAGTTTCTTACACTACTTCTAACGCATTACTGAGTCTTAATTATGTGTCCTTGAAGGTTCTCGGGTTCTCAATAGACTTCGTTCTCATTACTTCAAGGTAAAATCTTGAAGATGAAATGGATAACTTAGGTTCTCACCACAAGTCCAGTAGCTGTTAATCTCGTTTGCTTGATAAGTTAAGCTATTTTGCTAAAAATCAATTGAAGTGAAGTTTTTTGTACTTTATCAAACGCATTACTATGTCTTAATTATATTTCTTTGAAGGTCTCGGGTTCTAAATACACGTCGTTCTTATCATTTCAAGTTAAAACTTTGATGATGAAATGGATAATGACATGCCTCGTGTTGCATGCAAAAAGAAATTTAGTAAAATCTCTTGCATTATCTAAGCTCTTTACTTATTACGTGTTCTCTTTTTGTAGGTGTAATATTGAGGAAGGATTGCACTTGGAGCACAAGGAAGAAATCACCAAATGGCCTATGGGAATTTGTCTTCCTGGCCCTTTAAATGTGTAATTTTATTTTCAAACTTATTTGGCATACATTAGCCTTTATTGTATGGATTATTATATAGCATCATGTATTAGATTGTGTGGTTAAGGTTAGATGTATGTGGTGGATTATGGGTTGAAGAAATTAAATTATTCATCAACTTAAAGGAGCCCAAAGGAAGCCATGACCCAAAGAAGAGCCCACATTTAAAGGTATGAAATTGCAGGTAAAATTGTTAGTGGGTGCAAAGATTGATGACATGTCCAAAATTGGGCCATTGATCAAGTAAGGGCGCGAGCAGCATCTGATGGCACGCGTGGGCAGGCGGAGCTGCGCGGGCAGAGGCGCGCTGGAACACGCGGGCAGGCGCGTGCTGGAGGCATGGATCATTGATGTGGCACGCTGGCTGTCATCCGATGGAGCACACAGGTTTGCTAATCTTGCGCGCTGGCTGGCATCCGATGGCGCGCGCGAGGTAGCATTCTAGTTGGTTGATGGCGCGCGCACCAGATCCTTCTCCTCGGCCATTGATGCATCTTCAAATCCAATGGTCCATTTTCATCCTTGCCTAACCCTAATCCACCTAGGTTGTCTATTTAAGCATGTCATTGGTGTTTGTACACAACTTTTGCCCAAATATAAAATACCTATTTTCCTACCAAGGTTCTTTTCCTTTGGTTTTTCCTTGATTCTTTGAATCAAGTGGAGTAGCCCTCCATTGTTAGCCTAGCCTTCGGGTTGCTAGGTTAACTCTTATTGATTCCTTCGCCTTCTCCATTGGGAGTAGGAGTTGAGGAAGAAAACCTAGGGCCTAGGTGGTTGTTTTCCTCCGGGAAAACGTGCTCCCAAGAGCTCAAACGTAAGATAGCTCCTCGGGACCTTCAAAGGTATTTCCATCTTTATCATTTCCGTTACATTTTCACACATATTCCACCTTTAATTTCTTGTAATTTTTCTTCATCTTCATCTACTCATTCTTCACGATTTCACACACTCATTCCACCTTTATTTTACTCATCCATCTGTTCTTCCATTATTATTTCCTTAATATTCGGCCTCCATAGCACACACCTTCACCTCATTCTCTTGCATGTTATTTTCCACTTTTGTTACTTTGAAATCTTGGATTTGTCACTTACGCACACACAGAGCACTTTTGATTATTTGTGGGTATTACACGGCCCCTTTTCTAAGGGCCACCGTGTCAAGTGGTATCAGAGCCAAGGATGCTTCCCTCATGGTTTTTGGTTGCATTGACGTTAGTCAAAATATAGCACGAAATCGGGATAACGACTCGTTTACTTTCTAGCAATATTTTCACTTCTATGTTTGAGCTAACTTGTGCTATTTTTGCTTTATTATTTTCTGCCATTATTCTTGTCATTTAATAGCCTAATATATTGTGGAAAATATGGTATGCATTTATGGAAGAATCGGCCAAGGTATAGCTCCCTTTTTGCCTTCGGTTTTACTACTTGTTCTTCTCGGATTTCATCCTTTTTGTTGGCTCGGTTTTACTACTTTGTTATGTTTGAGCCATGATTTCATCTACAATAAATGCTGTTAACTTGTCTCAAAATCAGAATTAAAGGATGCATGAAATCGGACCAAATCTAGAAATATAAAACTGGTTTATGCTTATGGTTTTTCACCTCAGTTTTTCTAGCATTTTTTACCTCGGATTTTATGTTAAGTTGCTGAATGTTGTTCTTTATTTTAACTTATGAATCATCTAGTATATGCTAACATTTGTTCTCATTAATTTGTTTTGAAAAATCTTGGCAAAATTCTAAGTGAAATCAGACATATTACAACCGTTGATTAACTAGAAAATTCTTCTTATTATTCTGAAATTTTCATCATGTTTCTCTTGAGTAAACTTGTGTTTTATTGATATTAGTTGCTGAAATTTGAAGTTATTAAGTTTATATTAATATTAATTGAATGATTCTAGTTACAAGTTGATAACTTTGTTGAATATTTGTTAAAATTGTGGTGTTAAGCATTTATTGAAAATAATCATTTCTAAAGTTATTTTGTTAAGTGTTAGTGTTGTCATTAAGTTGTAAGCATGATCCCTATTTTTCTATTGCCTTAGCTAAGAATATATCCTTAGTGCCTAAAATTATCTAAGACATTAAGAAGATAATCACCTCACTAACTTAAGTGAATAACTTAGGCAAGAAATTGAATCTTAATTAAAAATACTTAACTATGACTAATAGAAGTGGGTTTTCACGTGACACCCCACATCAAGAACCAAACCGAGCTAGGGACACTCCCCCTCCCAAACCAACACGCCATGAGGGTGAGACTAGCATGCGAGGTGGCATGCAAAGTCAAATCAATGCCTTAACGGGCTTGGTTAACACTCTTACTCAACAAATCCAAAACGTGGCCCTTGATATGGCCCACATTAAAGAACTCATGTCAAACCTTCCCCGTAGAGAATCCCATGAACGAGTTCCTTCACAAGAGACTTCCTCTACGATTATTCCCGAACGTTCTAGACATAGAAATCCTATTCCCTAACCCTTAGAGGAAGAAGAATGGGCTGAGCCCCGACGAAGGAGACCCCGTCATTTTGAATCGAAAGATGAGGATTGGGCGGAAGATGATGAAGAATATCGCCCAAATCGTCGTAGGAATAATGACGACCTCCGCAACATTAAGATAACCATTCCCCATTTCGATGGAACAAGTGACGAGCACACTTTTTTAGATTGGGTTGACAAGGTCGAGAGAGTTTTTGAATGTCATGATTACTCCGAGAGAGTGAAGATACAACTTGCCTCCCTTGAACTTACAGGCCACGTTGCCCTATGGTGGTCCAATCTCAAAGCCCAAAGAATGAGAACCTTAGGATACCCTGTTTCAACTTGGACTTCCATGAAAGAATTAATGCACCATAGGTTCGTCCCACGTCACTACAAGCATGAACTCTTCCATTAACTCCACAACATCAAGCAAAACAATCTCACGGTCGATGAGTACCTTACGAAATTTGAGACTCTCAATATGTGATGTGCAATTGATGAGCCTGAAGAACAACTCATCGCTCGGTTTATACGAGGTTTGAACCGCGATATTGGTGACGCGGTAGAAATGCAACAATTGGAATCGATAGACTTTTAGTCATATAACTACCCCTCACAGTGGAGAGGCAATTAAAGAGAAAGCGCAAGACCGACTTGCCAAACAAATTCCCACCAAGAAATTTCAATTCCGACAAACCTACCCAAAAGCAAGAAGACAAGAAACCTTTCAATCAAAATTGGCCCCCTAAAGGATCTAGCACCACTCACAATCCCTCACCCGCAAACAAAGCCCAATAGACCTAACCAAAAAGACCAAGAGCACGCGATGTCCAATGCTTTAAGTACCTAGGGAAAGGAAACTACGCTAATGAATGCACTAACCACCGTGTCATGGTCATTAAGGAATCAACGGGAGAGTGGGAAAGTGAAGAGGATGAAGGTCAATATAATAAGGTTGAAAAATAAATAGTAGAAGAAAGTGAAGAAGAAGCCGATGAATGCACACCTCAAGAAGGACCTCTACTACTTGTTATACGAAGAACTTTAATGTCTAAAAACGTGGACAAGGATTGTCAACGTGAAAATCTGTTTTATAGTCAATGTGTGGTCAAAGACAAGATTTGTTCGATGATAATTGACGGAGGAAGTTGCATCAATACGGCCTCCCAAGACATGGTCGATAAATTAGGGCTAGTAGCCACCAATCACCTTACACCCTACAAGCTTAAATGGTTGGATGATAGTAATGACCACGTGATAACTAAACAAGTAACCGTCAACTTCACCATAGAAAAATACAAGGACTCGGTTATTTGTGACGTTGTTCGGATGAGTGCCATCCATATCCTATTAGGACGACCATGGCACTATGACCGTCGAGTACAGTATGATAGATTCCTCAATCGATACGTCTTCCATTTTGAAGGAAGAAAAATCAAGTTGCTGCCAATGACTCCTGAGCAAGTGGCTCGTGATGAGTCCGCACAAAAAGAAGGCAAGATAAAAGAAAATCTTTTATTATCAAAAGGCAGGTTGGTGTCAAACATAGAACAAGAGCCCTCTCATATCAAGTGGCATATCAATCCCCTATATGAAGAAGAGATACCGTACCAATTGGAAAATTTGTCCTTATGGCATCAAGAGAAAAGGGAGTTGAGTGAAGAAAGTATTTTTGGATTAAGTAGCATGATTATTACTCCATTCCTTCCTTTTTCAAAACTTGAGGAAATCTCCATACCATCCCCACCAATTAGGAAGAAGTTAGCCTATGGTCTTGAGCCTACCTATTACCTTCCTACATGCCTTCTTAGAACCCATCAAATAAATGAGAATTTTACTTCTTTTGTAAACAACAATTGTCCTATTTTACACATGGAAGAATTACCAAAACCATATTTCCCACCATTTGACTACTACAAATTTTACCATAGAACTAGAGACAAAGTTCAATTGGTAGGAAAATCTACATTTGTGGTCTTAAGAGAAAACCAGGTATTTCTTTGATCGAAGGACTACAGCATTCCCACATCACTACTTGACGGATTCGGTTACTTTGGAAACTTTTACCTACCCCATTCTTGAGCAATCGCCCTCCAAAGTGGGTCTCGAATTCAATCATTCCCTCTTTACCAAAGGAAATTTCAGTAAGACCATTCAACCCCCATGCCATTTAGAGCATCGTTTGGTGAGAGATTTTCAAACGAAAGAACATACCCTCATTGCCTTCAAACTCAAACCTTTCAAGAGTAGACGAGAAACTATTGGAGTCATCCTTGGGAAGAAATCAACCAATGGATTTGAGGTCAAATCCTCAAATCACCTAGAGAGGACGACATGCCTCGGGTTGCATGCAAAAAGAAATTTAGTAAAATCCCTTGCATTATCTAAGCTCTCTACTTATTACGTGTTCTCTTTTTGTAGGTGTAATATTGAGGAAGGATTGCACTTGGAGCACAAGGATGAAATCACCAAATGGCCTATGGGAATTTGTCTTCCCGACCCTTTAAATGTGTAATTTTATTTTCGAACCTATTTGGCACACATTAGATTTTATTGTATGGATTATTATATTGCATCATGCATTAGATTGTGTGGTTAGGGTTACATGTACGTGGTGGATTATAGGTTGAAGAAATTATTCAACAAATTATTCAAGGAAGAAGACATCAACTTAAAAGAGCCCAAAGGAAGCCATGGCACAAAGAAGAGCCCACATTTAAAGGTATGAAATTGCAGGTACAATTGTTAGTGGGTGCAAGGATTGATGACATGTCCAAAATTGGGCCATTGATCAAGTAAGGGCACGGGCAGCATCTGATGGAATGGCTGGCGCGCGCAGGCAGGCGGAGCTGCGCGGGCAGAGGCGCGCTAGAACACGTGGGCAGGCGCACGCTGGAGGCATGAATCGCTGATGTGGCATGCTGGCTGGCATCCGATGGCGCGCACGGGATTGCTGATCTGGCGCACTGGCTGGCATCCGATGGCGCGAACAAGGCAGTATTCTGGTTGGCTGATGGCGCGCGCACCAGATCCTTCTCCTCGGCCATTGATGCATCTTCAAATTCAATGGTCCATTTTCATCCTTGCCAGACCCTAATCCACCTAAGTTGTCTATTTAAGCATGGCATGGGTGTTTGTACACAACTTTTGCCCAAATTTATAAAATATCTATTTTCCTACCAAGGTTCTTTTCCTTTGGTTTTTCCTTGATTCTTTGAATCAAGTGGAGTAGCCCTCCATTGTTAGCCTAGCCTTCGGGTTGCTAGGTTAACTCTTATTGATTCCCTCGCCTTCTCCATTAGGAGTAGGAGTTGAGGAGGAAAACCTAGGCCCTAGGTGGTTGTTTTTCTCTGGGAAAACATGCTCCCGAGAACTCAAACATAAGATAGCTCCTCGGGACCGCCAAAGGTATTTCCAACTTTATCATTTCCATTACATTTTCACACACATCACTCCTTTAAATTTTTCCGTCACAAGCACACATTCCACCTTTAATTTCTTGCAATTTTTCTTCATCATCATCTACTCATTCTTCACGATTTCACACACTCATTCCACCTTTATTTTACACATCCATCTTTTGCATTTCTTCCATTATTATTCCCTTAATATTCGGCCTCCATAGCACACACCTTCACCTCATTCTCTTGCATGTTATTTTCCACTTTTGTTACTTTGAAATCTCAGATTTGTCACTTACGCACACACCGAGCACTTTTGATTATTTGTGGGTATTACAAGGCCCCTTTTCTAAGGCCGCCGTGTCAGATTACTAGGTTCTAACCACAAGTCCATTAATAGTAAACCTCATTTGCTTGATACGTTCAGCTCTTTCAGAAAAAATTGATTTAAGTGAAGTTTTTTATACTACATTAAACGCATTACTAAGACTTAATTAAACATCCTTGAAGGTTCTCAGCTTCTCAATACATGTCATCCTAATAACTTCACATTAAAATCTTAAAGATTGAATGCATAACTTAGGTTCTAACCATAAGTCTAGTGACGGTCAATCTCATTTGCTTGATATGTTCATTTCTTTTTAAAAAATTGATTGAAGTGAAGTTTCTTTTATTTCATCAAACGCATTACTAAGTCTAAATTATGCATCCTTGAAGATTTTTAGGTTCTCAATACATGTTGTTCTCATCACTTCAAGTTTAAACCTTGAAGATTAATTGGATAACTTAGGTTCTAACCACAAGTCCGTAACAGTCAACCTCATTTGCTTGATACGTTCTATTCTTTCAAAAAAAATTGATTGAAGTGAAGTTTTTTATACTTCATCAAACGCATTACTAAGTCTTAAATACGTGTCCTTGAAGGTTCTCAGGTTCTCAATACACGTCATTTTCATCACTTTAAGTTAAAACCTTGAAGATAAAATGGATAACTTAGATTCTAACCACAAGTCCAGTAACTGTCAACCTCATTTGCTTGACAAGTTCAGTTCTTTCTAAAAAATCGATTGAAGTGAAGTTTCTTATACTTCATCAAACACATTATTAAGTCTTAATTACGCATACTTGAATAATCTCGGGTTCTCAATACATGTTGTTCTACTCACTTCAAGTTAAAACCTTGAAGATGAAATGGATAACTTAGGTTCTAACTACTTGAAGGTTCTCAGATTCTCAATACATGTTGTTCTACTCACTTCAAGTTAAAACCTTGAAGATGAAATGGATAACTTAGGTTCTAACCACAAGTCCAGTAACTATCAACCTCGTTTGTTTGATATATTCAGCTCCTTCGTAAAAAATCGATTGAAGTGAAGTTTTTTATACTTCATCAAACGCATTACTAAGTCTTAAATACGTGTCCTTGAAGGTTCTCAGGTTCTCAATACACGTCATTTTCATCACTTTAAGTTAAAACCTTGAAGATAAAATGGATAACTTAGATTCTAACCACAAGTCCAGTAACAGTCAACCTCATTTGCTTGATACGTTCTATTCTTTCAAAAAAAATTGATTGAAGTGAAGTTTTTTATACTTCATCAAACGCATTACTAAGTCTTAAATACGTGTCCTTGAAGGTTCTCAGGTTCTCAATACATGTTGTTCTACTCACTTCAAGTTAAAACCTTGAAGATGAAATGGATAACTTAGGTTCTAACTACAAGTTTAGTAACTGTCAACCTCATTTGCTTGATACATTCAACTCTTTATGAAAAAACCGATTAAAGTGATGTTTTTATACTTCATCAAACACATTATTAAATGTTAATTATGCGTCCTTGAAGGTTCTCAGATTCTCAATACATGTTGTTCTATTAACTTCAAGTTAAAACCTAGAAGATGAAATGGAGAACTTAGGTTCTAACCATAAGTCCAGTAACTATCAACCTCGTTTGTTTGATATATTCAGCTCCTTCGTAAAAAATCGATTGAAGTGAAGTTTTTTTATACTTTATCAAATGTATTACTAAGTTTTAATTGCACATCGCATCGCTGAAGCACTTGTATGGTTTTGTATCGAAGCTCGATCGTGCGTGCCAAAGCTAAGGGCCGAGATGAGCCCTCATTCTTTACCCGATTTGGCCATACAAGTCCTGCCCCTTGAAGATGCTTGTTGCCCTTACCACTTTGAGAGAAAACATGGATCATTGCCTTGACATTCAGCTAGCCTTTGATCAACCAAAAGCAAAACACATCTCGGCCGCCCATCCCTCCACCTTGGCCGAACACTTGGCACCTCTTTGAAGCTCAACTTAAACATAAAGTCAAGCCACCCTTAGGTCTATAAATCATAGCTATTGGTGATTGTATTTTGTTGTTGATGAAATGAAATGAACACCTTTTCCTTAGGAGAAAACCAAATGAAGCAAGAAGCTACCAAGGTAAGTCTCGGTTACATCTAGTCGAGGGAGTTGTGCCTCCATTTCCTTCAAGAACGGTTGCTTGCAAGGATCTTATCTTTTCACCTTCCCTCTCCACTCTTTTGAGAGTTGAAACAAGTAGGGAGTGGCCAAATCATTCCTCTAAGTCGAGATTCTTTCTTGGAAAGCATGCTTTGCCGAAAGCTTCCAAATATTACTTATCGACCAACTTGAGGTTTACTTGCACACTTTCTTTTCCTTAAACTATTTGGACAACATTTTTCATTACATTTTATGTCATTTTGCTTGCTTAACTTTGCTCTCCTTTTTAAGTCTCCTTGGCTTAGCCAAGCCCTTAGAGTGCTAACATCTTCTTGTGCTCTAAGTGACCCTTACAGGGCTTAGAGTATAACACACTAGGTAACTGTCTTCTAAATTTTTATAACATTAGGATCTATATTGACAAAGTTATGCATACTATTTTGGGGTACTAATCGGATTGAGCCGAAAGTACCGAATCTTGTGCTTTGTTGTTGTTTAACTTGGTTTTTACAGGAGCAAATTATATCATTTGGTGTCAGAGCACAGAGTGCTTCCATTGTGTGTTTATCTTGTGTTTTTAATTGATTTTGCTTGCTTATTTCATATAGTTTTGTCTTGCTTTACTTATTCGTCTTCTCGGGCTTAACTCAAGCTGAGAGAGTGTTTTTATTTATTTATTTTTTATTTGAGTTGGTTGTTAAACTTATTGATCCTTAAAACTTTAGAAGTTATTTAGGATTAGAAATGAAAACTAGAAGTGGCATTATCCGTGACCAAAACCGAGACCAAGAATTGCCTCAAACTGAAACTTAAAACCATAAAGAGGGAGAGTCAAGTGTCCAAGGACAAATCAATGAGCTTAGCCAAAAGATAGATCATCTCTTTGAAAGAATGGCTGAATGTACAAGAGAGACCAAGAAACTGTGCGTAGGAGGAGACCCGAACAACAAGGAGAGGGTATCAAAACCGAGAGTACTTGGAAGAAGAGTGGACCGAAGGGGATGGTGAGGACTTTACTCCTAACCGACGTAGGGGCAATGAGGACCTCAAGCATGTTAAGCTACCCATTCCCTCATTCAACGAGACTTGTAATTGAGATGCATTCCTTGATTGGGCTGAAAAAGTTGAAAAAGTATACGAGTACTATGAATACTCCGAGAGAGTAAAGATACAATTAATGGCAGTTGAGTTAACGGGATATGCTTCATTATGGTGGGATAACCTGAAGGCTCAGAGGAGATGAAATGAGAAGGATCTTATCACTACATGGAGAGTCATGAAGACTCTCATTGAGGAAAAGATTTATGCCCAGTCATTACAAGCAGAAACTGTTCCTACAAATGCAAAACCTAAGACCGTATGGGCAGACTGTGGAGGAGTATCTCAAAGAATTTGAGATGCTCGAAATCTGCAGAGGACTAAATGAACCTGAGGAGCAGGTGATAGTTAGATTCATTAGAGGTTTAAATCGGGATATCGATGACATAGTGGAGTTACAACCACTGGACTCGATGGACATGTAGGTGCAATGGACCTTGAAAGTTGAGAGGCAACTAAAGAGAAACAAGAAGACACCCATCCACAACAAATTTACTCCCAAAACCCAGGACGCCAACAAAACAATTAGTAAGGCAAAAGGGAAGAAGCCTTTTACTCGAAGTTGGCCTGCTCACGAAAGGGATAGTAAACCTGCAGTGGCAGATGCAAACGTGCCAAAAACTAGAGAAATTAATGCTTTAAATGTCTTGGTCTAGGACATATAGCAGCCCAGTGTCCAAACTGACATGTAATGGTAATCAGAGATGGCACGAGAGAAATTGAAAGTGAGGACGAACCAACTAAGGAGGTTGAAGAGAAAAGTGAGTCAGCCGATGAAGTTTTCCATGCACAAGAAGGACCTTTGCTAAAGGTTATTTGGCAGACCCTCGTGACAAAGAAAACAAAAGAAAACTATCAGCGAGAAAACATTTTTCACAGTCGCAGTTTAATCAAGGAGCGAGTATGCTCATTAATCATTGATGGAGGAAGTTGCACCAATGTGCCATCATGTGACATGGTAGAAAAACTAGGGTTAGAGATCCGCACACACCCAAACACATACCAATTACGGTGGTTAGATGATAAGGATGACATGAAGGTCATCCAACAAGTCACTATTGAATTCACCATCAGAGGGCACAAAGATTCAGTCCTTTGTAATGTTGTACCAATGAATGTCAGCCACTTACTTTTGGGTCGGCCAGGGCAATATGATATGAAGACGACACATGACGGCTATTCAAACTGCTACTCATTGAAGTTTGTAGTAAAAACAATCAAGCTTGCGCCGTTAACCCTCGAACAAGTAGCCAAGGACGAAGCAGCAAGAAAGAAGGAAAGGGACAAGACCACCATTTTTATGTCAAAAGGAGAACTGTAGATATTATTACTAGAGTGAGGACCACTCATTTTGATATTATTCAGAGAAAGGATAAAAGAGTTAGGGGATATTCCAGTCCCAGTACAAAACCTATTGAAACAATTCCAAGACGTTTTTCCCGAGGAGTTACCACAATGATTACTACCTTTATGTGGTATTGAACACCAAATTGACCTGCAGTCAGGGGCTATGTTACCAAACCATTCAGTCTATAGAATAAACCCCGAAGAGACTAAAGAACTGCATAATCAAGTACAAGAATTATTGAAGAAAGGATATATCAGAGAATCTATGAGTCCATGTGCAGTTCCCACCCTACCTATCCCAAAGAAAGACATCTCAATGAGAACGTGCATGGATTGTAGAACCATTAACCAGATCACGATTAAGTATAGATTCTCAATTCTTTGACTACAGGACATGCTGGATGAGCTCAGTGGAGCAACTATATTTTTAATGGTGGAGCTAAAGAGTGGATACCCCCAGATCAGGATCAAAGAAGTCGACGAGTGGAAAACATCCTTCAAGACCAAGTATTAGCTGTTGAATGGACGGTTATGTCATTTGGCCTGTCAAATGCTTCAAGCACATTTATGCGATTAATTGACCATGTCTTAAAGGAGTTTTTAGGAAAGTTCATAGTTGTTTACTTCCACGACATTTTAGTCTACAACTTAGACTTAGCTTTACACATGGACCACCTCAGAACCATATTCCAAACCCTCAGGGTTGCAAAGCTGTTCAGCAACCTTAATAAGTGTTTGTTTGCCCAAGAAAATGTTTACTTTCTAGGGTTTATCATTACTAAGGATGAGATGGAAGCGGATGAAACCAAGATTGAGACCATCAAGGATTGACCCATTCCTACAGGCATATTAAAGGTGCGTAGTTTCCATGGATTAGTCTTATTTTACCGGAGGTTCATCAAGGATTTCAGCTCTATTATGACACCTATCACAGACTACACCAAAAAGGGACGAGAGTTTCACTGGACTCTAACTTGTCAGTGCAGTTTTGAGCTGATCAAGGAGAAGCTGTGCCACTCCCATATTTGAGCACTTCTTGATTTCAACAAAGTATTTGAAATAGAAAGTGATGCATCCAGAGTTGGAATCAGAGCAGTTCTCATGCAAGAGGGAAGACTACTAGCATTCTTCAACGAGAAGCTCAAGGGAGCAGCCCTCAACTATTCTACGTACGACAAGGAGTTCGACGCAATAATATGAGCTCTTGAGCAATGACAACATTATCTCTTGTATATGGAATTTATTACACACACTAACCACCAGACATTGAAGCATATTAAGAGTCAGGGTAAACTGAACAAGAGACATGCTAAATGAGTATAATTTCTGAAGAGATACCCTTATATACTCAAGTATAAGAAAGGAGAGACCAATGTGGTAGCAGATGCAGTATCTAGAAGGCACATTCTTTTAACCAAATTAAGAACCAAGTTCTTTGGGTTTGAATGCATCAAGGAGAACTATGAGTCAGACCCGGACTTTGGGCCATATTACTTAAAGTGCCAGAACAAAGCTGAGGGATATTACCATATTATAGATGAGTATTTATTAAAAGAAAGCAAGTTATGTGCCCCCAATGGTAGTTTGAGAAAGTGCCTGGTCAAGGAGGCCCACAGTGGGGGATTGTCTGGTCATTTTAGAGAATAAAAGACCGTGGACACTCTCAAAGAACATTTTTTTGCCTCATCTTTTGCGTGATGTACGTCGGTTATTTGGGCAATGCATAATATGAAAGAAAGCCAAGAGTAGGGTCCTACCTCAAGAATTGTACCTACCCCTCCCTGTACGTACACATCCATGGGTAGAGATTAGCATGGACTTCGTTTTAGGACTCCCTCGGATAACTAGATCTAAGGATTACATTATGGTAGTCGTTGATCGTTTCTCTAAGATGACATCTTTCATTGCCTGTGCCAAAACTGATGATGACACCATTATTTCTGAACTCTTCTTTAAGCAAGTAGTTAGACCATGGAGTATCAAAGTCTATAGTGTCTGATAGAGACACTATGTAACGACCCACCATGGGCCGCCACTATACCTGACGTACTTGATATATACTGAGACACATTTTTAGATGTAAATGTTTTTTTTCATTGAAACTTTAAATCAGTTTCGAGGCCTTTAAATGCTTTAGCAACCCTTAGAAAACGTGTTTAAAAGACTCATTAGAGGTAGAGTTGAATTACATTTGAAATCAGAATTTTAAAGAAAGTAACCAAAATAGAAAGACTGTCTGTCGGTCGACACTTATATAGACCGATCGACACTTCAATTGACTCTGTATTCATAGGTCGACCTTTGCGATCGACACATTGTACACTTTTGTACAGACCAGTCGATCTTGGTGGTTGACACACAAGTACAGTCAACATATGAGGATTTTGGTCGACATTTGCAGGCAGAAAGTCATCCTTATTATGCCTATCACTTCTTTTTCCTTCCATACTTAACCATTTTTACTTTCAACTCATCTTCCAATCACTTCCTTTCATCTCTAAACATCCTCCAACATCTAAAAGATCTTTAAAACACTACAAACCTAACATTTACACTTTAAAAACATAATAACATTATCGCCATATCGACATAACAAGTGTTTAACAAAATTCTAAAAACAAACTGCATTGATACGTCTAAACTGAGCATATGTAACACCTGGGTTTTTGGATTTTAAGGTTTTCCATTTATTAGTGTTTTATTCATAAAAATAATAAATTGAGCCCGTTTTACGAACGAGAAGTTTTGAGGAATAAATTAGAATATTTGGAGGAATAAGAAAATTTCGGATAAACTAAATCGATAGGTAAATAACAAAATAAGTAGAATTAAGAGTAAGGGCAAAAAGGTAATTTGATAAGTAAAATTTTAATAAAAATCATAAAAACCCCTCCCCCTCCCACGATTTCTTCATTCTTCAAATTCCCTCTCTTCCCCTCCCTTAGGCAAAATTTCTTCTCCCCACGACATTCCTTCAATCGGCCGATCGATGTTCTATTTTTCGACAATTTTCTCCTCCGTTTTTCTTCCCCAATCAACGCTCTAGTATACTACGAGTTAGTTTGCCATTTTAGGGTTGGATTTCGGTTAGGTTTTATTGATTTAAGGTTGAGATTTCTAGTTTTGTTGTAAATCGATAGTTCTATCGTATTTGTGGTTAATAATAGAGTATTTATGACTGTTGTTGATAGTTAGATGAGAAGAGTAATTTTGGGTTGATTTTTGGAGGTTGAAGAGTATGAACACCATTGATGTTAGCTTAAGGATTTTGTGAGCACAATGTGCTCGATAGAATGCTTGAATGACGTAAACCAAAGTTTTAGGAAATATGCCTTAGTTAGGAGTTTCGTTTAGTTTTAGAATTCGGTCGTTTAGGGTCGATTTTAATGATGGATTGTGACATGTCATAGGTGAACCAAGCTAAGGAGGGTGCTCGGCATTGGTTAGGAAGCAAGGTAAGTGTGTGTTAGGTTTCTGACTCTTAAGGCCCTACATCGTATCGATGTTAAGATTTATGAGTTTCAATGATGTTTTCATGATTGTGGAGTTTTAACGAGTCGGGTAGCCTAAGACGTTAGCTATTAGCGGTGTACTAGGTTTGTTTATGAGTTAAGTATGTTTGTGCACATTTATGAACTATCGTTGATGATATATTATGTGTATGCATCATGTTTTACCTTCAAAGGCATATAAAATGTTTTTACACTCATGATTTCAAGTAAAGAAATGCAAAGGTTAAGTGAGGGTAGTGAGTGAGTAGGGCACATGCATGATATATAGCAATTTATGGCAAGACCAAACACCAAACATATGGCATGCACGGGGCAAGGAAGGTTGTGTACGGGGTAAACGGGGTGGTGCATGTGCCTACCACTACGTAATTCCCTACTTATTCCTCATGTTATGTAACGTTAAAGAAATGAACCGATCATGTTTTATGAAATTCATGCATTCATGCATATGTCATTTATAGTGCACCCCTTACTAAGTATTAGGCTTACTGTTTAAATCGTATGATGTAGGTGACAAAGTGGAAGGTGAGGAATCTCCTCTCGATGACAAAGTATAGGTGGTCGACGGGTGGTGCTTGTGGTGACGGGATGTGTTTTGGCAAGGCTTACCTACCCGTGGGTGTGCTCCGAGCGATGTTTGGTAACCGTAGGTGTATATGGTAGGTATAGGATTATTTGAATATGATTTTGGGTTGTATGGTGGATAGGCTTGGACATATATTGTTTTGGTAAGTTTATTGATGAATGGGTTTGCTTTTGGAGATGTTTTATAGGTTTTTCGCTGTGTGTTTTGTTATGGATGAAATGATTTAGTTATTGGGTTGGAATTGACGATTTGAGGGTGTACTTTCTTACGTAAATGTGATAAGTTAGGTGGAGATAGATATGGATGAATTAATGATTGTATATGAAGTGTTTTTAGGTGAAAAAAAATGGAAAAATTTGCAAATGAAGGAGGAAAGTGGCGCTGGGCGCGCAAGGCCGTCTGGACAGGCAAGCAGGGCGCGCGACGGGCGCGCTGCCCTGCTCAACCGATCGATCGGTGCCCAATGGCCGATTGATTGGCAAAGCTCCTTGGAAAAATGGCGAGGCAGAGCGTTTGCCGATTGATCGGTGCCCATGGCCTATCGATCAGTAAAATACTTTTCATGCTCGGTAGAAAAACCAGAGCGATCACTGATCGATCGGATGGCGAGCCGAGCGATTGCCGATCGCGGGGTGCCGAGCGCGTAGCACGCGCCAAGCGTGAGGCAAGCATGAGGTAGGCGCGAGGTAGGCGAGCAATGCGCGGCGCACATGCGGTGAGCATGCGGTAGGCACGCGGCAATGGCACGCACCGTGGCCGCGCGGTTGCCGTGCAATTAGTGGGCACGGTGAGCGCGTAGGGCATGCGAGGGGTGCGTGTCGAAGGCTGGGAGAGCCCCATGCCTAGGCCCTCCATGTCTTTATGGGTCCCAAGTGTAATGTGAAGTTCTCTGACCTTAAACGAGTCATTTCAAATATGTTTTAAGTTAGACCCTAAATTTCAATAGAGGAGGATCAATTGTCTAAGTCCATTTTCTTTTAAGGTGATTAAGTGAAAATGAAAAATTTTATGTGAAAGGATGAGGCTTAAGTTAAGATTATGTCATGGTAAGTCTGTGACAACCCTGACGGGGTTGGGGTCGTCACAACTGTGGTATCAGAGCATCTGAGTTTTAAAAGCGATTCTGTAGATTGCCTGTCAAACACGAACTGCCGCACGAGGACTTTTCATCGACTGTAAGTGTTAAAGTTTAAGTATGATTCTTATGTGTTTATATTGTGTTATGTTTGGTATTGTGTCTAGGAACAAGAAAATGCCGAGAGCACCTAGACAACCAGAGGAGACTCCCAATAGCCAGCTTATGAACATAGTGCGCCAACAGTAAGAACAGATAGGGATTTTGTTGAATAGGAATGAAATTGTAATGGACAAGATAACAATTCACAGGACCTAAGTGGGATGAGATTCAGGCGGCTGAGGACCCCAACCTTCCACAGACAATCTTCGGATCCCACTTGCGCTGAGGAGTGGATCTATAAGATAGAGAGTATGTTCACTTACGCCAAGGTGGAGGAAGGCGACAAAGTAAGTTGTGCAATGTTTAATTTGGAAAAGGATGCCACTTTCTGGTGGGATACGGGTATGGCCACTACGAATGCGAAGGTCATGTCATGGGAAAGCTTTTTACAACAAGTACTTCAATCGCACCCTTTCAGCCAACAAAAAGGCGGAGCTTCCCTAGCTACGCCAAACGGGGTCAGTTGGTGAATATGTCCAAAGGTTGGAGTCATTGTCCCGATATGTAGGTCTGTTGGTCAGCAAAGAGGAAGACAAAATGTACCAATTTGTCCAAGGCCTTAAATAAGATATTCTGAAAGGGGTAAAGACAGCGGGTGTGGAAGACATGCCGTACCATAGGGTCGTGGCCAAGGGCTTATAGTTGGATGACGTAGAAATGAAGCTACAACGACAGAGAGAAGGGTCGAGGAAGTTTTTCAGAGAGATTCAGCCACAACAGAACCGGGGTTGGCAACCACAACAACAACCACACACATCACAATTTAATAAACATCCTCAAAATATCCATCCATAAACCAAACTTCTCAATCTTGAAATCATTAAAACCGACCTAAAACAACACATTTGTCTCAAAACAATAACCTAACTCTAAATCATCCAAATTCCACATAAAAGCATTATCATCGAATTCATTTCATCAAAATATCAGTATGTACACTATCCAGGCACCAAGCATTCTAAAATAAGTCCTATACATTTCTTCATATGCTATCACCCATCAGCCCAAAACAATCCCAAAAACCACAAAATTTAACCTGTTGCTCCCACAGGTCAAGTTTGCACTGACTGCGCCAGTGCACCCCCACGAGCATTCTCCCTCAGCCTGTGCGTTCGTCGTACTGAGGAGAGTCATCCTCACCTCCTTTGTAACACCCGATTTTACTGGTTTTTGAATTTTACGCGCAATGACATTTTTGTAAATTATTGAAATATGTCCATTTTGCAAACTGAGAGTTTTAATGGAACCCAGACGATTAATATGGATTTTATGAGAAATATGGGAATTTAAAAAATTCAAACCAAAATGTAACGTTCAAATTTCCGCTTCTAACCCTATAGTGGTTTAATCCGTAAAAATAGTAAATTAAATCTATTTGGCAAACGGAAAATTTTATTAGAGCCCTAGTAATAAATCGGAATTATTGGTGAAATAAGAAAATTTTGGAGAAACCAAACTGATAGTCGAACAATAGGATAAACGGAATACTAAACCAAAGGGCAAACTTGTCATTTGCCAACCCAAAATCAATTAAATGCAAAAGACCTTTCTTTTCTCCACACTTAGCATTTTCCAGAGCTCATCTTCTCTGGCGACGATTCCTCCACGACGATTTTTCTTCTCCTCCATGGTTCCTCATCATTCTCCTCCAATCTTCGGAGTTCCTTCACGTTTTCTCCTCCTATCGTGATTCTAGGTAAGTCTCTAGTGTTTTCCAGCTTTAGTTCTCAATTTTTAGAGGTTTGAACATTTAGGGTTTCGTAGGAATTTCGTAGAAATAGTTTGGTTTTGTTAGAAAACGTTAGAAATCAGCTTATTAACGATTATTGGGCGAAATAATGGATGTATTTGATGTTTAGGTTGAAAAATCGGGTATGGAGCTTTGGAAAACCTCCATTAATGGAGTTTAAGGATTTGTGAGCGTAAATTGCTTGATGAAATGCCCGAGAGAGGTTTATTAGAATTTTAGAAAATTTTCTTTAGTTAGGAGTTTCGTTAGTTTACGAAATTTTGATGTTTAGGTTCGATTTTAACAAAGGACATTGTTAAATGCTTTAGGTGACAAGGCTCGAATCAAGGAGCTCGGTGTGCTAAGGACCAGAGGTAAGTTCTCGTTACTTACTATGGCCGATTGTCCTACACCATATGTCAGAATTGTGTTGAGGATTGTTGGTGCTTGGTTTGTTTAATTGCTTTGGTTAGGTAGTTAGGATTAGTTGCTTTTATAGGTTACGCTTTTATCGTCTTGATGGTATACACGATGTATGTTTACGTTATGCTATTTTTTGTCATGCATCATTGTTTATAAATGTCATGAAAAAATAATTTGTGCATTGATTTCATGAAAATGGAAATGTAAAAAACGAAAGTAAAGTATCATAGTAAATAACCATAGCATGGGGTTATTGGGGATGAGGTTCAGACCCGGTGTTCCGTGGTGAGCGGGTTTCCCTCCCTTCAGATGGTGTGGGCTTTCTAACCGCTTGACGTGCCCTATCCATCTGTCGAGCGTTTTCGATAACCATAGAGTGACACGTACTGATAAATGAAATGATATGGATGGCTTTCATGAAAACTGCATATACATGTTCATGCATAGCATTTACGTAGAACTTGCTGAGATTTTTATCTCATAGGTGTCTTTATGGTGTAGGTGACTACGAGCAAGGTGAGGACGATGTCCCTCCGCCTGACGAGCCTGCAGTTTGATAGAGGATTTTCATGGGAGCGTGCTAGCGTAGTCGATGCGAACTCGACCCGTGGGAGCTATAGGTTAAGTGTTTTGGGTTGAAACGGGCGGATGGGTGATAATGTAGATTGAATTGTATAGAAACTCTTTTTACAATACTTAGTGTCTAGATAGGTTAAAAGAAAAAAAAAACGTTGTTTTGATGTATTTTGAGGATTTAATTAGCTTCCGCTATATATGAATGAATATTGATGAATAGATTGATATTTTGATGAAATAGGTCTGATATTGATGTACGAATTAGGCTTTGATGAATTAGAGATGGATTTTGATGATTTGGAATGAGTTTTGATGCTTTGAAAATAGGTTTGATGATTTGAGCTGAGAAGTGTCGTTTTTAGGTCGGTTTGATGATTTTAGGTTATGCAGGGGAAATAAGGTGAAAACAGCTCTTTGGACAAAATCCAGAGAGCTAGCCGATTGATCGCCAGAAAGGGGCAATCGTTCGGGTAATGGGTGATACAGGGATGAAAATTTTATAAGTTTCAGTTAAGTATTCTGGCAGAGAAATGTCGTCCAAAGTTGTCGTACAAAGTTATGGGCGATAACGTCGACCAAATAGTAAGTGTTCTGGTGTTAAGTTTTCATTAAGAGTTCGGTCGATGTTGGGCAGGAAATATTAAATTAAGTTGTTAAGTTTTATTTGAGAGTTCGGTCAATAACGTCGACCGATTAGTCAATGATTTGGTTGAAGGTATTTAGTAAGGAGTTCGGTTGACGACATTGACCATTTTACAGACAAGTTCGATTGATAACGTCGACCATTTCAGGGAGAAGTTCGGTCGATAAGTGTTCTAACGAGAACGTCGACCGATTTTATTACAGAGGCCACGTCAACTGATCTAAGTACAGAGGTCATATTGTCCAAAGTGGAGACGTCGTCCAAAGTGGTGACGTCGTCCAAAGTGAGAACGTCCACAAATTTTGTAACGACCCCAGAGGGATCATCACATAATCCGTATCTTTCTTAATCATTTAATTCTTATTACTCACACTTTATTAATTTTGATAATATATATATATATATATATATATATATATATATATATATATATATATATATATATATATATATATATATATATATATATATATATATATATATATATATATATATATATATATATATATATATATATATATATATATATATATATATATATATATATATATATATATATATATATATATATATATATATATATATATATATATATATATATATATATATATATATATATATATATATATATATATATATATATATATATATATATATATATATATATATATATATATATATATATATATATATATATATATATATATATATATATATATATATATATATATATATATATATATATATATATATATATATATATATATATATATATATATATATATATATATATATATATATATATATATATATATATATATATATATATATATATATATATATATATATATATATATATATATATATATATATATATATATATATATATATATATATATTTTTTTTTGAAACATAACTTAGCTCAAGACATCACACGCGGTTCATTAGGCATCGCTCGGTAGAGGAGTACATTATACATCCGCCGGCAGGCAGGGTAAAATGCTCCATCCGATAAAAGACTTTAGGTCTTAAGCTGCACCTACCGATGGAGAAATAAACTTGCATCTGCCGATCATACCCCAACAGATTTCTATACTTAATTACTTACTCCTGCCAGTCGCTAAACGACAAGCATGGAGTTCACATCTTCCGGTAGAGAAAGATTTCATCATCCGATTCGTCACGTGAGACTCGCGTGACTCACTTATCACCGCCTAATAGAGGACACCTTCCGATGAGCACGAGCTTAACACGTGACCCTTTAAAATTTCACTAGATAGGAGATATCATCCGATGGGCACGTGCATCACTCGTGGTTCGTTTAACCTCGTTCAGCATCAGCAATACACTACACATACCGTCACTAGACGACAAAATAACATCTTCATCATCCGGTGACTTTAATACACTACATCTACCGATCACTAGATGACAAAATAACACTCCCATCATCCGATAGCTTAAGCGCACTACATCTACCGATCACTAGACGACAAAATAACACTCTCATCATCCGATAGCTTAAACGCACTACATCTACCGATCACTAGATGACAAAATAACACTTCCATCATCCGATAGCTTAAGCGCACTACATCTATCGATCACTAGACGACAAAATAACACTCTCATCATCCGATAGCTTAAACGCACTACATCTACCGATCACTAGATGACAAAATAACACTTCCATCAATCGATAGCTCAAACGCACTACATCTACCGGTCACTAGATGACAAAATAACACTTCCATCAATCGATAGCTTCAAACTTCGATGGCATAACATTCATATTAATGAAAATCAGTAACTCACCCAGAATTCATATAGCGGAAGACTTAAGCAAACCGACCAACCAATGCTCCTTAAAATTATTTCCAGGGTCAGTGGTCAACAGACATCTTTAAAAGAAGACTCAATGTTATAAAATAGACTCATCCTACTTAGACTATCATATTCATTATCATAACTAAAATCATAAAAACATTAACCAGGGGTCTCATTTGCCATCCAGCCACAGATTTGCTCCCTGAACACCTTCCAGCAACCGAGCTTAGACATCCTCATTAACTTTGAGATCCTCACCTGAAAACTCGTCACCTACATCATAGGATTTAAACTATAAGCCTAATACTTAGTAAGGAATGCAATACTAATAAGTATGCATGAATGCTCATTTTGAGAAACAAATGCTCATGAATCTTTCCTTATTCATATTCATACTCAAAGTCTTCATTCTTGTTCATCATTCATATTCATTGTTCATAATCATCATTCATATACATCATTCATGTCCATCGTTCATATTCATTGTTCATAAGCATCATTCATATACATCATTCATGTTCATCGTTCATATTCTTCGTTCACGTTGTGTGGATTAAGGGAGGATTTGTGCCGGTAAAGGGGGTTTGACAGTGAGAGTGCACATAGTTCCCTTGCGGGTCGTATCATGGTCCTTCTTTTGGACAGTGACATACGTCAAACCGCCCCCAACCCTCGCTTAACCCACGTTGCATAAGTTTTATATTCTTATCTTGTTCATGCAAAAACATGCTCTTAAAAAATTTTCATATGCATAAAACATTCATGATGCATGAACATGAAAATTCTTAAATCATCAAGCTACAGAACAGAGCACCGTTCGACGAGAAATCTTACCATTGAGCTAATCAACGACATAAACATTAGACAGTGACATAAGGGAAACTTCTAATCACCGTATGAGTTTCTACCTAGCATCCTTTGATGTAGGGTCCTAATGACCGAGAAACCTACACATTCACTTACCTGGTCTCCTTAGCAATTTGAGCTCCTTCCTCTTCAAACTTCCTCACCTCGAGCACAAAGTGGCCGAGAAGCAGAAAGGAAACCGATCGTCGAAGGAGGGATTTCCAGCTGACAGAGAGCGAGAGCTTGGGAGGGGGAAATCGCCGAGAGTAAGAGATGACGGCTACAGTGGTTTAAATGAGGTTTGAATCCTTGCCATTTTCTTTAAATACTGGCCTCAATCCTCCATTATTACAACTTTGCCACTCAACCTAGTTTAAATCCACATGTAAATAATTAAGCTTGGCATAAAATTCTAAATCGTGAAGATTGAATAATCATGGCAGTTAATTCAGTTAGGAAGTCACCTGGTTGAAGTTGTCGGGTGTTACAAATTTCATTACAGAGGCCACGTCGACCGAAACTATGCCTTACCGTTTTTTTTAGCATTAGGCCATGTCGACCGAATTTAGTCAATGTTGATTGTCGACCCCCCACTGTTCAAATTGAAGAAACCCGAGAGAAGTTAAGTGTTATTTATCATGACCACTGTTCAAATTGATGAAACCTGAGAGGAATAAGGTGTCATCCCCCTGTTATGCTGAAGTTAAACAATTGCCAATAAGTTTAATTTAATAGGGATTTCCACAGGCAAATAGTCCATCGCTGATTGGGGTTAATTACCCTTATGCATGTATGATTAAATGTTTTAAGTTAGAGCCAAAATGTCGATAGATATGGATGGATTGCCCGAGTCCATTCTCTAATGATTGAACGAATGAAATGAAATGGAAATGATGAATGAAATGAAAATGAAAACAAAAAGAAAAAGAAACAAAAATATTAATGAGAACGGGCAAGGGTAGTATGTACGTATGTCATGGCACAAGTCGTGGTGGCACCAACGTGGGGTCGGGGTCGTCACATCCTTCTACGTCACCTACACCATAGAAATAACCTATGAGCTAAAGCTCAGTAAATCTACGTAAATGCAAATGCATGCTATGCGTGCGAGATTCATAAAATCATGCATTCCTTTTTCATTATTCAGTTACATAACGGGAGGTGTCACCGGGGGTTTACTCTCACCAAATGGAGATGACACATCTGGCAGTTAGATAGCCCTTTTCATCTACCGAAAGAAAAACATGCTCCTCCTCTCAGGACAACCATGTCTGAACCACACCCCGACGTGACTGGGATTACATGCATTCATATGTTTCATTAGTCGTTTCTTTTCATGAAAACACACGCGGACGTTCATTTTTTGTGCTAATATGAAAATGTGATGCATGAACATGAATTATGCAATACAAGTAAAGAAACATAGAACAATGCATAAAAAGAACCTACGAAAACATTCTAATACACAATCAACCTAAATTACCCATCCGACCTACACTTAACAATACTTCACCAAATATCCTCGAACAATAATTCTTCTATGGTGTAGGCCGGATTGGCCAACGAGTCATGAAGACTTACCTCGCGTCCTTAGCGTGCTGAGCCCTATCCACCTAAACCGATTCATAGTAATCATCGTTAAAACTGGGCTTAAATAGTTAAATTTCCAAAACTAACGAAGCCTTTAACTAAAGGAAATTTCCTAAAACTCTAATTTAACTCGTTGAGGCATTTCATCGAGCAATTCACACTCGACATTTCTAAACCTCCATTAATGGAGTTTTCCAAAACCTACAACAACCAAAACACTAACATTCATCAATACATCGACTAACTATGTCCAATAACCATCAATACATCCATTAGAGGCGTAATCACGGTAAACCCATCGATTTCAAACCTAAATCTACATTTTTAACAAAACCCTAACTAAAGCTTCAACCGTTTCCTAGCCCTTACCCGGAATCTAAATCATCCAAATGTTAGAAGCTTACCTAGAATGTCGATTGCTGAAGAAAATGTGAAGAATTCGCCAGAGTTTGGAGGAACATTGGCCGGCGGTTGAAGGAAATCACCGTGGGGGAGAAGAAATCGCCCCAAAAGCTCTCTGGAGCTTTTCCTTCGCGAAAATAGAAAATTAGTGGGGGAGGGAGTGTTTTTAATATTTTATAAAACATAACTTGGTAATTACTGTTTTGCCCTCACTTGATTTTCTATTATTTCGTTATCTATTTCGTTATTTTGTCTATTGAATCGGTTTTTCCAAATTTCCTTATTTTGCCAAAAATCCCAATTTATTGCTGGGGTTCTAATAAAATCACCCGTTCGCAAAACAGACTTATTTTGCTTTATTTACGACTTTAACCTTATATAGTGGAAAGTCGAAACTCGGGTGTTACCCTATTGATTTGGATTTCCGAAGACTTCTTTATTCCTCTAAAATCCTCATAAATTCCTAGGGCTCTAATGAAACTTCTCGTTCGTAAAGTGGGCTTAATTTATTATATTTATGAAAATGGCATTATGTAGCGGAAGATCGAAAACTAACCGGGTGTTACAGCCGAAAATGGGAAACAAAATAAAAGAAAATAAATGGATGTAGAGAAGATGGAAATACCCTTGGCAGACCCGAGGAGCTATCTCACGTTTGAACTCTCAGGTGCACGTTTTTTTGGAGGAAAATAACCACCGTAGGCCTAGGTTTTCGTCCTCAACTCCTAACTCTCAAGAGAGAAAGGCAAGGGAAGAAGATAAGAGTTAACCTAGCAACCTTAAGCTAGGTTAACAATGGAGGGCTACGCCACTCGATTCAAGAATCAAGGAAACCCGAAGGCAAACAACCACCAAGTGTAGGAAAAGAGAGATTATATAAATTTGGGCAAAAGTTTTTAATACATGCACCAATGCTATGCATTTATAGGCAACCTAAGGTGGATTAGGGTTTGGCATGGATTGGAAGAGTGAATGGTGGCCTTTGGATGAAATCAAGATCAGATGGCTAAGAGATGAAAAGCCCCGCGCGCGTTTGGCCAATCAGGCACTGCAGCGCGCGTCAGCTGAAGCCCAGTAGCGCGCCACATCAGCGGTCCAGGTGTGCGCCCATCTGACGGCCCAAGTGAGCTCCCGCGCGCGCCAGCAAATGGCCCAGATTGCCATCCGTGCGCACGCCAGCTCAGCGATCTGATGCTTGCTGGCTGCGCGCCTCCCAGCTATTGCCCGCGCCTCATGTTGCTGCTGCCCGCGCCTCAAGCTGCTGCCTTGCGCGTGCCAGCTGTGCGATTTTGATGAATGCCGAGCCAAAACTTGATCAATGGCTGAAATTTGTCAGAGTCTTTGATCCTAGTTGCCACCCACATTTGTACCTGCAATTTCATACCTTTAAATGTGGGCTCTTCTTTGGGCTAACGCTTACTTTGGACTCCATTTGTTGAGGTGCTTTTATCATTTGTGGGCTAAGTCTTCAATCCATAATCCACTAACATTCATCTAACCCTAACCACACAATCTAATGCATGATGCAAATATAATAATCCATACAATAAAGGCTAATGTATGCCAATTAGGTTCAAAAATAAAATTACACATTTAGAGGGCCGGGAAGACAAATTCCCATAGGCCATTTGGTGATTCCTTCCATGTGATCCAAGTGCATTCCTTCCACACAATTATACCTGCAAAAAGAGAACACGTAATAAGTAGAGAGATTATATAAAGTTTGGGACTTTGCCAAATTTCTTTTTGAATGCAACCCGAGGCATGTCACACTGATCGAGTTCTCGTACAACAATAGTTTTCAAGCTACAATCGGTATGGCTCCGTATGAAGCTCTATATGGACAGAAATGTAGGTATCCGTTGTATTGGGACGAAGTTGGCGAAGCTACTTTAATTGGCCCTGATATTTTACAAAAAATTGCAGAGAAGATTGCCATTATCAGACAGCGTATAGAAATAGTGCAAAGTCATCAGAAAAGCTACGCCGATAACAGACGAAGGGAATTTGAATTCAACGAGGGCAACAAGGTATTTTTGAAGATTTCTCCGTTCAAAGGAATTATGAGGTTCGGGAGAAAAGGCAAGCTAAGTCCTCATTATGTGGGGCCCTTCCCTATTATAAAGAGAATCGGAAATATGGCGTACCGGTTACAACTTCTGGCATCGATGGAGGGCATTCATTGTAACGCCCCGAGTTATCTGAACCCGACTCGTTACATAAAGCTCGAACCTAACTAAGAAACTTTGAACTAAATTTAAAATTTCACTCGAAAGTCTGGGTTTGACACATTTTTTTTTTCTAAAACTTCAAAACATTTAAAACTTGCAGCGGAAATCATTTGGACAACAATAGAGTTAAACAAAAGTATGAACATTGTTTGAAATGTAAGAAATAATTGGCTAAAAAGGATTAGAGGTTTAAATCGTGAAATACTTGGAAAGTCGCAGAAGTCAAATGCATCTGCCGATGGATAAAGTCAACGGAAGAAGCAGAAACAACAAATAAAAGGCTTCTACCGACGACGTGGACCAGAAGAGTTGGAAACAAAAGACATCTCTCGGTGTACTGCATCTACCGATGACGTCAGCCGGATAAATCAATTATCCAACATCAACCGATCGCAAAACGACAAGTTTTGCGACTCGTATCTACCGACGGCAAAAACGACAAAAATCTCTCATTCCCTTCTACCGATAGAATAAACTGCATATACCGATCACTAAACGACAAAGCATAACACTCACTCATACCGGTAGTGCAAAAATCTATATCTTCCGATGGCTTTTCTGAAGACATCTTCCGATAGAATTAAACCTACATCATCCGATGGCTTTTCTGAAGACATCTTCCGATAGACAACATAACTGTAACTCGACATCTACCGATAGACTTCATCTACCGATAGTGAACAAATCGACACACCAACAACTCCTTGCCATACAATACAACTCTAACCACAGAGAAGGGTTTATTCACTTTACTGGAACCATTCAAAAGAAAACAATTCAAATCCTTATATTACTCGATTCTAGTAAAAACAATACTAAATCAGCAAGGTGGCACTATCAGTAAGTTTCAAAATGTGTTCAAAACATTGAAAACTACTAATGTCATGAGAACTCAAGGTACTTTTGAAAACATCAAGCAACTTCCATCATTAGAGAGTTTAACATACTCAAATTGAACTCATTGTCCACTAAACCTTCACAACCACTGACACCAGTTAAACCGCCTCATCAGTTTACCAGGCCGAAACATGGATGTACTCCTCCAACCACATCTATTCATCAGTGCACTCAAGGAAATCACCTGCAGTTTCCTCAACACCTACATCACAAAACTCATCTATTAGCCTAATGCTAAGTAAGTAAAGCAGTAATGAAATGAAATGCTAAAATATGAATTCCTAAACATGCAATTTCTACTTTCTCATCTCAGTTATTCATTCATCGTTTCTGTTCAGATCCCCTTGTGAAATTGGGAGTTGGATCAACTCTCCCAAAGTATAAACATCCACTGACTCATTAAGGGGCGGATAAATTCCCTTAACAGTAAATCTGATTCACATGTTCAGATCCCCCTGTGAAATTGGAAGTTGGATCAACTCTCCCAAAGTATAAATATCTACTGTCTCATTAAGGGGAGGATTATTTCCCTTAACAGTAAAACTGGTTCACATAGCTGTTTCCATATGTTCAATCCTTACCATGCAAACATGCACTCAAATTCAATTTCGTGTACTTTTTAAAACATGATGCATGACATACCAACACATTCCAACAAACAAATCCTAATGTTTTGTGATGTAGGCCCGAAGGTACAAGTAAACTTTACTTACCTGGTCTCTTGGAAATCGCTCGGTTTCAACTACACTGGAAGTCCTGTTCACTTAATGTCATAAGCAGAATACCGATAAGTTCATCACTAGCCTTATCCTATATCATTTAGAAACCTAAGGAGCTAGTTTGGAAGCTCTAGTCATCGTGCATTCTCGGCTCAACACTAAACCCGAACTCAACTCACTCACAGCATTAACAAGGTACATACATTGCACTCATATGCTATCTAGCCACTCAGATCTTAAGCAAACAAAAAGGAAAGAATTACCTAGTCCGAGAAATGAAGGTCGGAGGGGAAAATCGCCTGGAGCTCTGCTGAGTATGAGCTGAATACCGAGAAAGGAAAAAAATGAGAAAACAGTGGCGGCTAAACCTCATTGAACCCTCCATTAAATACGTTATCCAATATAAAATCTCAAATTACCACCATGCCCTTACTCACTCATTTATTGACCTAATCACTAAACTTCTCAATCCCATCCTTAAAATATTCACTATAATTTAATAAAGTGAACTGGTTAAGCGAAACCGGGTGCTACATTCATAACGTATTTCACGTATCCATGCTTATAAAGTGTGTACGTGATCCATCGCATGTCGTGGAAGCCAGAGAAATTGAGATACAACCGACGTTGACATATGTGGAAAAGCTAGTGAGAATTCGAATTATGGAGTATTCTATCAAAGTGCTACGCAATAAAGAGATTCCACTGGTGAAAGTTTTGTGGCGGAACCACAATGTAGAGGAAGCCACCTGGGGGAGACAGCAAGATATGATTACTAGATATCAAGAACTCTTTGTATAGTCAAATTTTGATGATAAAATTTTGTTTAAGGGTGGAATGTAACACCTGAGATTTTCGGTTCTCGCTTATTTTGTCTATATTCATAAATATAATAAATTAAGTCCGTTTTACGAATGAGAAGTTTTATTAGAACCCTAGAAATAAATTGGAATATTTGGTGGAATAAATAAATTTTGGAAAAATCCAAATCGATAGGTTAAATAACGAATTAAGTAGAAAATAGAGTGGATGGGCAAACTTGTAATTTTCAAGAGTAAAATTTTAAATAAAAACTAAATCCCCCCCCTCTCTTTTTGTTGGTTCATTCTGTAGAAAGGGAGAACTTTTCTCCCTTAGGCGATTCACGCCTCCTTCACAGTTCCTCCTCTTCGGCTGATTCTCCTCTTCTTTTCCGGCGATTCTATTCCGTTTTATCTTCCACAATCAAGCCTTAGGTGAGATACGAATACTCTAGACAATTAATTTCCAATTTTTAGGGTTTAAAACGATTAGGGTTTTGATTAGAGTTTGAGAAATTATAGGTTTATGTTGAAAATCGATAGATTTACTATATAAATGACTTTGATGGATGTATTTGTTATTATTGGTGATAGTTAGGTTGAATTAATGGTTGTTGTTTGAATTTTTGGTCGTTGAGTTGTTGAAAAAGCCATTAATGGAGGTTATAGAAATTGTTAGTGCAAATTGCTCGATAGAATGCCCGAATGAAGTAAATTGAGATTTTAAAGAAATTGCCTTAGCTAGGAATTTTGTTTAGTTTTGGAATTTGGTGGTTTAGGATCGATTCTAATGGAAAATTACGAAATGCCCTAGGTGAACAAAGCTTACTGAAGGAGCTTGATTTGCTGAGAACACCATGTAAGTTCTCGTGACTTACTGCGGCCGATAGACCTACACCATATGTCGGTTTGGCTTGTTGAGGAACTTGAAGTAATGAAACATTTATATGCTTTGGTTGGGTAGCCTAGGATTAGTTGTTTTGTAGGTTATGCATTGTTTTGATGGTACTCAAGTTATTTAAGCTTTATGTTATACATTTTAATTGTCAATGCATCATTGCTTTATGAAATGATATGAAAAACTAATTTATGTATTGATTTCATGAAAAGAAAATGCAAGTATGAAAGTATCATGTAAACAACTCATATGGTGGTTATCGGAGAGAGGTTAAGACATGGCGTTTCGTGGTGAGTGTGTCTTCCTCCCTTCATATGGTGTGGGCTATCTAATCGCTTGATGTGCCCTATCCATCTGCTGAGTGATGCTCCAATAACCAAAAACTGTCACGGAATTAAAAAGGAATGAATGGACTAAATTCATAAAACTGCATATGCAAGTTCACGCATTGTCATTTACGTAAGCTTACTAAGTTTTATCTGTAACGCCCCCGAATCCACCATGGCTCGGTGCGCTACTTTGCTCACACTCCAACATCACTCTATAATTTTTACAACATTTAAAATGAAGTTTAAAACAATTTTTGATAAAATTTCTACTCGATTTTTCAAGTTTTTCGAACTCTAAAAAATTATTGACAAACGTGCGTAAAATATGTACAAAACGTGTCGGAAAAGGTCGGGTAAAAACATATTTGAAAAGTAAAATTTTGGAAAAATGTTGCTGGCAACATAAGGTGTGCGCGCGCGCTCGGCGAGCGCGTCGCCCAGATAGCGCATGCCCCGCGCGATGTCGCTGCGCGCCCCTCGCGCTATTGGGTTGCCCAACATAACTTGCCGATCGATCGGCGCTGGGCGCTGCGTGCACGCCCACAGCGCGCACCGCACTGCCTGTTGCACGCCACGCCCTGCGCCTGAGCGCCTCCAGATCAACCAGCCCGCGTCCCTTCAACCCTTTTTACACCATTTTCCAATTTTCTTCAGATTCCACCCTACCATTTAACCCAAAAACATCCCCTAATCATCTTCCACTATTTTCTACCCCTTGACACGTGAAAGAAAATACGAGCCAAAAACGCAAGTGGAAAATTAAAAACGCTTGAAAACAAACACCTTTCTTTATAAAAACTCGAGCACCATAACGTTTAATTATTTAAAACCTTGAAATACGGACTATTTATACAACCAAAATACAATCCACAAACTAAAAAGAGTTACTATACATTTTCAAAACTCTCAAAACTTACTAACAAACACCCATATACTGAGCTCGATCAGAATCGCCCTAACAAATTACCAGCACCGACACATGAAAGCACGTCCCCTCAACTGCCCTCCTCATCCACCTCACGCTCCACGGGCTCACCTGAAGGCTTATCGTAGCCTAAACCATCGAACATAAAACGTTAGCCTAATGCTTAACAAGTAGGGAATAATGCAATTCAAAACAATGCATGCTCAACTCAGCCACTAATTGCAGTTTCTACTCACACTGTTGTTTTCGTTTCATTTTCGTTGCATTAATCTTTCATTTTTTCACGTGGATCAAGTAGGCATATGTCCAAACACAATCCTAGATGGCCACACATTGACCTAGCGGAGCAAGATTGGAGGCACGCATCCTATCACAATCCTGGACGGCCATACATGATCTCTTCCCATATCGATCATAGAACCCTCAAGTGCCTTATTTAGCACGATCATATCGAGGCATTCATATTTACGACACATTACGAACTTTCAGCATAGCATCTCTCGTAGCACCCCTCTCTGGGTGCTACATACGATCACTCATTCCTGATAAGGCTATTCTACTCGAGACCAAGTTGCATATCTATCTTCTTATCTTCTTACGTTTCATACTCATAACTCAAAACATGCTAAAACTCGTATTTCATAGTTTGAAAACATGATGCATGGCAATATAGTTTTCAAACCAAAACAAATAAACAATCATCCCTACCGTTCCATGGTGTAGGCCCGAAGGCAAGAAAAACACACGTTCCTCTACTTACCTGGATTCCCGCACGTACTTACTCTCTTCGGACATGACCAATGTTCAACTTGTTTACCTAGCATATTAAGGAAAATTACTTAGTGATCATACAACCAAATTCTAAGGGAGGTTTACTCTAACTTTAACAACCAACTAAACCAACATTAGAACATACAACCAAAATTATGAATTTTACCCAATTACATTGCCAAAACTTCAATCGGCGATAACTCACTTGTTTCTCAACGGATTTAAATGATCCAACCCATTCCGTAAACCTCTATATGTCTACTAATCAATGCATCAATCCAATTTACGAAACTAAACACCAGGGCCGATCAGATTCTGTACCAAACAGACTCGGCCCTCTTGCTCCAAAACTGATTTCTCCACAAACTCCATCAATTCTCTAATCTATCTACATAATCAACCTAAACCATCATATCCTAAGTCTAAACCACCAAGATAGCAAGAAAATTCACCAAGAAACAACAAAATTTGGACTTCCCCCATAAGGGTTTACAAACCCCCACAAAACCTCACCAAAAACACACTAAACTACCTAAAATCACTAAATATTTTCCTAATTTGCAAAACCCTTTAAGAAACTCACCTCAAGCCTTGCTAGAATTGGAGGAGAAACCATGGAGGTCCTCTCGCATGGCTGCCACGAAATGGAGAGGAAAAAAAAGACAACTTTTTGTCTTCACTCCTTCAATTCTCCCTTTTTAAAACCCTAACTCTTACCCTTTCTAAATCCACCACTCAAGTTTCATAATTTCAAGTTTAACCCCCTAACATAACCTCCCTCTTCTCCCTCACGTGAAAGGCACCCTTCCTTCACTCTTTTATCCATCAAATTTTCCCTTTCATTTAATTAAAACAACTATTTCATTAAACAAGCTACCATAACCCTTTTGTTTTCTCTCCAATACTCTCTTTCTAAACAAATGCTTAGGATAACACTATAATCCTTGCTACACTCTCCTAACATAATTAGTCTAAGGCAATACTTGTTTGAGAAAAATACCCGGGCGTTATATTATCTCATAGACGTCTCTATGGTGTAGGTGAACTCAAAGAAAGTGAGGAAGACGTTCCCCTAAAAGATGAACGAATAGGCTGAAGAATGATGCCCGTTGGAGTGCACCGTGCAGTCGAAGCGATTTTGACCCGTGGGAACGAATATATAGGTATTTTAGGAACATTAGGTAAAGATGATATGGATAAGTGTACAAATAGTTTATTTTAGGATGATTAGCAACTAGCTTGAAGATATTGATGTTGATAATGGTTGTAACACCTAGCTTTATGAGATTTTTGTAATTATATATGTATAATGGCATTTTTGTAAATATGTCAAGTTGAGTCAGTTTCGCGAAAAGAAAGCGTTATTAGAATCCTAATTATTAATATAGATTTTAAGAAAATTTCGAGAATTTTAAGTATTGTAACGCTAAATTACGATAATTACGTTTCTCATAATATAATGGACGTTTTAATAAAAATAGTAAACGAGATCCGTTTTGCGAATGAACAGTTTTAATAAGGCCTAGATAATAAGTCGGAGTTATTGGGAAAATAAGGAAATCTGGAGAAATCGAATCGTTAGCTAATTAACGAAACAAATGACGAAATTAGTATAAAAACAATGGAAGGGCAGAATAGTCATTTAACAACTTAATTTTTATTAAAAACCACCTATCTCTTTCTTCCTCCCTCATTTTCTCTCTGCTTTTCACGAAAACACCAGAAGCCCTCCCCTTCGGCGATTTTTTCCTCTCCTCACAGCGTTCTCCTCTGGCGATTCCTCTTCCGATGGCGATTCCTCTTCCGATGGCGATTCCTCTTCCGATGGCGATTCCTCTTCCGATGGCGATTCCTCTTCCGATGGCGATTCCTCTTCCGATGGCGATTCCTCTTCCGATGGCGATTCCTCTTCCGATGGCGATTCCTCTTCCGATGGCGATTCCTCTTCCGATGGCGATTCCTCTTCCGATGGCGATTCCTCTTCCGATGGCGATTCCTCTTCCGATGGCGATTCCTCTTCCGATGGCGATTCCTCTTCCGATGGCGATTCCTCTTCCGATGGCGATTCCTCTTCCGATGGCGATTCCTCTTCCGATGGCGATTCCTCTTCCGATGGCGATTCCTCTTCCGATGGCGATTCCTCTTCCGATGGCGATTCCTCTTCCGATGGCGATTCCTCTTCCGATGGCGATTCCTCTTCCGATGGCGATTCCTCTTCCGATGGCGATTCCTCTTCCGATGGCGATTCCTCTTCCGATGGCGATTCCTCTTCGATGGCGATTCCTCTTCCGATCGACTATGGTTCTTCATGTTTTCTCCTCCAATCAACGCTCTAGGTAAGGTTCTGTAGTTTTCAGACTTTAGTTTGCGATCTTCACGGAGTTAAAACGATTAGGGTTTCATTTAGGGTTTCGTTAAAAATGTGATTTATGGTTTGAAATTGATAGGTTACCATAGTTGTGAATACAATGGAAGTATCGAGCGTTATTGGACGAAGTTGAATTGATTTGTGAGAAATTTTAGGGGTTTTAGAAAAACTCGTTAATGGAGGTTTTGGGGTGTCGAGCGTGAATTGATCGATAAAATGCCTCAATGAATTACATTAGAGTTTTAGGAAATTTCTTTAATTAACAGTTAGTTAGTTTGGATGTTTAATGGTTTAAACGTGTTTTAACGACAAATGTTGTGAATTTTCCCTAGGTAAACAACGCTCGTGGACGGAGCTAGAATTGCAACGGACGTGAGGTAAGTTCTCGTGACTTACTATTGCCGATTGGCCTACACCGTATGTCGAAGTCTTGTCAGGGAACATTGGTGATTTGTTTGTTTAAATGGTTTGGTTGGGTAGATAGGATTGGTTGCCTTTTTAGGTTATGTTCTTATCGTCTTGATGGTACACATGTTGGTTGGTTACTTTATATATTGAATTGTTCATGCATCACGTTTTTCGAACGAGCATAGAAAATGAATTTTCGTACTACGTTTTCATGAAAAGTGATGTGGCCCGAAAGCGGGCTATTGATCTATCGTGAAGGCTATGAGAGGAGCTTGTCACGATACCACATCTAATGAAACTAAAATATGTAATCTGTTATCTTGTCATGCGCGGCGGGGTCAAGACGTGGCTGTTACGGATGTAAGCATGTCTCCCCCCCGCCCCCCCGCTATGTGGAAAAGGTTGTCCAACCGCTGGACGTGACATCTCCATCTAGCGGGCTGAGATCTCGGTGACAATCTGTCTACCACGATCTGTTATGTTATATATTCTGCATGATTTCTGAACTTCATATGCAATGCATGCATCTGCATTTACGAAACTTGCTGAGCCTTGAGCTCATAGTTGTCTGTATGGTGTAGGTGATCTTGATACAGGTGATGTTGACCTCCGACCTGCAAAACACGACTCTAGAACTCGAAAAGACCATTAGTTCCCTAGTGCTGGAAAAACCGAGAAATCCGAGAATATAAATGTCAAAGAAATACTAAACAAGCTCGGAATGAAATGAAATTTTAGGTGAGTGTTGTGAAGTGAGTGAGATGTGTGCTGGTGAAGTTTGTGGTCCAGATCCGTTGATTTAAGTTAGTTATGAATACTTTCCGAGAATCGGTCGGTGAGTGCTTCAATGGAGCTTCAGGCAAGAGTTTCTTCCAAGGAAGAAAACTCGATTCAATGAACCGGTTAAGGCCACTCCTTGCTGTTTTCCGCCCTCAAAAGAGTGGAGAAGGAGGTGGCAAATTCCACTCCAACTAGCTACCAAGCTAGAAGAATGGTTCGGGGGCGCGACCCCTCGGTTGTTGTCAACCGAGCTTACCTTGGAAGCTCCTTGCTCCAAGCTTCTTCTTCTTCAATGAGAGAAATCCGTGGGTGCTCATAAAAATCATCCAAAAAAGTTACAAACACCAATGCCATGAATATATAGACCTAATGGTGGGCTTGGGCTTGGGCTTGGGCTTGGGCTTGGACATGTCTTCAACTTCAATGGGCCAAACCAAGCCACCAACTAATCCTATCATTCATCTAATCCTAAGATCCATATAATCCTAACATGCATCTAATCCTAACATGCATCTAATAAAGATTAACAAGAAGGCCAACGTTTGCCAATAAGTTTGAAATTTCAAAAAAGCAACAAATATTAAAGCTCGGGAAGACAAATTCCCATGTGAGCATTAAGGTGTCTCTTTAGTCTTTCCACATGAGGAGATGCTTCGGTTGGTCAACGTCTCCAGCTTTAATCTCCCACTTCAAGTCGTCCACGGTGTCCTCCAAGTCTTCACACGAACCATGACCTGCAAAAGAGACAAGTGTGTTAGTCAAATTGTGGACTCGGGTCTGGGATCGTGTAATGGGCCTACGGGGCACATCATCCTCCCCAGGTGATTGAGGATTTGACCTCAAATCCTTTAAGTCAGGCCTCTCGGAGTTTTCTTCATCGCTTATATAGGGTGATAGGTCCATGACATTGAACGTTGCCGATACTCCATAATCTCAAGGCAGTTCAATCTTATAAGCGTTATTATTGATCCGCTGCAACACCTTGAAGGGTCCATCCGCACGAGGAAGAAGTTTAGATTTTCTTTTGTCGGGGAATCTATCTTTTCGTAGGTGTAACCAAACCAAATCTCCTTCATTAAAGATAACCTCTTTTCGGCCTTTGTTTACTCGTTTGGCCACGCTCGCATTTCTTTTCTCGATGGCTTGACGCACGTTCTCATGTAATTTCGTAATATGTTCGGCCTTGTTTGCTCCTGATGGGTTGGCTAGTTCATTAATGGGTAACGGAACAAGGTCCAACGGTGTACATGGATTAAACCCATAGGCAACCTCAAAGGGCGTTTGCTCAGTAGTGGAATGAAGGGTGCGATTGTAGGAAAATTCCAATCCAGGAAGGACTACATCCCAACTGGATAGTTTCTTACCTACAATACTGCGTAAGAGGGAGCCTAAGGTCCTGTTAACAACTTCCGTTTGGCCATCAGTTTGGGGGTGGAAAGATGTGCTAAAACACAGCTTCGTCCCCAACTTCTTCCACAAAGTGGTCCAGAAGGAGCTCAAAAATTTAGTGTCCCGGTCCGACACTATGGAATGCCGTATACCATGTAGGCAAACAATTTCTTTGAAAAATAGGTCAGCTATAGAAAAGGCGTCATCCGTTTTTGCACAAGGAATGAAATGTGCCATCTTAGAGAAACGATCCACAACCACCATGATCGAATCCTTATTACGAGCAGTTCGTGGCAATCCCAAAATGAAGTCCATACTAACTTCAGTCCAAGGGTGCGAAGGAATGGGTAAGGGCATATACAAGCCTTGTGGTAGGACCTTACTCTTGGCTTTCTTGCACACGATGCATGTTTCCACCATGCGGTGCACGTCCCTTTTCATATGTGGCCAAAAGAAGTGTTCCTTAAGCATATCGAGGGTCTTCTTCTCCCCGAAATGATTCGCTAATCCTCCACAATGGGCTTCTTTTACAAGACTTCGCCTCATGCTTCCTTGCGGTATACATAATTTTCCCGCCCTTAGTAAATAGTCGTCCATAAGTCGATATTCTCCTTCAGCCTTTTCCTTGCACTTGGTGTAATAAGATCCAAAGTCAGGGTCAGATTCATAATTATGTTTGATCCATTCAAATCCAAAGAATCGAGTCCCTAGCTCGGTAAGGAGAATGCGTTTCCTCGAAAGTGCATCGGCGACTACATTATTTTCTCCTTTCACATACTTAAGAATATACGGGAACCTCTCCAAAAATTCTACCCATTTAGCATGCCTCTTGTTCAACTTATGTTGACTCTTAATGTGTCGTAAAGATTGATGGTCAGTATTGATAACAAATTCTTTTGACAAGAGGTAGTGCTGCCAATGCTCCAATGCTCTAATAACGGCATAAAATTTCTTATCGTACGTGGAGTAGTTTAGCATGGCTCCTTTCAGTTTTTCACTAAAGTATGCAATGGGTTTCCCTTCTTGCATGAGTACGGCTCCAATGCCAACTCCGGAAGCATCACTCTTAATTTCAAATACCTTGTTAAAGTCAGGGAGTGCTAACACTGGCGAGTGGCATAACTTGTCCTTGATTAGCTCAAAGCTCTTTTGACAAACAGGGGTCCAAGTAAACTCTTTTCCCTTCTTAGTGCAATCAGTGAGCGGTGAGACTATTGAACTAAAGTCTTTTATGAACCTCCGGTAAAAAGAGGCCAGACCATGGAAGCTACGTAATTCGGTTAAAGAGTTGGGGGTAGGCCAATCCCTAATAGCCTTGATCTTGTCAACATCGGCTTCCATGCCATCTTTAGAAATGACAAACCCTAGAAAATAAACTTTATCTTGCGCGAATGAGCATTTACTTAAATTCCCAAATAATTGAGCTTTTCGTAGGGTTTGGAAAAGGACACTAAGATGGTTGAGGTGTTGTGGGAGGTCTAGACTGTACACCAAAATATCGTCAAAATAGACAACAATAAATTTTCCTAGGAAATCTTTAAGCACGTGGTGCATAAGTCTCATGAAGATACTGGGCGCGTTAGATAACCCGAAGGGCATCACCATCCACTCAAAAAGCCCGTACTTAGTCTTAAATGCCGTCTTCCACTCGTCACCTTCTTTCATTCTTATTTGGTGGTAACCACTCTTGAGGTCCACCTTAGAAAATATTGAGGCTCCACTGAGCTCATCCAACATATCCTCGAGCCTTGGAATAGGGTATCTATATTTTACGGTAATTTGATTCACGGCTCGGCTATCAACACACATCCTCATTGTGCCGTCTTTCTTAGGTACCAATAGTGAGGGAACTGCACAGGGGCTCATTGACTCTCGTATGTATCCTTTATCCAATAAATCTTGAACTTGATATTGAAGTTTCTTGGTTTCTTCGGGGTTCATTCTATAGGCCGGTCTATTAGGAAGGGTGGCCCCGGGTATGAGGTCAATTTGATGTTCTATACCACGTAGAGGTGGTAATCCTTGGGGCAGTTCCTCAGGAAACACATCTTGGAATTGATTGAGCAACTTCTTTACAGGGTCAGGGATTACTCCTAGCTCCATAACTCTATCTCGAAATAGTATAAGGATCATGGGATCTCCTCGAAGCACTGATGCCTCTATCTCCGATCTAGTCATAAAAAGATTTGCTTTATTCTTCGCTTCTTTCCTAGCGGCATCGTCTTTGGATATTTCCTCGGGGGTCAAAGGTGCTAACTTAATTGTTTTACCACCAAACTTAAGGGAATAGTAGTTAGAATATCCATCGTGGTTCACTCTTCGATCAAATTGCCAGGGTCGTCCAAGAAGTAAGTGGCTAGCACTCATGGGCACGACATCACAAATAACAGAATCTTGATATTTTCCCATAGCAAAATCTACTCTCACTTGTCGAGAGACCTTAACATCATCCCTATCATCTAGCCATCGTAACTTATAAGGGTGGTGATGCGTAGTTGTCTCTAACCCTAACTTCTTAACTAACTCATCAGATGCCACGTTGGCCTCCATCTATAATTAAAGAGCATATCTTATCCTCGATAACACATCTACTATGAAAGATATTCTCACGTTGGCAATTTTCTCCTGAATTCTTAGTCACAAGGACTCGTCTCCTAACCATCAACAAGGGTCCCTCAGGAGCGTGCACAACTTCGTCCTCAGTGTCACTCTCCTCGACATCTTTGTCCTCTACTCCTATCTCGTGATCATCCTCACTCTCAACTTCTCCCGTATCTTCCTTGATAATCATCACCCTTCGATTCGGACATTGAGCCATATAATGACTAAGACCTTGACATTTACAACACTTGATTTCTCTTGCTCTAAGTGGGTTGGCTTTATCGACTAAGGTTTTGCTACTGGACTCCTTAAGTGGCCAACTAGGGTTAAAAGGCTTCTTTCCTTTAGCCTTGTCAAAGGGCTTGATTGGCGCGGGTGACTTAGCGATGACTTTGGGTGGAATGTGGGGGGTAAACTTAGGAGGGTAGGTGGATTTCCTCTTTCTATTGAGCTGTCGCTCAATCGTCATAGCCATATGAACAATTGCATCTAAGGACTCTGCCGGGTGTATTTCAACGGTGTCTCCTATGTCTCTATTCAATCCCTGAATGAATCTAGCAATAACTTGCTCCTCAGGTTCTTCCATATCTACTCGTATCCTTAGAGTTTCAAATTCGGCTAGGTAAGCCTCAACGGATCGAGTTCCTTGTCGTAGGTTTTGGATTTGAAGGAATAGATCTTGACGGTAATGGGTGGGTATGAACCTCTTAGTCATGAGCGACTTCATTGCTCTCCATGTCGTAATGGGGGTATCTCCTATCCGTCGTCTTTGGAGCTTAATATTGGACCACCAGAGGGCCGCATATCCCGATAGCTCTACGGATACTAATTGGATCTTTACTTTATCAGAGTACTCATAATAGTCGAAAACTTTCTCTACCTTATCAATCCATTCTAGAAAGGTATCTCCATCGCAAGTCCCGTCAAATGGGGGTATATGTAGCTTGACATTTCTAAGGTCCTCTTGATCCTTTCGTCTATTTGGTCGAAAGGTCTCTTCTTCGTCTAAGGTCCATTCTTCCTCCTCCTTATAAAGAGGGTTTCGTCTCCTAGGATACTCGGGTCTTTCTTCGTCCGAGGTGGGATATGGTTCTTGAAATCGTCTCCTAGGATTTCCGGGTCTAAATCGTGGTGGGGGTTCTCGGGTCGCTTCATTTGGAATTCTTGTATTAAGGACTTCCATTATGTGTTTCATGCTAAGAGTTAAGTCCTTAAGTTGTTGGCCTATATGGTTAACTTCTCCACTAAGTCCATCTAATTGTCCTTGCATGCTATGCTCTCCCTCTTGTGGGGTGTGAGTCTCGGGTTGGGGAATGTCCTTGTCCCGGTTCGATTCTTGATTCATATCTTGGTTTAGCTCTCGGTTAATTGCACTCCTAGTCTTCATTCATGTGAATACTAAATTTTTAGGAAGGAAATATTAATTAGGTTCAAGTTGATCACGGGTGTTAGGGAATATAAAGGTGGGAAACCTAACTAGAATTGCGACCTAAAAATTTTGAAACGCTATGTTTGAGGGTTTAGCAGACCGATTTTGGGATTAAAACATTATTGTCAAAGGCATAGCCTGTGACAGCATTATAGATCTTTTCGATAGCTTCGATTTGCCAGGTGACTCGTCAAAAACTGACACTTGTAGCCAAAGTTATGACAGTTCTAGTCATGAAAGGTCAAATTCACTAACAAACAAGTTTAAATCCCTAAATGACATCAACCGATTCGTGCATGCTCTTTAACATTTTAGTGAACTTGTTATATATAATCTAAACATGAACATGCAATTAATTATCTTAGCAACATAACATATATATATATATATATATATATATATATATATATATATATATATATATATATATATATATATATATATATATATATATATATATATATATATATATATATATATATATATATATATATATATATATATATATATATATATATATATATATATATATATATATATATATATATATATATATATATATATATATATATATATATATATATATATATATATATATATATATATATATATATATATATATATATATATATATATATATATATATATATATATATATATATATATATATATATATATATATATATATATATATATATATATATATATATATATATATATATATATATATATATATATATATATATATATATATATATATATATATATATATATATATATATATATATATATATATATATATATATATATATATATATATATATATATATATATATATATATATATATATATATATATATATATATATATATATATATATATATATAAATTTAAAACTATGCATAAAGTGAAAGCGACATAAAGCAACACTGAATAGGGATTAGTTTAGGTTATGCACTTTACTTAGCCTTTTCCCGTTTTAGCAACACTTACTTTACCAATGCAAAATCAAATGTAAAGGTAAAATAATTTTCAATAGAACAATATATTAACTAACAGCAACAAAACACTAAACATTAAACTCGGATTTGACACAACATAATAAAACAACAATAAGTAAAATAAACAAACACTAAACAACAACTTAAACCACTAAGCAGCAACTTAAACCAACACAAAATGATGTTAATCAAACATATTTTTTAATGTTCAGATCAGTGATTATAACAAAATGTTCTTAAGTGCTGGAAAAGTGAGATACACAGCAGCCAAGTCAGCAAACTAAAAAGAGAAAGAAAACAGCAAGTACTAAGTTTGTTAGGGTTTGTTCTACCAAAAAAAGGAAGGAAAATAAGCAACACGAAAATGGTGGAATACTTTTCAAAAACTCAAGCTCAAAGTTGCAGAAAACTAATAAAAACGTTCTGGAAATGATCTTTGCAAGAAACAAAAAGAAACTAAAAGAGAAGGTAAGAAAAACAGCAAGAACACCAAACCGAAAATGAAGAACAGCAAGCACCCGGTTTTGGTGCCTCGGTTTTGGGCAACCAAATGGGTTTGGAAAACCAAACCGATCTGGTTTCCCTCACCCTAAGGGAGCTATCCAAGCTCTGATACCAAATGTTGAGCTCCGACCTGCAAAACACGACTCTAGAACTCGAAAAGACCGTTAGTTCCCTAGTGCTGGAAAAACCGAGAAATCCGAGAATATAAATGTCAAAGAAATACTAAACAAGCTCGAAATGAAATGAAATTTTAGGTGAGTGTTGTGAAGTGAGTGAGATGTGTGCTGGTGAAGTTTGTGGTCCAGATCCGTTGATTTGAGTTAGTTATGAATATTTTTCCAAGAATCGGCCGGTGAGTGCTTCAATGGAGCTTCCGGCAACAGTTTCTTCCAAGGAAGAAAACTCGATTCAATGAACCGGTTAAGGCCACTCCTTGCTGTTTTCCGCCCTCAAAAGAGTGGAGAAGGAGGTGGCAAATTCCACTCCAACTAGCTACCAAGCTAGAAGAATGGTTCGGGGGCGCGACCCCTCGGTTGTTGTCAACCGAGCTTACCTTGGAAGCTCCTTGCTCCAAGCTTCTTCTTCTTCAATGAGAGAAATCCGTGGGTGCTCATAAAAATCATCCAAAAAAGTTACAAACACCAATACCATGAATATATAGCCCTATTGGTGGGCTTGGGCTTGGGCTTGGGCTTGGGCTTGGACATGTCTTCAACTTCAATGGGCCAAACCAAGCCACCAACTAATCCTATCATTCATCTAATCCTAACATCCATATAATCCTAACATGCATCTAATCCTAACATGCATCTAATAAAGTTTAACAAGAAGGCCAACGTTTGCCAATAAGTTTGAAATTTCAAAAAAAGCAACAAATATTAAAGATCGGGAAGACAAATTCCCATGTGAGCATTAAGGTGTCTCTTTAGTCTTTCCACATGAGGAGATGCTTCGGTTGGTCAACGTCTCCAGCTTTAATCTCCCACTTCAAGTCGTCCACGGTGTCCTCCAAGTCTTCACACGAACCATGACCTGCAAAAGAGACAAGTGTGTTAGTCAAATTGTGGACTCGGGTCTGGGATCGTGTAATGGGCCTACGGGGCACATCAGAAATCGAATTCCAAGAATCAACGAAACTTCTAGCTAGAGGATATTTTCCCAAAATTCTAATCTAACTCATTCGGGCATTTTATCGAGCACATTGTGCTCACAAATTCTATACCTAGCTTCAATGGAGTTTTTATATTAAATCTTCCGAATCAAACCTAACAATCTATTGATAACCAACAATACATCATCAATAGACATAATTTAAGTGAACCAATCGATTCTAACATAAATTGATGACTTCACTCAAAACCCTAACTCGATAAACCTAACCGAATCAAACGTATATCAAAAATAAACTCATAGATACTAGAGTCTTACCTAGGGCATGGATTTATCGAAGAAAACGAAAGAAATCGGCGTGAGGAGCGATTGTCAATGGCCGTTTGAAGGATCGACGAAGGGAATAAGGGAGAAAACTTCTTCTCTAGAAGTTGTTTTCGTGAAAAATGCCAAGGAAGAAGAAGGTTTGGTGTTTTTATAAAGTTGGCTTCTATAATCACAAGTTTGCCCCCAAGTCCATTTCTTTGATCGTTTCTTTATTTCGCCTATCGATCTGGTTTCTCTGAAATTTCTTTATTTTTCCATTAATTCCAACTTATTATTAGGGATTTATTAAAACTGTCTTTTTGCAAAACGGACCTCGTTCACTATTTTTACTAAAACGTCTATTATATTACGAGAAACATAATTCTTGTAATTTAACGTTACAACTCCTAAAATTCCCAAAATTTTCTTAAAATCCATATAAATTATTAGGGTCGTAATAACGCTTTCTGTTCGCAAAACAGATTTAATTTGACATATTTACAAAAATACCATTATACATATATAATTACAAAAAGCTGGGTATTACATTCCATCCACCTTATTTAAAATTTTGTCCTCAAAATTTGACTTAACTTGTAGTCCTTGATATTAACGTCTCATGTCTTGCGGCCTTATACCTTGATTTACAATCGCTCCGTTCTTTTTAAGTTTCTTTCCTCTATATCCGGCCTTAACCTTTAACTTCTTTTTAAAGGTTTCGATTCTCTCTACTTACGGTCACTCTCTAAATTCCATATTTTTAATTGGATCGTATACGTCCTTACTCAAGTATTGAGTATAACGAATTTCCAAATTTCAAATCGACTTATCCTACGGCATAATTTGTCACCTTAATATTTACGTAAGCGTCTAATTACTCATAGATTAGATCTCCTAGTGATTCAATTTTTCAAAGTTCTTTCTCATCGACGTCTTTCCTTAGCTGTTCCTTTAGACAAGAGCTATGCTAAAGTTTCCTAACGTCAGCTGGATTAAATGCCAAGAATTTCTTTCAACTCCTGGGCCGTAACTCAAACTTAACATAATTTCATCGACTCCGTACGCAGTCGGTATGTACACCAACTCAATTTTCACATTAAGCCCCTAACCATAATCCACACTTTCAATTGGCCTAAACACGTCCTCGCTTATGCATCAAATTTTACCATTTTTTTTGCCTTAAATCGACGATCTCTAACTGTGTACTTGACACCTAACAACTCGAGCACGCGTTGGTCTATATTAATCATCCAAAACGTTAAACTCTCCAACTTATCAATTTTCCTCATGATTAGGGTTTTTCTCTCTAAAGATTATCTCGTAAACTCAATCCTCAAAATAATTTCAATTTCCTAACATCATTTGGGTTGACTATCGTTCTAGGATTCCTAACAACACCCAGGTTGTAATTCAAACTCCCCTCTATTTTAACTCTGACTCCTCGAACTGAGTTCATTTAGTTCCTAACTTTCTTAATCCTGTGTCTATCAAATACGTATCTAACCACTTCAAGCTCTCACAGCCTTCTTAAATTACTTACTCCAACGTTAAATCTCAATTACACTACGACCTTATCCATCTATCAGGTATAACAATTTCTATATATATATCAGAGGTGTAAACTAAACTCGTGTATAAGTTCGTTGGCCTTAACCTTAGTCACTACTACAACCATCCGAGTCTACATTCCTCTAGTAATGCTCCCGTATAACTTCTTCGTCAATAGTATCCAAATTGTACCCCTCCTTGGACACTTCACGGGTCTTAATAACTATTTCTATGTGAGCTTCTCAACTAGAATTCCATTCTCTATGTTTCGTAAGGTATCCCCTCAATGATATCTTACGTCACATTCTTCCTCGGGTAACTCACCGACCTCGATCCCTGTTTCGATGCGGTTCTCACTACTTAACTCCTTCCATTGTTATTTTTCACCAACTATATCCCCGAAAATACATTCAAGGCCTCAACAGGTTTAACTGAGAGCTTAAGTTGTTACTATCTTAAGACCAATGCTCACCTGTAAATTAGTTCCTATAAATATCACATTTCATTTTTAGTCACATTAATGAGTTCTCTCGTTATGTCCTAACTGAAACGCTTATACTATCTATAATATGCTCATTCGTCTAACTTAAATCTCCCTTACTTCGAGCACAGTCAAGTCCCTAAGTCTCGCCATGGATTTGCTCTAAACTATTCCTTCTAACTTTAAGTCATTTATGTATCCATTGGTCTCAGCTTGTCAAATACGAGTCAAACCTCTGAAATTGCAAATTTCAAAACTCGTATGGCAGTAATCACTGAGTTAAACTTCTAATCTTAACCCTTCATTGGATCTAACAATCCCCCGCACTTATCTCAAATGTCGCACATGGACTTCTCTCAAGTTACCCAATGGTCTATATCATTTTGTTCCTTCTAGTCGGGTTCTAATTATTCAACTTGGCTCCTGTACAGTGACTCACCCCAACAATCTTCTTGTTTGCAAACTTGTTGCAGATAAGTTTACGCCCTCGATTCCAATCTCCTCTAACCCCCAAATCTTACTCTTCTATTCCCCTCATACACTGATGTTCCTACTTCCATCTCGGAAGTAAGCCTTACACTTTGCGCCTCCTAACTCAAACCGTATCAACCATAACCTGACTCCAGTTAAATCACCATCCATTCTATGGTCATACTAGTTACTTTAAACTTCGAAACACGACATCTGATTTAGAGTGCTAAACTTTTCCTTCAGTAGTTATTACGTTTGTGTTCCTAAGTTCTTCGTAGGTTCTTAGGCCTCTGCTTCATAACCTCCACTCAACACTTCCCAATGCACGAAGTGTCACTACTCACTAATTACTCTTAACTTTACTACGTCTCCCTCTTATAGTAAGTTGGTTGAAATCTTTTCACAAATTGGGCAGTCGTTCGTTATCGACTAGTCTTCTAAGACTAAACTTATCTCCTGGGGATCGGCCAAACTCGTAACTCGAGCATTATCTTTTTGTATAATTATCATCCCTCTATTGCCTCGAGATTTGTTAACCTCCCAACTCTGAGTAAATTCCCTTATCTTCTTCATCGATACAGGTTGATACGAACACCCCTACGTAACTGCGTCTTCAACGTTGCGTTGTTCCATCACCCTTTTACAAAAGAAGTCGACGCATTACATACCCCTTCAACAATCTACTTAAGCTAAACTTTTGAGTGCCACCTTTGTCTAGGTGCTCCCTACTTCTCATGGATCTAAGTTATTTAAATTCCTGCTATATTTTTCTTATCTACTTGTACGTACTAACGATACATTGACAATCTAGAACATTCCCTAATAAGTCTTATATCTAAACTTTAATTTTCTCCTCGATTGATCACATTCTAAACTATAAGGGTCTGTCAATTAGGGTCTAGTTCCCATTTATTTAAACCTTATATCTCGTAAGTTGTACCTTTCTCATGGAAATTGAATCTTAAGTGCTCAATTCTCACGGTTATGCCGGGTCATGGGCTTTAACGCATAACTCTACCCCTCCTTTATTCGAAGTCTATGTCGTCCCCCCTCTATTTTTAAGCTTACCTCAACCTATCACACAATTATCATCTCTGAAATTTTTAACTCTATACTACATCCCTACTCTAATATTCTTCATTCCCTTAACTATCGAAATAGAACTATACCTGAAACGACTGAGGGTTGGGCGGTTCCCTCTTCTCCGACAGGGGCAATTATCCTCAGTGTAACCTTTTTCTGACCTCTACCTGGTTTCGGGCAATCTTTGACATGGTTGCCAATCACTCCACATCGAAAGCACTTACCTGTGCCTAATCTACAATTGCCATAGTGCTCCTTCTGGCATTCAGGACACAGAGGTCTTCGAAAAGTTCCTCGTACGTGCTTTTGTTGGCTTCGTTTGATCTCTTCCTTACCCATCCTCTTCGTACTGTGGTTATTGGGTGCGGCCACCCCTTGGGTCCTTGGGTCTTCTCGGTTTGTCAATATCTCGAGCTGCCGAAAATTGCCTATCTATAAGCTGAGCCTGTCGATCTATATGCTGGGCCTGACGATCGAGTAAATCCTTCAACCCATCCAAGGCTTCGTCCCTAACATCTCTACCACGGACAATTTTATATGTCCTATAAATGTTAGCACAAATAATCCTAAGAAACAAAACAAGAAAATAAAATAAAACGTACTTGCAGTTGAGGAAGGATTTCCGCTTAGTGGCTGTGCAGTCAAGCAGCCTACAGAATTTTTTTTAAAACCCGGGGACTCTGATATCATAAATGTAGCGACCCTTACCCGTATCCTAATTTTCCGTGTAATATTTTTTTTATCCTAAAGTTTAAGTGTAATTTAAATTGAAATCGAAATTGTTAACATTGTTTGGAAAATTTTCTAAAACAAATCTTAAAATCAATTAGAAAACTATCAAAGGAAAGGTAAAAACAATTAAAAGAAAACATAATTAAAACTTAAAAGACAATCGGCTGAGGAAAGGAGGGCAAAAGGGACATTTGTCCTATGAAAACAGGGCGATGATCGCCCCTCACTCCAGCGATCGATTGCCACACGCTCTGGATTTTTTTCCAGAGCGTGGCGACCAAGCTTGGCGATCGATCCCCTCCTTAGGTGATCGATCGCCAAGTCCTCTGGAAATTGATTTCTAGCGAACTTGCATCGCTTCCCTCTCTTTTCTTTCTTTCTTCCCCTGTATATACACACACTTTTACATCCAATTTCTTCCTCAATTACCACTAACACCCCATACACCTTCACAATATAATTTGACATCAAACCACTCGATACTCGTACATCCTCCATAATCTCACTCAAAACCGACTCGAGATGCATTTAAAACGAAATACGTTTTCACAAAAATGAACTGCGTGGATCCGTTTAAAAACTAAACGTTTCCCCCTGTTAAAATCACCAAGCAGTTCCATAAAACTTAGATAAAAGCCTTAACAAAACGTTTTATAAAACAGTTTATCAAAATATCTATACATCATTATATCAGCTAACCAGATCCAAGCATCCTAATATGTTCAACTATACAATTTTACCTAACTATCGCGTTCCCAAAACATACACTTACTCCCCCACAAGTCAAAAAGTGCACCGACGGCCCAGCACACTCTTACAGTCCATCCTGCTTCAACTGCATCATTCCTCGGGTGGAGGGATCTCGTCCTCACCTATGTTAAGATCACCTACACCATACAGAAAACTATGAGCTAAAGGCTCAGCAAGTTTCATAAATGTAAATGCATGCTGTGGAAATGAGTTTCAGAAATCATGCAACATTTTCTTATCTTTACATAGGTTGTCATCGAGATCTCAACCCGCTAAATGGAGAGGGCACATCCTACGGTTGGACAACCCTTTCCACCAAGCGGAGGGGGTATATGCTTGCAAAACGCACAGCCATGCCTGAGCCCCACCTCGCATGACCATAAACATACATGGGTTCTTATTAGATGCGGTATTGTGACCAACCCTTCTTAGCATTCACAATAAGTCAATAGCCCCCTTTCTGGCCACATTGCCATTTTCTTTAAAACATAGTGCGGAAATTCATTTTCTAAGCATAATTGAAAACCGTGATGCATGGACAAATACGTGCTTAAAGTAAACATACATCATACGTACCATCGAGACAATAAAAGCAATTAAAAGCATACAATATAAAAGAACTAATCCTAACTATCCAACCAAAGCATTTAAACAAACAATTCCACAATAACCCTCGATGCGACTTCGATATACGGTGTAGGCCAATCGGCAAGAGTAAGTCACGAGAACTTACCTCGTGCGCGTTGAACTTCTAGCTCCGTCCACGAGCGTTGATCACGTAAGGCAATTCATAACAATTGTCATTAAAACCGGTCCTAGGAAATCAAATTTCAAGAGTCAACAAAACTTCTAGCTAGAGGATATTTTACCAAAATTCTAATCTAACTCATTCGGGCATTTTATCGAGCACATTGTGCTCACAAATTCTATACCTAGCTTCAATGGACTTTTTATATTAAATCTTCCGAATCAAACCTAACAATCTATTGATAACCAACAATACATCATCAATAGACATAATTTAAGTGAACCCATCGATTTCTAACAGAAATTGATGACTTCACTCAAAACCCTAACTCGATAAACCTAACCGAATCCAACGTATATCAAAATTAAACTCGTAGATACTAGAGTCTTACCTAGGGCTTGGATTCGTCGAAGAAAACGAAAGAAATCGGCGTGAGGAGCGATCGTCAATGGCCGTTTGAAGGATCGGTGAAGGGAATAAGGGAGAAAACTTCTTATCTGGAAGTTGTTTTCGTGAAAAATGCCAAGGAAGAAGTAGGTTTGGTTTTTTTATAAAGTTGGCTTCTATAATTATAAGTTTGCCCCCAAGTCCATTTCTTTGATCGTTTCTTTATTTCGCCTATCGATCTTGTTTCTCCGAAATTTCTTTATTTCGCCATTAATTCCAACTTATTATTAGGATTTATTAAAACTGTCCGTTCACAAAACGAACCTCGTTCACTATTTTTACTAAAACGTCTATTATATTACGAGAAACATAATTCTCGTAATTTAACGTTACAACTCCTAAAATTCCTGAAATTTTCTTAAAATCCATATAAATTATTAGGGTCGTAATAACGCTTTCCGTTCGCAAAATAGATTTAATTTGACATATTTACAAAAATTTCATTATACATATATAATTACAAAAATCCCAAAAAGCCGGGTATTACACCTCTCGCACGTTTTTAGGCTATGACCAATCCCTAACAACCTGAATCTTTCTTGGATCCACAGAAATTCCTTCTTGTGATATAATATGGCTGAGAAAACTAACCTTGTCCAGCCAAAACTCGCACTTAGAAAATTTTGGGTAAAGTTGGTGTCGTTGCAAAGCTCCCAAAACAATTCTAAGGTGCTCTTCGTGTTCCTCTTTCGTCTGCGAATAAATCAAGATGTCATCGATGAACACAACCACAAATTTGTCTAAATACTCTTTGAAGACGTGGTTCATTAAGTCCATAAATGCTGCCGGGGCATTCGTAAGTCCAAAAGATATAACGAGAAACTCATAATGCCCGTACCTCGTTCGGAAGGCAGTCTTCTGAATATCTTCCCTCTGGACCTTCAACTGATAATAACCCGAGCGTAGATCAATCCTCGAAAACAATCGGGCACCTTGCAGTTGGTCAAATAAATCGTCTATTCGGGGTATGGATACCTATTCTTCACTGTCATCTTATTCAGCTCTCTGTAATCCACACACATTCTGAGGGTCACGTCTTTCTTCTTAACAAAGAGAACAGGTGCACCCCAAGGAGAAAAACTGGGTCAAATGAAACCCTTATCCAATAACTCCTCAAGCTGGGATTTCAATTCCTTCAACTCGGTCGGCGCCAACCTGTAAGGATTCTTGGACACAGGGGCGGAGCTAGGATAAACATCAATCGCAAATTCAATCTCCCGGTCTGGTGGTAATCCGGGAAGATCATCTAGGAAAATCTCAGTGAATTCTCTGACTATAGGAAGATCACTCAGCTTAACTCTATTGAGCAACTGAGTATTGAAAACCGTGGCCAGGTAAATTGAGCATTCTCCTCTAAACTGCTCCTTTACCCTTATAGAATAGGAAGTAGGCACCCCACTCACCCTATTCATCGCTTGATAAGCAAACTCATCTTTATCCAGGGGCCGAAAGGTCACCAACCCAGATCGGCAATCAATTGTAGCAAAATGGCGTGACAGCCAATCCATACCTAAAATAAGATCATACCACTCTATACCCATAACTATCAGACGAGCATAGAGGGTGTTGTTCCCCACGGAGACAACATTGCCCTGGACAACATGACTTGACTGCATACACTCCCCTGAAGGTAGCATCACACTATATTCACATTCTGCTAACTCAGGCACAAGCTTCAGTCTAGACACACAAGTAGTTGAAATAAAGGAGTGCGTAGCTCCCGTGTCTATCAAGGAAAATATAGCTACGCCCATAATCAAAATAGTACCTGTTATCACTGAGGGCTGAGCCTTGTCGTCGATATCACCAGGCTCAATAAAGGCGAAGATCCTCGGCAAAACCCGCCTCTGATCTCTGCCTGACTGTTCTCGACCCGACTTTGGGCTATCTTTGACATAATGGCCCACTTCACCACATCTATAGCATTTATTAGTGCCAATCCGGCACTCACCACTGTGCTCCTTCTGGTACTTAGGGTACCACGGTATCTGAGGAGCCCTTTGTACATGCTTTCCTTTCCCTCGATCATTACCTCCTTCCGACGGTCTCTTAACACCTCTTTGCTGTTGTTGCTGGGGTTGTTGTACTCTAGGCTGCCAACCTCGGTTCTGTGACTGAGGACGGATCTCACGGAAGAAGGCCTTAGCTGGCTTGCTCGGCCTAACACAAGTCACCCGGGCATCCTCAAAGTCCAGAGCTCTAGTTGCGATGTCAGAATAGGGCACATCTATAATTCCCAATACAATAACATTTATCCGAATCTCTGGGTTCAGCCCCTCAATAAACTGGTGTACCTTATCTTCATTATCGCCCACCAGATGCGGTGCAAATCGAGATAGGGCTTCAAACTTCCATATGTACTCTGCAACTGAACCCATCTGCTTCAGCTGCATAAATTCATTTCGGTTAGCCACCCTCACAGAGCGGCTGAAGTACTTATCGAAAAATACGATCTCGAACCGTTCCCACGTCATAACTGACACGTCCGTAGTTGACTTGATCGAATCCCACCAGAATTGGGCATCCAACGCCAAATGAAAGGTGACCTAGGCAACTTTGTTCCCATTCTCTATCCCCGCGTACTCTATCATGTCCTCCATAGTTCGGATCCACTCCTCGGCAAAAGTGGGGTCCGATGATATGTCCGTTAAATACTGGGGGTTACAACTTTTGAAATCTCTCCATGCCCTGATGGTTTGGAACGACCACCTCTCGGGCCTGACGATCCTCACGATTTACTAAACGCTCAATTTGTTTTGCTTGTCTGTCAATGTGCTGGGCCTGACGGTCCAGCAAATCTGTAAGTTTGTCTAGGGCCTCATCCCTTGGGTCTTTTCCTCGAACCATTTTGTATAACTCCTATAAAAATTTAAAACAAATAACCCTAAGAAATCGAAATCAAATAAATCTTTTAAAAATACTTACGGTTGAGGAAGGATGTCCGCGTAGTGGCTGTGTAGTCGAGCAGTCTACAGAACCGTTTTTAAAACCCGGGGGCTCTGATACCATAATTGTAGCGACCCTTACACTATTCCTAATTTTCCCGTACAAAATTTTTCTTTTTATAAGCCTAAGAAATCTTTATAGCGTTACATCGGAATTTAAATAGTTGAAATCGTTCAAAGAATAAAAGAAAATCCATTGAAAACCACTTAAGAAAACATAAGAAAACATAAGAAAACACTTGAATAAAAAGCATTAAAACAGAGAAACAATCGGCCAATAGATCCGAGGGTAAAAACGTCAAGGGCCAGGAAAGCAAAGTGGCGAGATCGGCCCTTGCCGAACCGATCGACCGCTCCTTTTTGAGCGATCGATCGGCTCACGTTCTGGAATTTCTCCAGAACGTGGCCTTCAGAAGCCGATCGTTCGCCCCTTTACAAGCGAACGATCGCGAACTCCTCTAGAATTCCAGAGAGTTCTGCGTTCGATCGCCTCACTGTCAGCGATCAAACGGCTTGCTCTCTGGTTTACCAGAGAGCATGCTATCTTCATTTTTCTCCTTCAACACCCTGTACACACTCACCTACACACACTTAACAATCTATCCTTCCATCACATTTCATTTTTTTATCAAATGACAATAACTCCTCTAACACTCGTTTAACATACTGAAATACTTTACATAAAACCACTCAAAACATATCCGAAAACGTGGTAAATTTTCATAAAAACGAACCGCGTGGTTCCGTTTGAAAACTAAACAAACCCCTACAATTTCATCAACCAAGCGATTACAAGTGAACTTTCAACAAAAGCTTAACAAAACATTTTATTCAACGAGTTTACCAAAACATCAAAACATCAATCCATTATCTATCCAGAACCAAGCATCCTAAAATGTTTCTAACTATACAATTATCCTATCTATTCTACCATCAGCCCAAAACACCTTGGAAATCCTCAAAATGCTTACTTACATCACCACGGGTCAAAATGCGCACCGATTGCCCAGCACACTCCCACGGGCCATCATTCTTCAACTGCTCATTCCTCGGGTGGAGGGATCTCGTCCTCACCTGTCTCGAAATCACCTACACCACACAGATAACTATGAGCTAAAGGCTCAGCAAGTTTCGTAAATGTAAATGCTTGTTGTGCATATAAGTTTTGTAAATCATGTAGATTACTTAACATAACAGATCGTGGCAGACAGAATGTCATCGAGGTCTCAGCCCGCTAGATTGAGAGGGCACGTCCGGATATTGGACAACCCTTTTCACATAGCGGAGGGAGAAAACATGCTTACATCTGTAAACAGCCATGCCTGTACCCCCACCTCGCCATGACCAGATAACAGATTATGTATTTTTTATTCATTAGTTATTTTATCTAAGTGATGTGGTATTGTGAAAAGCCCCTCTCAGCCTTCACAATAGATCGATAGCCCCCTTTTGGGCCACATCACTTTTTCTGAAAACGTAGTGCGAAAATTCGTTTTCTATGCTTATTGAAAAATCGTGATGCATGGACAATTAAATGCATAAAGTAAACATACAACATATATACCATCAAGATGATAAAAGCATAACCTATGTAAACAACTAATCCTAACTACCCGACCAAAGCAATTAAACAACAAAATCCAATAATCCTCAACGCGACTTCGACGTACGGTGTAGGCCATTCGACCATAGTAAGTCACGAGAACTTACCTCGCGTCCATTGAAACTCAAGCTTCATCGACGAGCGTTGTTCACCTAAGGAAAATTAACAACAATCACCGTTAAAACGAGTTTAAACCATTAAGCGTCCTAACTAACGAAACTCTTAACTAAAGAAATTTCCTAAAACTATAATTTAACTCGTTGGGACATTTTATCAAGCAATTCACGCTCGACACCTAAAATCCCCATCAACGGAGTTTCCTAAAACTTCAAAAATTCATAAAACCCTAACATTTCTCAACGAATTGTTTAACTTCGTCCAATAACGCCCAATACGTCCATTATATTCTCAAATACAGTAAACCTATCGATTTCAAACCCTAAATCCACGTTTTATTAAAACCCTAAACGAAACCCTAATCGTTTAACTCTCTGAAAACCGAACATAAACCTTCCAAAACTATAGAATCATACCTAGGGTCGGGATTTGAGAAGAAAATGTGAAGAACGGAGGTTGATCGAATGAGGAATCGTCGTTGGAAGAGAGAACGCCGCGAGAAGGAAAGAAATCGCCGAGATAAGAGAGCTTCAGGAGAGGAAATCGTGAAATGAGGGAGAAGAAAGTGATTTGTCATTTTAGTAAAAATTGATTCGTTGAATGACTATTTTGCCCCTCCATTGATTTTCTATTTATTTCATCACTTATTCCGTTATTTAGCTAACGATTCGGTTTTCTCCAAATTTCTGTATTTCACCAATAAATCCAATTTATCACTAGGGTTCTATTAAAACTGTCTGTTTGCAATTGTTTACTATTTTTACCGCAATGTCCTTTATATTACGAGAAACACAAAACTCGTAATTTAGCATTACTATTCCCAAAATTCCTGAATTTCTCCTAAAATCCATATTAATCATTAGGACCTTAATAACGCTTTCTGTTAACAAAACGGACTTAATCTGACATATTTACAAAAATACCAATATTTATTTGAATATTAAAATCTCGTAAAACCGGGTGTCATAGTAACGCTTTTTCGGATCTCCAGATTTACCCATTGCATAAACCGACGCACCTTGTCCTCGTTATCACTGACCTGGCATGGTGCGAACATAGATAGGGCCTCAAATCTTCTAACATACTCGGCAACTAAACCAACCTGTTGCAATTGCATGAACTCCATCATTCTTGCCTCTTGTACCGTATGGCTAAAGTATTTGTCATAAAACACAGTTCTAAACCATTCTCAACTCATCGTTGCAACATCCGTGGTCGCCTTGATAGTGTCCCACTAGAATCGGGCATCAGATGCCAGGTGGAAGGTAGTGCACCTAACTTTCTACCCGTCTTCGATTTTAGCATACTCAAACATATCTTCCATGGTTCGAACCCACTCCTTAGCACTAGAGGGGTCCGACGATTGTCCATTATAAACTGGAGGCCGTAGTTTCTCAAACCTCTCCATTCCGTGGTTACTAGGAACCGCCACCTCCTGAGTTCTAAGGCCATTACGGTTAATTAGTGTGTCAAGCTGTTGAGACTGTCTTTCCATATACTGAGCCTGTCGTTCGAGGTGTTAGGACTGTTGGGCAATGAATTCTCTCAACTGGTCTATGGTGTTATCTCTCAAGTCCCTATCGTTTCCTTTACGCACCATTTTGTACTCCAATAAAAATTAAAGACAACAGTTCGAAGAAATCAAGTCCATAAATCTTAAAAACGTACTTACAGTTGAAGAAGCATGTCCGTGTAGTGGCTATGCAGTCGAGAAGTCTACAAAACTGATTTTAAAACCCGGGGGCTCTGATACCATAACTGTAACAACCTGTATTCTATACCCTTAATTTCCTGTAAAATTTTTCATTTTGGACATTAAGTAAATTTCGACTTCTAAAGCTTCAAATCAAAGTCTATATCGATGAAAATCGTCTTCAAAATCATTTAAATAAAACCTAAAATATAAGGAAACAATCGGTCAAGTGATGTAGCGCCCCAAACCCGCCCCGGGCCCGGTGCGTCACGTTGCAAACAAATCCCGTGTTTAAATTGACGTTTAAAATATTTTTCGTAAAATATTCGGCTCGGTTTTAGTTAAAATTCCCGGCTCGATGTTCGGGTTTTTTGAACCCTCAATTTTTCTTGGAACACGTGTCTAAAATACGTTAAAATACGTTGGAAAAATGTCGGGTCAAAACATGTTGGAAATCGGGAGAAATAATAAAAAAAACGAAAATTTGCACTAAAAAGGGGGCTGGGCGCGCGCTGGGCGCCAGGCGCGGCGTGCGCGCTATGTGCGCCGCACGCGCCGCACGCGCGCGCGCGTCCGCGCGCTGGGGCGCACCAGCGCGCCCCACCCTACAGTGCCACGACCGATCGTGGCTAAATGCCCGATCGGTCGGGCCTCCTCGGGTTTTCTTCACCCAGAAACTCCCCGACCGCGACCGGTCGTGCCCCGGGCCCGACCGATCGGGCCCGCTCGGGTTTTTCATCACCAAAAACACCCTAAAATGCCCTTTTTAACCTTTTTCCACCTCCCTACACATTTTAACACTTTTCTACATCCCCAACACCTCCAAAAATTCTGAAAATTTAAACATACCTTCCCGACACCTAAATCTTCGAGTCCCGTAAAAATCTCGGAAAACCGACTTAAAACGATTAAATACAAAAATAGCGAACACAACCCGACGTTAGTTATTTTAAAATCAAAACGGGCAATATAACGCCTAAAACTTTAAATACCCAAAACCTGAAAATTTAACCCAAAAATATACCATTTCAATCCCCAAACACTAACAACCATTACGAAAATAGTTTCAACCAAAACGACACACAAAACAAAATCATTTACATCGAAACCGTACAACCGGTACTAAAACAGTTATAACAACCCGTTCACCCTTGGTTCTATCTTACTCCCAACATTCAAAACATTACAAACACTAAACAAGCATCTATCAAAATGTTCACCTCCCACACTACCCGAGGAAAAGTGGTCCAGACGCCCCGACAATGACCCGCACCGGCGGACTCCGTACTCCTCCGACTGCGGCCTAATCCTGAGCTGTCTCATCAACCTCACCTGTATAAAACGCGTCACCTACACCACAGAACACAAAAAGGTAAGCCTAACGCTTAGCAAGTAGGGAAATAATGCACAACGACACGCTAAATGCTCGACTCAGTCCTAACATGCAGTCTCTACACACTCTGTTGTTTTCTTTTCGTTTCAATTGCATTTATCTTTCACTTTCAGGTGAATCAAGTAGGCACACGCCCCCACACAGTCCAGGACGGCCACACCTTGACCCACGGAGCTAGACCGGAGGCACACGTCCCAACACAGTCCAAGATGGCCAACCGAATCTCCTCCAATCGAACGTAGAATCCCCGTCGTGCACTTCAAGCACGAGTGCACTTCAAGCACAACCCTATTGTGCACTTCAAGCACGAATAGGTCGAGGAATTCATACTCACGACTCATTACGTACATTAGAATCCCCCAAATCGATCGTAGAATCCTCGTCGTGCACTTCAAGCACGAGTGCACTTCAAGCACAACCCTATTGTGCACTTCAAGCACGAATAGGTCGAGGAATTCATACTCACGACCACGTTGCAAATCTTTTCTTATCTTTCAGTTCATTCTTACCGCTCAAGAATGCAAAACACGTAATTTCGTAGTTTAGAAAACCATGATGCGTGACACACGATGCATGATACAAAGCAAAACATAGCAACAATCAAACAATCCCTACCGTTCTATGGTGTAGGCCCGAAGGCAACAAACACGCACTCCACTACTTACCTGGTTGCTGCTCGGTACTTCCTCGTTCACACCGTCCAACAAAATCAAATGTTCGATCACCTAACAAATAACGACAATTCACTTAGTAACAACCTAAATAAATTGTAAGGATTTTCTAACTAAACTAATCACACATTTCAACCTAAACTCACAACTTAACTCCAAACCCGATTTTACACAAAATTTGACCGTCCAACTTCAAACGGTCGTAACTCTCTCGTTTTTCAACGGATTTCGACGTGCCACCCCATTTCGAAAACCTCTATCCGTCTACTATCCATTGAAACACCCAAAATAACCAAACAAACACATTAACCAACTCAAAAATCCAGCCAACAGAATCGGGTATATAGGTGTTCTTCAACCATTTTTGTGGAACACTCTTTCAATCTTCCATCTAACCCCTCTAACAACCTAAATCACTCCATTCAACAACTAAACTACCAAAATAGGAAGGAAATCTAACATCTAAACTCAATTTTTTTCGGAATCCCTAACCTAGGGTTTTCCAACATTCTCCAAACTCAACCAAAATACATAAAAACACTTCTAAACTCCATCTAAATGTACACAAACCAAAACCCAAGTGAAATTACCTTGAAAAGTCTTCAATAGATGAAGAAAGGAGAAAGGGGATCGATGGCTATGGAGGAGAAGGAGAGAAGAACGATGAGGATGGAGAAGAAAAGAGAAACTCACCTTTTTAACCTAATCTTTCTTTCCACTTTTTCTTTTCCTCCACCCTTCTTTTTAAAATTGCAAATAAACCCCCACTCTTCTTCTCCTCATTTCATCCAACGTGATAGCTTTTCAATTCCCCCACTTTCCATCATTAAATGCTTACTTCTTATTGGTTGATATCCATTTGACTTTTCAAGCAACCCTCCTCCACCAATCACAAGGTGTTTTGACTTGTCAAACCCTCCAATTCTAATACACTTCAATGCACACCTGACACTTGCATAAATAACCTATCCTAATACAACGTAGGCTATGGCACGCAATAGAAAATACTCGGGTGTTACAATCCACCCTCCTTACAAAAATTTTGTCCTCAAAATTTGCGTACCTGAAAAGTTCAAGATAGCGCTCCATCATGTCCTGTTGACGCTCCCACGTTGCCTCCTCAACATTGTGGTTACGCCACAGCACTTTTACCAATGGAATGTCCTTATTGCGTAATTTCTTCACTGCATAATCCAATATTTCCACTGGTTTCTCCTCATAAGACAATGTCGGTTGCACTTCGACCTCCCGCTGTACCACCACGTGCGATGGATCCCTCAAACACTTCCGAAGCATCGACACATGGAATACATTGTGCACACCCTCCATTGAAGCAGGCAACTCAAATTGATACGCCGTCTTTCCTACTCGCTTCACAATCGGGAATGGACCAACGTATCTAGGGTTCAGCTTACCTCGCTTCCCGAATCTCATGACACCCTTAAATGGCGAGATCTTCAAGAAAACCTCATCGCCTACCTCAAATTCCAGCTCTCGTCTCCTACCATCTGCATAGCTCTTTTGGCGACTTTGAGCTGTCAGAATACGTTGCCGAATGAACTGGATTTTATCTGTCGTTTGCTGTACAATCTCCGGCCCAATCAAACTAGATTCTCCGACCTCGTCCCAATAAAGAGGCGATCTACACTTCCTCCCATAGAGAGCCTCGTATGGAGCCATACCAATAATATCTTGATAACTATTGTTATATGAGAACTCCACCAAAGGTAAATACCTACTCCAGGAACCCTGAAACTCCAGCACACAAGCACGGAGCATATCCTCAAGAATCTGAATAGTACGCTCAGATTGTCCGTCCGTCTGAGGATGAAAAGCAGTGCTGAAATTCAACCGAGTCCCCATCGCCTTGTGCCGACTCTGCCAAAATTTTGAAGTGAATCTCGGGTCCCTGTCTGATACAATCGAAGTTGGCACACCATGTAATCTCAAAATCTCTTGAATATAAAGTTCAGCAAACCGATCCATACTATAAGTCATCTTTACCGGCAGAAAGTGGGCTGACTTTGTTAAACGGTCAACAATCACCCATATGCCATCAAATCCCTTCGTCGTTCTAGGTAATCCAACAACGAAGTCCATTGAAATCTGGTCCCACTTCCACTCTGGAACCGGTAATGGCTGTAACCTCCTAGCAGGTCTCTGATGCTCTGACTTCACCTGCTGACAGATCAAACATGTCTCAACAAATTCAGCCACTGACTTCTTCATACCCGGCCACCAATAGTGCTGTTTGAGATCCCTGTACATCTTGGTGCTCCCGGGGTGAACAGAAAACTTCGACGAATGAGCTTCAACTAAAATTTCTTTCCGAAGCTGCTCATTGCTCGGAACGTACCACCGATTACGGAACTTCAGAATCCCGTCATCCGAATAACTGAACTCCGTCCTATCGTCAGACACCATACTCAGCTTAAATTTATTACACTCAGAATCTGCTTGCTGAGCTTCTCTAATTTTCTCCAAAATGGTAGGCTTCAGAGAAAGATCTGATAACACGGCAGTCACGTCCGAAATCAGCTCTAAATTGAATCTTTGAAACTCAGTGCACAACTCCCTAGACATCTCCACTTCCATTGATGACACGGAAGTTAATACTCGGCTTAAGGCATCTGCAACTATATTGGCCTTCCCGGGGTGGTATTTAATTTCCAAATCATAATCCTTCACGAGCTCTAACCACCGCCGCTGCCTCATGTTCAGCTCCTTCTGGGTGAAAATATACTTTAGACTTTTGTGATCTGAATATACTTCACATTGCTGACCATATAAATAATGCCGCCAAATTTTTAAAGCAAACACCACGGCGGCTAACTCCAGGTCGTGGGTTGGATAATTCTTTTCGTAAGGCTTTAGCTGCCTAGAAGCATATGCTATCACCTTATTATTCTGCATAAGCACGCAACCCAGACCTATCCGAGAGGCATCGCAATAAATACATAACTTATCCTCGGCTACAGGCAACGTCAAAACTGGAGCTGTAGTTAATTTCTGCTTTAATGTCTGAAAGCTTAACTCACATTCTTCAGACCATTCATACTTCACATCCTTTCGTGTCAGACGAGTCATAGGTGCTGCTATTTTAGAAAACCCTTCAATGAATCTTCTATAATAGCCGGCTAATCCCAGAAAACTTCGAATCTCGCTGACATTTTTCGGTTGAGGCCATTCATTAATCGATCGAATCTTGGCCAGATCCACTGATATTCCACCATTCGAAATTACGTGACCAAGAAAATGCACCTCCGTCAACCAAAACGCACATTTCGAAAATTTGGCATATAACTGATGCCGCTTTAGAAGCTCCAGAACAAGCCTTAAATGTTCCTTATGCTCCTCTTCATCCTTTGAATAAATCAAAATATCATCGATAAACACAATTACTAATCTATCGAGATATTCCTTGAACACCCTATTCATCAGGTCCATAAAAGCAGCTGGAGCGTTCGTCAAACCAAACGACATAACCAGGAACTCATAATGTCCATACCGAGTCCTGAAAGCCGTCTTCGGGATATCCTGTGATCTGACCTTCAATTGGTAATACCCCGATCTCAAATCAATCTTAGAAAATATTCTGGCTTCTTGCAACTGGTCAAACAAATCATCTATTCTTGGCAATGGGTACTTGTTTTTCACCGTTAGCTTGTTCAACTCTCGGTAGTCAATACACATTCGAAGTGACCCGTCCTTCTTCTTAACAAATAATACAGGCGCTCCCCACGGCGAGAAACTAGGGCGTATAAAGCCCTTGTCAACTAGTTCCTCTAACTGCTTTTTCAATTCTTTCAATTCGGGAGGAGCCAACCTGTAAGGATTCTTCGATACAGGCTCAGCTCCAGGATGCGTATCAATAACAAATTCGATTTCCCGGTCCGGAGGTAGACCAGGCAAATCATCCAAGAACACCTCGGGAAATTCACAAACGACTAAAACATCCTGAGGTTTCACTTCTACCACTGAATGAACATCTACAACAGTTGCAAGAAAACAAATAAACTCACCCTTAGCAAATTCCTAGGCATTGAGCGAAGCCATAACTGAAAGTGTCTGAAATCTCCTCAAAGATTGCAAAGAAAGCTTCTCGCCATCCGGAGGATTAAAGTTAACAGTCCCTGTTCTACAATCGATGGTGGCATGGTGACGGAATAACCAATCCATACCGAGTATGACATCATACCCGGTAATCCCCATGACTATCAAATCAGCAGGCAGTTGCTTCCTTCCCACTGATATCAAACTATTCAATACTATATGTTCCGAATGCAGACATTCACCCGAAGGTAACTTCACATCATAAAAACACTCAGCCGGACTCACTTCCATGTTCACTTTCACCACAAATGCCGTTGCCACAAAAGAATGAGAAGCACCTGAGTCTATCAAAGTAAATTCAGGCACCGAATTAACAAACACAGTACCTGAGATAACAGCAAGACGGTCTTCACTGTCGGGCTCGATCATAGCAAAAATTTGAGGCATAGCTTTCACTGGTTCTTTCTTCGCTACCAGGCAATCTTTCGCCATGTGACCCGGCTTGTTGCAATTAAAACATCGAAGAACTTTCGGCTTCGGGCAGTCTCGAAACATGTGACCAGACTCAAAGCAATTGTAACATTTTCCTTCGTACTGACCGCACTCTCCCGGGTGCGACCTTAAACATTTCGGGCACCGTGGAAACAATTTCCCCTGTTGTGGTTGCTGCTGAGGCCTCTTACCACCTCTTTGATCTTTCATAGTTCCTCCCGGTCGTTTCGTACCTTGAAATTGCGAAGAGGATCCGCCTTTGCTAAACTGTGCGGTAATATCCTTGAACATTCTCTTAGGAGCATCAGTAGGTTTAAGAATCTTCCCAGCAGTTTTCTCCACTTCTAAAGCCTTGGCCGTCACACGGATAAATGGTATCACGTCGATCCCAAACGTCGTCACTAGCATTTCAATCTCTGGCTTTAAACCTTGTACAAACTGAAAAATTTTATCTTCCTCACTATTGACCATACGGCCGGAAAACTTGGATAATGTTTCGAACTGCTGAATATAATCTCCAACGGATCCAGTCTGTTTCAAAGCCATGAATTCTAATCGCTTTTCTGCTCGGGCTGTTCGGTTGTAGTATTTCTCATAAAATATTTCCTTGAAATCTTCCCAACTCATGCTCTGAGTATCGGTCGTAGCTTTCACTGTTCCCCACCAGCTTTTGGCACTATCAGATAGGTGGAACGTCGCACACTTAACCTTGTTTTCTTCCTCCAACTCGGCCACACCAAACATTTCTTCAATTGTACAAATCCAATTTTCAGCTGCTATTGGATTAGTCAGACTTCCTTTAAAAGCAAGGGGCTTTAGCCGTCTAAATCTTTCTTCGCTCAAGCCAGCTCCAGAGCTGGACCCCGCCCCAAGGCCTCCCTGTAGTCCTTGATTCATAAAGACACCGAGCAATTGCGCTTGCATAGTCAAAAGATTCTTGAGTTGTTTGTTAGGGTCCTCAGGTGGTTCGGGCTCATTCCGGGGTCGTCCAGGTCGTCTTGGCTGTCCTGGGTTTCTAGGCATTCTCTTTCTATTCCTGTAAAGGTTAGAAATTCTAATCTTAGAAAAGAAACTAACTAAAGTTTAAAGAAATACTTACAGTCGGTGAAGCACGTTGCACGGCGGCCGGCATTGTCGGGTAATCCTTTGAACGACTCGACCACTAACGCTCTGATACCATATCTGTAGCGCCCCGAACCCGCCCCGGGCCCGGTGCGTCACGTTGCAAACAAATCCCGTGTTTAAATTGACGTTTAAAATATTTTTCGTAAAATATTCGGCTCGGTTTTGTTAAAATTCCCGGCTCGATGTTCGGGTTTTTCGAACCCTCAATTTTTCTTGGAACACGTGTCTAAAATACGTTAAAATACGTTGGAAAAATGTCGGGTCAAAACATGTTGGAAATCGGGAGAAATAATAAAAAAAACGAAAATTTGCACTAAAAAGGGGGCTGGGCGCCAGGCGCGCCCAGGCTACGCGGCGTGCGCGCTATGCGCGCCGCAAGCGCCGCACGCGCGCGCGTGTCCGCGCGCTGGGGCGCACCAGCGCGCCCCACCCTACATTGCCACGACCGATCGTGGCTAAATGCCCGATCGGTCGGGCCTCCTCGGGTTTTCTTCACCCAGAAACTCCCCGACCGCGACAGGTCGTGCCCCGAGCCCGACCGATCGGGCCCGCTCGGGTTTTTCATCACCAAAAACACCCTAAAATGCCCTTTTTAACCTTTTTCCACCTCCCTACACATTTTAACACTTTTCTACATCTCCAACACCTCCAAAAATTCTGAAAATTTAAACATACCTTCCAGACACCTAAATCTTCGAGTCCCGTAAAAATCTCGGAAAACCGACTTAAAACGATTAAATACAAAAATAGCGAACACAACCCGACGTTAGTTATTTTAAAATCAAAACGGGCAATATAACGCCTAAAACTTTAAATACCCAAAACCTGAAAATTTAACCCAAAAATATACCATTTCAATCCCCAAACACTAACAACCATTACGAAAATAGTTTCAACCAAAACGACACACAAAACAAAATCATTTACAACGAAACCGTACAACCGGTACTAAAACAGTTATAACAACCCGTTCACCCTTGGTTCTATCTTACTCCCAACATTCAAAACATTACAAACACTAAACAAGCATCTATCAAAATGTTCACCTCCCACACTACCCGAGGAAAAGTGGTCCAGACGCCCCGACAATGACCCGCACCGGCGGACTCCGTACTCCTCCGACTGCGGCCTAATCCTGAGCTGTCTCATCAACCTCACCTGTATAAAACGCGTCACCTACACCACAGAACACAAAAAGGTAAGCCTAACGCTTAGCAAGTAGGGAAATAATGCACAACGACACGCTAAATGCTCGACTCAGTCCTAACATGCAGTCTCTACACACTCTGTTGTTTTCTTTTCGTTTCAATTGCATTTATCTTTCACTTTCAGGTGAATCAAGTAGGCACACGCCCCCACACAGTCCAGGACGGCCACACCTTGACCCACGGAGCTAGACCGGAGGCACACGTCCCAACACAGTCCAAGACGGCCAACCGAATCTCCTCCAATCGAACGTAGAATCCCCGTCGTGCACTTCAAGCACGAGTGCACTTTAAGCACAACCCTATTGTGCACTTCAAGCACGAATAGGTCGAGGAATTCATACTCACGACTCATTACGTACATTAGAATCCCCCGAATCGATCGTAGAATCCTCGTCGTGCACTTCAAGCACGAGTGCACTTCAAGCACAACCCTATTGTGCACTTCAAGCACGAATAGGTCGAGGAATTCATACTCACGACCACGTTGCAAATCTTTTCTAATCTTTCATTTCATTCTTACCACTCAAGAATGCAAAACACGTAATTTCGTAGTTTAGAAAACCATGATGCGTGACACACGATGCATGATACAAAGCAAAACATAGCAACAATCAAACAATCCCTACCGTTCTATGGTGTAGGCCCGAAGGCAACAAACACGCACTCCACTACTTACCTGGTTGCTGCTCGGTACTTCCTCGTTCACACCGTCCAACAAAATCAAATGTTCGATCACCTAACAAATAACGACAATTCACTTAGTAACAACCTAAATAAATTGTAAGGATTTTCTAACTAAACTAATCACACATTTCAACCTAAACTCACAACTTAACTCCAAACCCGATTTTACACCAAATTTGACCGTCCAACTTCAAACGGTCGTAACTCTCTCGTTTTTCAACGGATTTCGACGTGCCACCCCATTTCGAAAACCTCTATCCGTCTACTATCCATTGAAACACCCAAAATAACCAAACAAACACATTAACCAACTCAAAAATCCAGCCAACAGAATCGGGTATATAGGTGTTCTTCAACCATTTTTGTGGAACACTCTTTCAATCTTCCATCTAACCCCTCTAACAACCTAAATCACTCCATTCAACAACTAAACTACCAAAATAGGAAGGAAATCTAACATCTAAACTCAATTTTTTTCGGAATCCCTAACCTAGGGTTTTCCAACATTCTCCAAACTCAACCAAAATACATAAAAACACTTCTAAACTCCATCTAAATGTACACAAACCAAAACCCAAGTGAAATTACCTTGAAAAGTCTTCAATAGATGAAGAAAGGAGAAAGGGGATCGATGGCTATGGAGGAGAAGGAGAGAAGCACGATGAGGATGGAGAAGAAAAGAGAAACTCACCTTTTTAATCTAATCTTTCTTTCCACTTTTTCTTTTCCTCCACCCTTCTTTTTAAAATTGCAAATAAACCCCCACTCTTCTTCTCCTCATTTCATCCAACGTGATAGCTTTTCAATTCCCCCACTTTCCATCATTAAATGCTTACTTCTTATTGGTTGATATCCATTTGACTTTTCAAGCAACCTTCCTCCACCAATCACAAGGTGTTTTGACTTGTCAAACCCTCCAATTCTAATACACTTCAATGCACACCTGACACTTGCATAAATAACCTATCCTAATACAACATAGGCTATGCACGCAATAGAAAATACTTGGGTGTTACAAGTGATCGAGGGAAAATAGCGCAAACCGTGCCCAATATTCACTAGCCGATCGATCGGTTGTGGCAACATTTGCCTGGGCGAACGATCACCCCTTTTGGTGGATCGATCAGCAACCTCTCTGGATTTTCCAGAGAGTTGCCATGCATTTTTTCTGATCGATCGCCCTCCCAGGAGATCGATCGACATCCTCTCTGGATTTCGAAATCCAGAGAAGTTGCCTTCCCCATTCATTTTTCTTTCTCCAATTCCCTACACACAAACTTCACGATTTTTCATTCTCCTTCATCAACCAATACCCAAATACCAATTCAACATAAATACTTATCATTCTCATACACTTCTCCACATTATCAATCATCCGAAAACTACTCGAAGCGTATAACAAAACGTAGCCAAACTTTATAAAAATGAAACTGCGTGGATCTGTTTAAAAAACTGAACGAATCCCCTATGAAACCTAAATCACCAAGCAGTTCCAGTAACGTTCCGAAATAAAAACTTAGACATAACAAATTATTCATAAACAATTTTCATCATAAGTTTCTAAGCTAGTCCATCAAAATACACTATCTATACAATTCCTACTCATCTCTAACCCAAAATACCTTTACGTCTTCCCCCAGGAATTAAAATACGCGTCGACTGCCCAGCATGCTCCCACGGGCATCCTCCTTCAATCCGTGCATTCGTCTGGTAAAGGGACTCATTCCTCACCTTTTTCGATATCACCTACACCATAAAGATGCCTATGAGATAAACCTCAAAAAATTCTATGTAAATGTCTATGCATGAACATGTATATGCAATTTTCATGAAGGCCGTCCATGTTATTTCATTTTTTTCAGTACGTGTCAATCTTTGGTTATCGGGAACTTTCTCAGTCAGATGGATAAGGCACATCAAGCGGGTAGATAGCCCACACCATCTGAAAGGAGGGAGACCCGCTCACCACGGAATGCCAGGTCTGAACCACTCCCCGAATAACCACTATGTGTTGTTTACTATGATACTTTACTTGCCTTTTCTTTACATTTCCATTTTTATAAAATCGATGCATAAATATGTTTTCATGACGTTTATAAACAATGATGCATGACAATTCAATACGAGACATAAATATAAAAAGGTGGATACCATCAAAACCATACAAGCATTTCCTATAAACAAGCTAAAACTAAACTTCCCAACTAAAACGTATAAACATCCAACGCACCAACAATCCTCAACAAACAAAACTCGACATATGGTGTACGCCAATCGGCCACAGTAAGTGACAAGAACTTACCTCGGGTCCTTTGCACACCGAGCTCCTCGTTTCGAGCTTTGTCACCTAAAACATTCCATAGTGTCCTTTGTTAAAACCGAGTCTAAACAATGAAATTTTGTAGACTAACGAAACTCCTAACTTAAAGAAATTTTCTAAAATTCTAATAAACTTCCCTCAGTTATTTCGTCGAGTAATTTACGCTTACAAATCATAAACCTCCATTAATGGAGTTTTCCTAAGCTTCAAATACCGATTTTTCAATAAAAACCCTAAACACATCCATTATTTTGCTCAATAACGCTCAATAATCGTAAATACAAGGATACCTAACTATTTCAAACATAACACGACTATTTTTACGAAAATCCTACGAAACCCTAACCGTTTAATCTCTAAAAACCATAAATAAACCTTCCAAAATCGTAGACCCTTACCTAAGGAGTGATTCCGGAGGAGAAACGTGAAGAAACTTGTTGATCGGAGTGGAGGAACTGGCGTTGAAGAGAAACGGAGGGGGAATGTGAGAAATCGCCGTTGAAAGGAGAGGAGGAAGAATTTATGTTAAGTGTTGGGAAGAAAGTGGGTTTGTGTGATTTTAATGAAATTGATTTGTCAAATGACAAGTTTCCACTCCATTTGATCTTCCGTCTATCTCATTTGTTCGACTATTGGTTCGTTTTCTCTAAAATTTTCTTATTTCACAATTAATCTCGACTTATTACCAGGGCCCCAATAAAACTTTCCGTTCGTCGAACGGATTCAATCTATTATTTTTATGGATTAAACAGCTAAAAGGTTAAAAACGGAAACTAGGGCGTTACATTTCAATTTGAATTTCTAAAATTCCATATTTCTCTTAAAATTCGCATTAGTTATAAGCATTCCATTAAAACTCTAAATTCGCAAAACAGACTTATTTCAATTATTTACAATAATGTCATTACACGACAAAATTCAAAAAAACCTGTGAAAACGAGTGTTACATTTAGTGTGGTTACACCTTAGAAAAGAAAGATTTCCCGCCAAGAGGCGCTCCAAACTCCTACCTAGAGCTGATGGACCCTTCAAGATAGTAAAACGAATTAATAATAATGCTTATAAATTAGAATTACTTTGTGAATATGGGGCATCATCCACTTTTAATGTGCAAGATTTGTCCCCTTATATAGGAGAATTGAGACATGAAGAGGAGGCTGAACCAACAGATTTGAGGTCAAATCCTCAGCCACCCAGAGGGGATGACATGCCACGGAGGCCCATCAAAAGATCTCAAACTCGGGCCCTACTTAACCAATTTTCTAATAATCTTGTTCTTTTTTGCAAGTATTGACCCATTGTGGATTTCACATGGGAGCCTACTTTGGAGGCAAGCCCCTGTATAGCCTCAATTGGAGCAAGCAAATGGAGATGTCAAGTGGCCCAATGAGAATTTGTCTTCCCGACCCTCTAAAAGTGTAATTTTATTTTTGAACTTTTTTGGCATACATTAGCATATTTGTATGGATTATTATATTTGCATCATGCATTAGATTACGTGGTTAGGATTAGATGAATGCGGTGGATGATGGGTTGACGATTTATTCAACAAGGATAAAAAAAGCTACTTTAACAAATGAAGCCAAAATCAAGCTTTAGCCCAAGGAAGAGCCAACACTTAAGGTATGGAATTTTGCAGGTACAATATGGGTGTCAACAAGGATCCAATGCATGGCACAATCTCGGCCATTGATCAAATTTGGGCTTAGCTCTTGTGAGGCATTGATCTGGAGCGCGTGCAGGCAGCACCGGGTACACCAGGCAAGGGCACGGGAAGGGCAGCGACCATCAGATAGAGGTGCCCGGGCAGCACATGGATTGTTAGCATGGTGGCACTCACACGGATCGCGCTCCAGGATCGCTGATGGCGCGCGCTAGGCGGATTCCTGGCCGTCAGATTGGCACGCACAGATAGGCCAACAGATCCGTCGATTGCGCACATTCACGGCTGCTCCTCAGCCCTCAGATTGGTGCGTGCTCCAGCCACCTTCCTAGCCATCCGATTACACTTCCAATCCAATGGCCACCATTCCTTCTTCATTTTGCCAAACCCTATCATCCACCTTAGAATTGCCTATTTGAGCATAGTATTGGTGATTGTAAAACACTTTTGCCTCTTTTTATAAAATTGTTATTCTTCCTAACTAAGATTAGAAGCCCTTTTTAGGTGTTTTCCTCGATTTCTATCAAGTGGAGTGGTCCTCCATTGTTATCTTAGCTCAAGGATGCTAGGCTAACTCTTGTTTTCCCTCACCTTGCTCTCTTGAGAGTAAGGGCTTCGAGGAAGAAAACCTAGGCCTACGGTGGTAATTTTCCTTCGGGAAAACGTGCACCCGAGAGCTCAACATGAGATAGCTCCTCGGGTCTGCCAAAGGTATTTCCACTTTCATCATTTCCATCACATTTCACACACACTTCACCTCTTTTATTTTCGGCCATCACCACCTCACACACCCCACTTTGTTTATTTATAATTTGTCTACTTCATCTTCCATTTTTTCACTAATTTCACACTCTCCACCACTATTTATTTTTGTTTCATTTTCATCCATATTTCGTACTATTTCTCACCATGTAACATTCGGCCATCAAGCACCCATCTCACTCTTCATTTCGATAGCATCATTTTTCTCCATCTTTTCCTCTTTATTTTTGATTTTGTACAACTCATTTCCACCCGAGCACTTTGTCATTTTTGTGGGTTATACACAGACTCTTTTCTAAGGGACCTCGTGTCATTACGCCATAAGATTTTCATTAGTGGAATATCCTTGTTGCGTAACGTCTTCACTGCATAGTTCAAAATTTGCACCGATTTTTTCTCGTAAGATAGTGTAGGCTGCACCTCAATATCCTGCTGCACCACGACATGTGATGGATCCCTTAGACACTTCCTCAGCATCGAAAAAATGAAAACATTATGCACTCCCTCCATCGAAGCTGGCAGCTCCAACTAATATGCCGTCTTTCCAACCTTCTTCGTGATAGGGAACAGTCCAACGTACCTCAGGTTCAACTTACCTCTTTTCCCGAACCTTATTACACCCTTAAACGGTGAAATCTTCAAGAAAATCTGGTCTCTTACCTCAAATTTCAGCTCCCGCCTTCTTCCATTGGAATAGCTCTTCTGCCGACTTTGAGTTGTCAGAATACGCTACTGAATAAATTTAATCTTGTCAGTTGTCTATTGCACGATCTCGAGCACAATCAAACTGACTTCCATGACTTCATCCCAATAAAAAGGCGATCTGCATTTCCTCCCGTATGGAGCCATACCGAAAGTATCCTGATAACTGTTATTATACGAGAACTCTACCAAAGGCAGATATCTGCTCTAGGAACCCTGAAACTTCAGTACACAAGCTCGAAGCATATCCTCTAAAATCTTAATAGTTCACTAAGATTGTCCATCCGTATGAGGATGAAATGCAGTACTGAAATTCAGCCGATGTAACACCCAGATCTATCAAACAGATTCCCTTTTTTTTTAAATTAATGGCACACTTTCTATGATAATAATAAAGGTATGGTTAATGGATGTCTAGGCAAGGGCATAAGGGTAATTGGAAATTTGAAAGTGGGTAACTTATTTAAGGAAAGGGGTTTTGGGTTTAATGCACTGTAGCCGCCACTATTTCCTATTTTCCCTCTCGGTCTTCAGCTCTCCAGCAGGAACCTCTGGGCGATTTCTTTCTTGCTCGACTCTCTTTCAACTTAGGTACGTTTTTCCTCATTCTCTTGCGTTTTAGCAGTTAGATAACTGATGGAGTACAATGTGAGGATTTCAAGGATGCTGTAGATGAGAGTAGGTTCAGGTTTTTGGGGATAAATGGAAATGTGCAAGCAGTAGAGTTCCAAACCAGTTTCCTTGTTCTTCTGGTTAATTTTTGGTAAAGTTTAGTGAAGGTTTGATTGATGTTCTGTTATGAACTTATGTGAGCGAGCTTCTAAAATAGCTCACAGCCGAGGGATTTCCAAGAGAGCTTGGTAAGTAGAGTATGCTTGTACCTTCGGGCCTACATCACAAAATAGTAGGGTTATGCATGCTTGAATATGTTTGTATGTCATGCATCATATTTTGAAAATTTTGCGAAAATGAATTTACATGAAATGGCATGGTAATGAATGAATAGACTGTAACAGTTGTTAAGGGAACTAATCCGCCCCTTAATCAAGAGAGAGGATGTATGACTTTGGGGGAAGTGATCCAAACCCCAATTTCACTGGGGGATCTGAACAGTTGTTAAGGGAACTAATCTGCCCCTTAATCAAGAGAGAGGATGTATGTCTTTGGGAGAAGTGATCAAACTCCCAATTTCACAGGGGGATCAGATCAGAAACAAATGCAAATGCAACTGAGATGAGAATGTAGAAATAACATGTTTTGGAATTTATGTTTCAGCATTTCATTTCATTATTGTTTTACTTACTTAGCATTAGGCTAATAGAAGAGTTTTGTGATGTAGGTGAAGAAGCATCTGAAGGTGTGTTCTCTGAACATGTTGAGAGTTAGGCTGTTGGGGGAGCACTTCAATGCCACGGATTGGTGATTCTGATGAGGTAGATTAACTGATGCCAGTAGATGTGAAGGTTTAGTGAACCATAATTTTTTTTAAGTTTTGTTGAGTTTTCTAATAACAGAAGTGGTTTTAATGTTTTTGAATACGTTGGTGAGACTTTGCTGATAATGATACTCTGTTGGATTTATTAGTGGTGTTTACTTAACTTTGGAGTAATACACGGATTTAAATAGTTTGAACGATTTTTAGTAAAATGCTCAAACTCTTTTGGTAGTCGGAGTTTTCTTTGCTAGAGTGAAAATGTTGCTATGCTGTTTTCGTTGAGTATTTTTGATCTATCGGTAGATGAAGTCTATCAGTAGATGTAAGGTTGTTGTTCTGTTGTCTATCGGAAGATGTCTTTAGTAAAGTCATCGGATGATGTCTTCATTAGAAGCCATCGGAAGATATAAGTAGAAAATTTGTCGTTTTGTAACCAGATGATGTCGAGTATTTTATCCATCGGATGATGAAGGTAAAAGTCTTTTGTCGTTTTGTAAAAGGATGATGTCGAATAATTTATCCATCGGATGATAAAGGTAAAAGTCTTTTGTCGTTTTGTAACTGGATGATGTCGAGTATTTTATCTATCAGAAGATGTGAGCAAATGTATTTGTCGTTTTGTGATCGGCAGAGGCTGGATGGATGATTCATCCGGCTGACGTCATCGGTAGATGCAAGTAGCAAAACTTGTCATTTTGCGATCGACTGAAGTTGGAGGAATGATTCCTCCAGCTGACAAAGCCTTCAGTTTTATTTCTCCCCTTTTTCGTTGACTTTGTTTAGCGGCAGATGTGTTTGACTTTTTACGAATTTTGAGTATTTTACGCTTAAGCCTTCATCTCTTTTGTCCGGATTAATTCTTAATATCTTAACTGATTATCCGAACACTGTTTTATAGCTTTGCTTAACTCTGCTTTGCTCAAAGATTTTCCGCTGCAAGTTTTATGTTTTAGCAAACGTTCCAATTTGACTTCCGAGCGAAGTTTAAATTTGGTTCAAAATTTCCTAGTTATATTCGGGTCTATGAGTAATGAACTGAGTTTAGAAACTCGGCGCGTTACAGTATGGTATCAGAGACATTCAGTTAAACCGTTCAAAAGATTATTCATCAGTGCCGATCGTCGCATGGGAGTACTCCAACAACTGTAAGTGTTCATGTTAACCTTAGTTATTAGATGTTTATGAGAGTAGTTAACCTTGAACAGGAGTATAAAAAATGGCAGGAAGACCAAGAGTACCAAGAGAGACGCCCAACTTGAGAACTGAAGAAGATCCTAGCGCGATTAGGCAGCTGACAGAATTGGTGCGTCAGCAGACAGACCTAGTGCGTCAGCAGTCTAATCAGTTAAGAGTGCTGTTGAACCGAGAGGTACAAGGAAGTGCCAACTCGAGTTCTAGCAATGAACATTCTGGAGATAGATTCAGGAGGCTACGACCACCTACGTTTGATGGACACTTATCTTGTTATTGCTGAAGGGTGGCTTAGAAAGATTGAGAGTATGTTTAGGTGCGCCAACATTAGGGAAGGAGACAAGGCCACATTGGCAACGTTTCATTTGGCTGGTGATGCTCAACTATGGTGGGAAACAACAGAGACCACCACTGATGTCTTGGCGATGCCTTGGTCACAATTCAAAAACATTTTCTACGAGAAGTATTTCAACAATACTGTCCAAACTGCAAAGAAGTTGGAATTTCTAAACTTAAAGCAGACAGGGTCTGTGGCCGAGTACAGTAGGCAGTTCGAGTCCCTGTCAAGGTTTGCTGGACATTTTGCTCACAAGGACGAAGATAAGGTGTTCAAATTTGTGCATGGACTGAAGCCAGAAATTTACCGAGGAGTTAAATTTTGTGGTATTAAAGGTTTGTCATTCAGTGAAGTTGTGTCTACGGCTCTGGAAGTGGAATAAGCTGAAAGGAAGTGTGCTGGACCAAAAGAGGTCCCACAAAAGTTGGTCCAGCCACACCATCAAAGGGGAATGAAGAGGCCTAGTGAAGGCCAGAGTAGCCAAGGAGCAGGGGGAAGGTACAGAATGTCAGGAAATTCCACCAGTGTCCCAAGTGCTTGAAGTACCACCCGGGCGAGTACAGATTGGGCTTTGGGAAGTGTTTCAACTGTGAGGAGGTTGGACACACGATCAAAGAGTGCCCGAAGCCTAGAATCACCAGATGCTACAATTGTAACAAGATCGGCCATATTAGCAGAGACTGCCCAGCTCCTAAGAGTGGCCCTGCTATGGTTAAACCGAAGATATTCTCCATGATGGAGTCGGACGATGATGAACAGCCAGCTGTTGTGTCAGGTACTATACTGGTCAACTCTTTACCCGCTTTTACATTGATAGATTCTGGTGCAACACATTCATTCATAGCATCTACATTTGCTGATAAGTTAGATGCAAAGCTTACCCCTACTGAGCACGTGTTTAATGTAGCATTACCCTCTGGTGAACGTATGCACTCTAACCGAGTGATGCTTGATAGTGCTGTATTAGTAGGAAACATGAACCTACCTGCTAACCTCATTATTATGGATATAATGGGATTTGATGTAATCCTAGGAATGGACTGGTTGTTTAAGCACCACGCTACAATTGATTGTAAGACAGGAGTAGTTAGTTTCCAATTCCCTGGTAGTTCGAGACATACCTTTCAGGCTTCAAGGAAGAGTAAGGAAATGTCCGTGATGACTTCTATTAATGCTAGACCTTCCCCATATGGGGAGTACCTGTGCTTCTTAGCTAGTGTTTTAGACACACAACTTGTAGGAAAAGCAAGTCCTCAGAATGTCTTAGTTGTCCAACATTTCCCAGAAGTATTCCTAGATGACCTTCCTGGCTTGCCACCAGATAGGGAAATTGAATTTGTTGTGGATGTTTACCCAGGTGCTGAACCAGTGTCTAAGAATTCCTATAGATTAGCACCTACGGAGCTTAAAGAATTAAAGAAACAGTTGGAGGAATTATTGGATAAGGGGTTCATATGCCCTAGCTTTTCACCGTGGGCTACACCTGTTCTTTTTGTCAAAAAGAAAGATGGATCGATGCGTATGTGCATTGATTATAGAGAATTGAATAAGTTAACCGTCAAGAACAAGTATCCATTACTGAGGATTGATGACCTATTTGACCAACTCCGTGGTGCACGAGTTTTCTCTAAGATTGATTTGAGGTCAGGTTATTACCAACTAAAAGTCAAAACCAAATATATTCCAAAGACTGCCTTTCGCACAAGGTATGGACATTATGAGTTTCTAGTTATGTCCTTTGGATTGACAAATGCACCGGCAGCCTTCACGGATCTTATGCATAGAGTGTTTCACAAGTATTTAGACAAGTTTGTTATTGTGTTTATAGATGATATTTTAATCTATTCACGTTCTAGTGAAGAACATGCAGAACATTTGAACTTAGTATTGGAGGTGCTAAGGCAACACCAACTCTTTGCCAAGTTTTCCAAATGTGAGTTTTGACTGGACAGAGTTCACTTCCTTGGTCATGTGATCTCTGGCGATGGAATATCTGTCGACCCAGCCAAGGTTCAAGCAGTCAAGGAGTGGCCCCAACCGAAGAATGCTGCAGATATTCGGTGTTTCCTTGGACTTGCAGGATATTACAGGAAGTTTATTGAAGGATTCTCAAAGATTGCAACACCCTTCACTCGGTTAACTAGGAAAAATATGAAGTATGTGTGGACTGAGGATTGTGAGCATAGTTTTCAGACCTTGAAACAGAAACTGACCAATGCTCCAATTTTGACCCTTCCCGTTGATGATGGTAAATTTAGCATTTACTGTGATGCATCCAAGATTGGACTTAGCTGTGTCTTGATGCAAGAGAGAAAGGTAATAGCTTATGCCTCTAGGCAGTTGAAAACACATGAGGAGAATTACCCTACACATGACTTGGAATTAACTGCAGTTGTATTCGCACTTAAGATTTGGAGGCACTACCTGTATGGACAAACTTGTGATATATTCTCGGACCATAAAAGTCTGAAATATATCTTTACACAGAAGGAATTAAACATGAGGCAACGTCGATGGTTGGAATTTGTAAAGGATTATGATTTTGAGATTAAATATCATCCCAGCAAAGCAAATGTTGTGGCAGATGCCTTGAGTAGAGTGACAACTTCAGCCTCAGCCTTGATTCTTGATGTACCATTAGCCTTAGAGTCTGAATTCCAAAGGTTTAATCTAGAAGAAGTATCCAGTGTATCAGCTATACTCTCAGCCATAACCTTAAAGCCTACTATTTTGGAGAAAATAAAGGAAGCTCAGACGAGTGATGACGAGTGTAACAAGTACAAGTTAAGCATGGATTCTATGGACAAAACAGATTTTAACTATTCTGCTGATGGAATCCTTAAGTTTAGAAATAGATGGTTTGTCCCTATCATTAAAGAACTTCGTTATGAGATTCTTTCTGAAGCACACTCTTCCAGGTTCTCTGTTCACCCTGGGAGTACAAAGATGTACAAGGATCTTAAACAGTATTATTGATGGCCAGGTATGAAACGAAGTATGGCAGAATATGTAGGATTGTGTTTGTGTTGTCAACAGATTAAAGCCGAGCATCAGAGACCCTCAAGAACAATGCAACCTTTACCAGTTCCTGAATGGAAATGGGAACAAATAACGATGGACTTTGTTGTGGGGTTGCCTAGAACAACAAAAGGACACGATGCAATTTTGGTGGTAGTTGACCGTCTAACTAAATCAACTCATTTCCTACCAATAAAGGTGACTTACTTGATGGATCAACTTGCTGAATTGTATGTGCAAGAAATCGTTAGGTTACATGGAGTTCCAAATACCATAGTTTCAGACCGCGATTCTAGATTTACATCTAAGTTTTGAAAGAGTTTGCATCAGGCTATGGGAACACAGCTCAACTTTAGCACAGCCTTTCACCCTCAAACAGATGGACAGTCCGAAAGAACCATCCAAATATTAGAGGATATGCTTCGTGCATGCATATTGGATTTTCAAGGTTCCTGGAGCAAGTACCTATCCTTACTAGAATTCTCTTATAATAATAGTTTTCAGGCAACTATCGGTATGGCACCGTATGAAGCACTGTATGGACGAAAGTACAGATCTCCTTTGTACTGGGATGAAGTTGGTGAAGCACAGTTGCTTGGTCCTGACATTGTGCAACAAACTGTTGAGAAGGTTGCCCTCATCCGCCAGAGGATCTTAATAGCTCAAAGCTGGCAGAAAAGTTATGCCGATAGAAGACACAGAGAACTAGAGTTTGAAGTAGGTGATGAAGTTTTCCTCAAGGTATCACCATTTAAAGGAGTTGTGAGATTCGGGAACAGAGGCAAGTTGAACCCCAGATTTATTGGACCATTCACTATTCTGAAGAGAGTTAGAAGAGCAGCCTATCAGTTGCAGCTACCGGCTTCTATGGAGGGGATACACAATGTGTTCCATGTTTCCATGTTGAAAAAGTGTGTACGGGATCCATCTCAGATTATGGAACAACAGAGTATTGAAGTTCATCCTACTCTTGCATATGAGGAGAAACCAGTAAAGATTTTAGACTATGCTGTGAAAGTGTTGCGCAACAAAGAGGTTCCACTAGTGAAAGTCTTATGGCACAACTGTAACGACCCCAACGGAATCGCCACACAATTCATTACTCAATCTCTTAATCATTTGATTCTTACTTCCTTAAACCTTGTTCATTGTTAGTGTTAATATTATTCCCTCTTTGTTTTCTCTTTTTTTCTAAAAAACATCTCTTGATCTGCATCTACCGATAGGGTTATAGACTCACATCGACCTGTGATCACGTGTCCGCCACGCGACATATCTGATCCCAACCAACAATAGACATCCACCGGTGGTCACGGGCATTGCACGTGCCGAATTAAAGACATCACCCGATCCCGAACATTCTCCACTAGATGTTCATATTTACCCTACATCGACCGATGGTTATGTGTGTTTCACGTGACCGACTTAAAACATTACCTAGGACATTAAACAATAAGAGAATACTCACATCATCCGGTCACTAGTCGACAAATTAACATTTACATCATCCGGTGGCTTATTACACTACATCTGCCGATCACCAGACGACAAAATAACACTTTCATCATCCGATGGCTTAGGCACTACATCTGCCGATCGCTAGACGACAAAATAACACTCTCATCATCCGATGGCTTAAACACTCTACATCTGTCGATCGCTAGACGACAAAATAGCGTTTTCATCATCCGATGGCTTATTACACTGCATCCACCGAACACTAAACGACAAGTTAACATTTACATCATCGAGCGAGGAAACAAACTACATCTTCCGGTGACGTCATACTACATCTTCCGGTGACGTCATCCGGAAGACTCAATCGTTTAACTCTCATCTAATGACATCCGCCGATGACGTCAGCCGGATGATTGCTTCACCCAGCTTCTATCATACAGCAGTAAAACACTGTAATCATCAAACATCTTCATCCGATAGAACATATCACGACTCACCCGATTCTTAACTTAGTAGCTATAAACCTCAATGAATAAAGCTCATAAATTCATCTAAAAATACGCATAGCGGAAGACTCAAACAAAAAAAACCATTCATTAATCCTTAAAATCGTATTCAGACTTTAAAGACAACCTTTCAAATTCCAAACTCATTGTTATAAGAAATACTGTTAAATTTAGTCATCTGTTCATCATAAACTTTTCTAACTTACTATGAGCATAACCAGGGAACTTGATCGCCTATCCAGCCTTGCACTGTCACACTGAGCATCCTCCATCAACCAAGCTTAGACATCCTCATTAACCTTGAGTTCCTCACCTGAAAACTCGTCACCTACATCATAAGGTTTAAACTAGAAGCCTAATGCTTAGTAAGGAATGCATCATTCATAGTCATTGATCATATTCATCATTCATAGTCATTGATCATATTCATCATTCATAGTCATTGATCATATTCATCATTCATAGTCATTGATCATATTCATCATTCATAGTCATTGATCATATTCATCATTCATAGTCATTGATCATATTCATCATTCATAGTCATTGATCATATTCATCATTCATAGTCATTGATCATATTCATCATTCATAGTCATTGATCATATTCATCATTCATAGTCATTGATCATATTCATCATTCATAGTCATTGATCATATTCATCATTCATAGTCATTGATCATATTCATCATTCATAGTCATTGATCATATTCATCATTCATAGTCATTGATCATATTCATCATTCATAGTCATTGATCATATTCATCATTCATAGTCATTGATCATATTCATCATTCATAGTCATTGATCATATTCATCATTCATAGTCATTGATCATAATCATCATTCATAGTCATGGATCATATTCATCATTCATAGTCATTGATCATATTCATCATTCATAGTCATTGATCATATTCATCATTCATAGTCATTGATCATATTCATCATTCATTGTCTTTGATCATATTCTTTGTTTAGGTTGTGTGGATCAAGAGAGGATTTGTGCCGGTAAAGGGGGTTCGACAGTGAGTTTGATCTTATTCCCTACTGCGTGTCGTATTCATATGTCCTTCTTTGGACTGTGACATGCGCCGAACCGCCCCCAACCCTCACTTAATCCACGTTGCATAAATCTTATATATATACATACATATCTTGTTCATGGAAAACATGCGTTAAAACATTTTCTTATGCTTGAGAAACATTCATGATGCATGAACACGAGAACTTTTAACTCATCAAACTATGACAAGGATCATACCAGAGCAGACAACTTCACATTCACTAGCAGGTCATCAATTAGTATAACTCGCAACATACATAAATCCTTCAAGTGCAGACAAGCTCATCATCATTAGGTAAACATTAGACATCTCAACCTAGTACTCTCACGATGTACGGCTCTATTAGCCGGAAATCTTAATACATTCACTTACCTGGTCTCCTTAGCAGTTGAGCTCCTTTCTCTTCAAACTCCTTCACCTAAAACATTTACATTGCAGTAGTTAAAACAAAAATCCTAATAGTTCTAATCTCAAGTTATCCTAAGATTTAATAGCTAAAGTTATTCCCGAATCCTTAGTCTAATACTCTGTGCAGTTTGAAATCCAAAACCAAAACAGACTGATTCGATTGTCGATAACTCAGAGGTGGTTGTTCTAAATGTCCAGGATCAATTTGATAAAAGTATTCCCACACTCAGATTCCAAATGTTCTTATTATTAGTCGGCCATTGGAAAATCCAAAACTCCAATGCCGAGTAGAAAACAGGGTTAACAAGCTAACAGATAGCTACATTGTCTAATGCATACCTCGGGCACAGAGTAGTCGAGTAGTGGCAGAGAAACCGATTGTCGAAGAGAGTATGCCGGAAGCAGAGAGCAAGGGCTTGGGAGAGAAGAAATCGCCGAAAAGGAAGGTGTCGGCTACAGTGGTTCAAGTGAGGTTTAAAACATTTCCTTTTTCTTTATATAGTGGTCATCTCCATCCATTATTACAACTTTGCCACTCAACCTAGTTTAAATCCACATGAAATTAATTATTCTTGGTATAAGTCCTAAACTGTAAAGATTAAATATTCATGACCGTTAATACAGTTAGGAAAATCACCTGGCTGTTAACTCGGGTGTTACATCCACCCTTCCTTAAACAAAGGTTTCGTCCCCAAAAATTGATCAAACAAATAACTCTGGATACTTGTCTAACATGTCCTGTCGTCGCTCCCAAGTGGCTTCTTCAATGCTATGATTCTTCCATAAAACTTTGACCAACGGAATCTCTTTGTTCCTCAGAGTCTTAACTGCGGATTCCAATATCTGCAATGGCTTCTCTTCATATGTTAGCGTCGAATCAATCTCAAAATCCACTGGTTTAACAACTTGTGTAAGGTCCCGTATACATTTTCTTAACATTGACACATGGAAAACATTATGAACTTTATCCAATGATGGAGGCAACTACAGTCTGTAAGCTGTACTACCGATTCTAGCCAAAACAGGGAATGATCCAATAAATCGTGGATTAAGCTTTCCATTCCTACCAAATCTTAGTACTCCTTTGAATGGTGAAACCTTCAGGAAAACTTCATCACCAACGGCAAATTCAAGATCTCTCCTCCTTTGGTCTGCATAACTTTTCTGCCAGCTTTGTGCAGTAATCATCCTCCTCTTAATAGTGGCAATCTTGTCTGACATCTGCTGCAACATCTCGGGACCTATGAGTTTTGCTTCACCAACTTCATCCCAATACAGAGGTGATCTACATTTCCTACCATACAACGCCTCATAAGGTGCCATACCTATGGTGGACTGGTAACTGTTATTGTAAGAGAACTCAACCAAGGGTAGGTATCTGCTCCAAGATGTCTGGAACTCTAGCACACAAGCCCTCAACGTATCCTCAAGTATTTGGATAGTCCACTCCGACTGACCATCTGTCTGCGGGTGAAAGGCAGTGCTGTATGATAACATTGTGCCAAGTGTGCTTTGTAGACCTTTCCAAAATCGTGAGGTGAACCTGGGGTCACGATCAGAGACAATAGATGCAGGGATTCCATGCAACCTAATAACTTCCCGTACATAAAGATCAGCAAGCTGGTCCATCGAGTAGGTTGTCCTTACTGGTAAGAAATGGGCCGACTTTGTCAATCTATCAATCACCACCCAAATACTATCATGTCCCTTAGTTGTCTTAGGTAATCCTACAACGAAATCCATAGCTATGTGTTCCCACTTCCACTCGGGAATAGGTAGAGGCTGAAGGGTACCTCCTGGACGTTGGTGCTCAGCTTTAACTTGTTGGCAAACCAAACATGACTCAACATACTTAGCAAAATCTCTCTTTAAGTTTGGCCACCAATAGAGTGACATCAGGTCTCGATACATCTTGGTGATTCCAGGATGCACAGAAAAGGGAGACGAATGCGCCTCAGCCAAGATTAGCTTACGTAATCCTTCATCATTAAGGACATACCATCTATTTCTAAACTTCAGAATCCCATCCTTGGAAAGACTGAACTCGGAGGTGGTGTCCTTCACCTTGTTCATCATACTGTTATTCTCCTCTGAGTCCTTCTGTTGTGATCTTTTGATCTTTTCTAAAACCGTTGGTTGAATGGTCAAATCGGCAAGTAAGGTTGATAACTCTGGAACTATCTCCAATTCAAACCTCTGAACTTCTGTCCTTAAAGGTATAGACATGGTTGATACAACGGGTTGCATTGTTGTTGACATTCTGCTCAATGCGTCAGCTATAGAGTTAGCCTTACCTGGGTGACACTTGATCTCAAAGTCATAATCCTTAACAAATTCCAACCAACGCCTCTGCCTCATGTTCAATTCCTTTTGTGTAAAGAGGTAATTCAGACTTTTATGGTCAGAAAACACCTCACACTGCTGTCCATATAGATAGTGTCTCCATATTTTCAAAGCAAAAACAACAGCGGCTAATTCTAAATCATGGGTGGGATAGTTCTGTTCATAACTCTTTAATTGTCTAGAGGCATACGCTACAACCTTGCCTTCTTGCATCAAAACACAGCCCAAACCAACCTTTGATGCATCACAAAATACGCTAAACTTTCCTTCTTCGGTTGGAAGGGTCAATACCGGGGCTTTTGTTAACTTCAACTTCAATGTCTGAAAGCTATCCTCACAAGCTTCAGTCCAAGAATACTTATTGTCCTTCTTTATCAAATTTGTCAGGGGCTTAGCTATCATAGAAAATCCTCTGATGAACTTTCTGTAATAGCCTGCCAATCCAAGGAAACTGCAGACTTCACTGGCGTTCTTTGGTTGTGGCCAATCCTTTACTGCCTGAATTTTGGTCGGGTCCACGATATGCCATTAGCGGAAACTACATGACCAAGAAAATTAACCTTGTCCAACCAAAATTCACACTTGGAAAATTTGGCATAGAGCTGGTGCTCCTTTAATGTCGTCAAAACTACTCTTAAATGCTCTGCATGGTCAGCTTCAATCCGTGAGTACATCAGGATATCATCTATGAACACAATTACAAATTTGTCCAAATACTCACGAAACACACGATTCATTAAGTCCATAAAGGCTTGCAGGTGCATTGGTCAGTCCAAATGACATGACTAAGAATTCGTAGTGTCCATAACGGGTTCTGAAGGCTGTCTTTGGTATATCTCCTTCCTTAACTTTCAGTTGGTAATAACCCGAACGTAAATCTATTTTTGAAAACACCTTTGCTCCTTGCAATTGGTCAAACAAATCATCAATCCGAGGTAAGGGGTACTTATTCTTGATTGTCAACTTATTTAGCTCCCTATAATCTATGCACATTCTAAGGGAACCATCTTTCTTATTGACAAATAGGACAGGTGTAATATCCGACCTGTACGGAATTTTATATTGTAATATATATTGGAATATACATTGGCATTTTTATGAATATGTCAAATCAAGCTCGTTTTACAAAAAGGAAGCGTCATTAGAACCCTAACAAATAATAGGAATTTTAAGGAATTTATGGGAATTTTCGGAGTAATAACGCTATATTCCGAGTCATTAAGCTTCTCGTAATATAAATAACGTTTTAGTAAAAATAGTAAACGATGTCCGTTTTGCGAACGGATAGTTTTATTAAATCCTAAATAATAAGTTGGACATATTAGTGAAATAAGAAAATTTGGAGAACCCGAATAGTTAGACGATTAACGGAACGAAAGACGAAACAAATAGAAAATATGTGCTAAGGGCATTTTAGTAATTTTCAAACCAAATTATATAAAATAAACAAATCTCTCTTCTCTCCCTCACTTTTTCTTTCTTCTTCTCTGGAGTTCACGAACCAGAGAACTCTTTTCCCTATGTTCTCCGACGGCGATTCCCATTCCGACCTCCGTTCGACCTCCGATCGTTCCGTTTTCTTCGTGCTTTCTCCTCCAATCGACGTTCTAGGTATGAACCTACAATCTTAGAGCTTTTATTTCAATGTTTATGGAGTTTTAAACAATTAGGTTTCGTTTAGGTTTTGTTAAAAATCGAGATTTAGGGCTCGAAATTGATAGATTGTTATAGTTTACGAACATATTGCACGTATTAAATGTTATTGGAAGAAGTTAGGACGATTTAGGAAAAATGTTAAATTTGTAAATTTCGGGTTTTCAGAAAACTCGTAAATTGGATTTCGAGGTATCGAACGCAGATTAATGGATTTAATGCCTCGATAAGTTAAGTTGGAATGTTAGGAAATTCCTTAGTTAAGGTTTTGTAAATTGGACGATCGATAGCTTAAATTAGTTTTAACGTCGATATTGTGTTTTGCTTCAGACAAACAACGCTCGTAGACGGAGCTTGTGCTGCTTTGGACACGAGGTAAGTTCTCGTGATTCTTTTCTGGCCGATTGGCCTACACCGTACATCGAAGTCGTTTCGAGGAGTTTGGAGACGCACTAGTTTATATTGCTTTGGTTGGGTAGTTAGGTTTAATTGTTTTGTAGGTTATGTTTTACAGTCTTGATGGTACGTATGCTGAGTGTTTAAATTCTGTTATGAACTGTTCATGCATCACGTGTTTTAAAGAAAGAGCATGAAAATGAATTTCCGCACAATGTTTTGAATTTCCGCACAATGTTTTAACACTCTCATCATCCGATGGCTTAAACACTCTACATCTGCCGATCGCTAGACGACAAAATAGCGTTTTCATCATCCGATGGCTTATTACACTGCATCCACCGAACACTAAACGACAAGTTAACATTTACATCATCGAGCGAGGAAACAAACTACATCTTCCGGTGACGTCACCCGGAAGACTCAATCGTTTAACTCTCATCTATTGACATCCGCTGATGACGTCAGCCGAATGATTGCTTCACCCAGCTTCTATCATACGGCAGTAAAACACTATAATCATCAAACATCTTCTGTAACACCCGAGTCAACGGCCAGTTGATTTTCTTAACTGTACTAACGGTCATAAATATTTAATCTTTACAGTTTAGGACTTATACCAAGAATAATTAATTACATGTGGATCTAAACTAAGTTGAGTGGCAAAGTTGTAATAATGGAGGATTAAGGCTAGTATTTAAAGAAAAAGGAAAAGATTTAAACCTCATTTAAACCACTGTAGCCGACACCACCCTTTCCGGCGATTTCTTCTCTCGCAAGTCCTTACTCTCTACTATCAGCAAACTCTCCTCGACGGCCGGTTTACTCTGCCACCACTCGACCACTCTGCGCTTGAGGTATGCATTAGACAATGTGGCTATTTCTTAGTTTATTAGCCCTGTTTTCAGCTCTGTATTGAAGTTTGGATTCTTCAATGGCCGAATATTAATAAGAACATTTTGAAACCCGAGACTGGTAATATCATTCCGAATCGATTCTGGACATTTAAAACAACCAACACTGAGTTATCATTATCGAATCCGTCTGTTTTGATTTTTGGATTTTGGGTTACATTGAGTATTAAACTAAGAACTCGGGAAGGACTCTTAGCTATTAGATCTTAGGATAACTCGAGATTAGAACTATTAGGATTTTGTTTTAACTACTGCAATGTAAATGTTTAGGTGAAGAAGTTTGAAGAGAAAGGAGCTCAAGTGCTAAGGAGACCAAGTAAGTGAATGTATTAAGGTTTCCGGCTAATAGAGCCCTACATCGTGGGAGTACTAGGTTGAGATGCCTAATGTTTACCTTATGATAATGAGCTTGTCTGCGCTTGAAGGATTTATGTATGTTGCGAGTTATACTATTTGATGACCTGCTAGTGAATGTGAAGTTGTCTGCTCTTGTATGATCCTTGTCATAGTTTGATGAGTTAAAAGTTCTCATATTCATGCATCATGAATGTTTCTGAAGCATAAGAAAATGTTTTAACGCATGTTTTCCATGAACAAGATATGTATGTATATAATTATATATATAAGACTTATGCAACGTGAATTAAGTGAGGGTTGGGGGCGGTTCGGCGTATGTCACAGTCCAAAGAAGGACATATGAATACGACCCGCAGTAGGGAACAAGATCAAACTCACTGTCGAACCCGCTTTACCGGCACAAATCCTCTCTTGATCCACACAACCTAAACAAAGAATATGATCAATGACCATGAATGATGAATATGATCAATGACTATGAATGATGAATATGATCAATGACTATGAATGATGAATATGATCAATGACTATGAATGATGAATATGATCAATGACTATGAATGATGAATATGATCAATGACTATGAATGATGAATATGATCAATGATTATGAATGATGATTATGATCCATGACTATGAATGATGATTACGAGCAAAGACATGAACAAGAAAAGACTTATGAGCATGTGATTTTCCCAAATTATGCATTTATGCATCCATGTTAGTGTTGCATTCCTTACTAAGCATTAGGCTTATAGTTTAAACCTTATGATGTAGGTGACGAGTTTTCAGGTGAGGAACTCAAGGTCAATGAAGATGTCTAAGCTTGGTTGCTGGAGGATGCTCAGTGTGACAGTGAAGGCTGGATAGGCGATCAAGTTCCCTTGTTATACCTATAGTAAGTCGGAGAAGTTTATGATAAACAGATGACTAAGTAGAATAGAGTTTACTTATAACAAGGAGATTCGGATTTTTAATGGTTTGACTTCAGAGTCTGTTAACAATTTTAAGGATCATTGAATGGTCTGTTTTGGTTAAGCCTTCCGCTATGTGTATCTTGTATGGGATATGGTTTTCACTCATTAGGGTTTATAATTCCCAGGTTAAGATTTGGGTGAGTTGTAGTATTTTTCTGTTGGATGAGGTTGTTTGATGATCATAGTGTTTTACTGCCATAAGATAGAAGCTGGATGAGGCATTCATCCGGCTGACGTCATCGGCAGATGTAGAGTGTTTAGCCATCGGATGATGAAAGTGCTATTTTGTCGTCTAGCGATCGGCAGATGTAGAGTGTTAGCCATCGGATGATGAAAGTGCCATTTTGTCGTCTAGCGATCAGCAGATATAGAGTGTTTAGCCATCGGACGATGTGAGGGTTTCCTTGTCGTTTAGTGACCGGGTCATGTTTTAATTATGCACGTGGGGAGCACATGTCCATCGGATGATGTTTCCCTATTTCCCCGGAAGATGAAGTATATTCCCTCACCGGATGATGTAAATAATAACTTGTCGTTTAGTGATCGGATGATATAGAGCTTGTAAGCTGTCGGAAGACGTCATAGATGAACACGTGAATATCACATGTCTATCGGTGGATGTTTTAAATTGGTCACCCGAGATGCACGTGATCGTCGATCGATGCGAGTATTCGCATCTGCCGTTGGGTGTTTAGATGAGTCATGAGAGGTGCACGTGCCATCCGGAAGATGAAATGTCTATCTGTTGATGCATGCAGACCCATGCAACTTCTACGTCGAATGGAAGCATGTACGAGGGACTAACTTTCCAACCATCAAGTTGAAGTCTTTAAGTCCGTTAGGTATACTGTTATAAAGAAAAAAAAAAGGGAGAAAGAGGAAAGAGTTCAAATATGAGTTAAAGTTTTATGAAAAGTCAAGAATTTCGTGGCGATCCTCCCGGGTCGTTACATCTTCATCCGATAGAACATATCACGACTCACCCGATTCTTAACTTAGTAGCTATAAACCTCAATGAATAAAGCTCATAAATTCATCTAAAATACGCATAGCGGAAGACTCAAACAAAACAAACCATTCATTAATCCTTAAAATCGTATTCAGACTCTAAAGACAACCTTTCAAATTCCAAACTCATTGTTATAAGAAATACTATTAAATTTAGTCATCTGTTCATCATAAACTTTTCTAACTTACTATGAGCATAACCAGGGAACTTGATCGCCTATCCAGCCTTGCACTGTCACACTGAGCATCCTCCATCAACCAAGCTTAGACATCCTCATTAACCTTGAGTTCCTCACCTGAAAACTCGTCACCTACATCATAAGGTTTAAACTATAAGCCTAATGCTTAGTAAGGAATGCAACACTAACGTCGATGCATGAATGCATAATTTGGGAAAATCACATGCTCATAAATCTTTTCTTGTTCATGTCTTTGCTCATAATCATCATTCATAGTCATGGATCATATTCATCATTCATAGTCATTGATCATATTTATTATTCATAGTCATTGATCATATTCATCATTCATAGTCATTGATCATATTCATCATTCATAGTCATCGATCATATTCATCATTCATTGTCTTTGATCATATTCTTTGTTTAGGTTGTGTGGATCAAGAGAGGATTTGTGCCGGTAAAGGGGGTTCGGCAGTTAGTTTGATCTTGTTCCCTACTACGGGTCGTATTCATATGTCCTTCTTTGGACTGTGACATGCGCCGAACCGCCCCCAACCCTCACTTAATACACGTTGCATAAATCTTATATATAAACATATATACATACATATCTTGTTCATGGAAAACATGCGTTAAAACATTTTCTTATGCTTGAGAAACATTCATGATGCATGAACATGAGAACTTTTAACTCATCAAACTATGACAAAGATCATACCAGAGCAGACAACTTCACATTCACTAGCAGGTCATCAATTAGTGTAACTCGCAACATACATAAATCCTTCAAGTGCAGACAAGCTCATCATCATAAGGTAAACATTAGACATCTCAACCTAGTACTCCCACGATGTAGGGCTCTATTAGCCGGAAATCTTAATACATTCACTTACCTGGTCTCCTTAGCACTTGAACATCTTTCTCTTCAAACTTCTTCACCTAAAACATTTACATTGCAGTAGTTAAAACAAAAATCCTAATAGTTCTAATCTCAAGTTATCCTAAGATTTAATAGCTAAAGTTATTCCCGAATCCTTAGTCTAATACTCTGTGCAGTTTGAAATCCAAAACCAAAACAGAATGATTCGATTTCGATAACTCAGAGGTGGTTGTTCTAAATGTCCAGGATCCATTTGATAAAAGCATTCCCACACTCAGATTCCAAATGTTCTTGTTATTAGTCGGCCATTGGAAAATCCAAAACTCCAATGCCGAGTAGAAAACAGGGTTAACAAGCTAACAGATAGCTACATTGTCTAATGCATACCTCGGGCACATAGTAGTCGAGTAGTGGCAGAGAAACCGATCGTCGAAGAGAGTATGCCGGAAGCAGAGAGCAAGAGCTTGGGAGAGAAGAAATCGCCGAAAAGGAAGGTGTCGGCTACAGTGGTTCAAGTGAGGTTTAAAACATTTTCTTTTTCTTTATATAGTGGTCATCTCCCTCCATTATTACAACTTTGCCACTCAACCTAGTTTAAATCCACATGAAATTAATTATTCTTGGTATAAGTCCTAAACTGTAAAGATTAAATATTCATGACCGTTAATACAGTTAGGAAAATCACCTGGCCGTTAACTCGGGTGTTACAACAACCAGAACATAGAGGAGACAACTTGGGAGTGCCAGCAAGACATGATGGACCAACATCCAGAATTATTCAAGTACTTAATTTTGAGGACAAATTTCTTTTAAGGAGGCTAGATTGTAACACCCGGTTCTATCAAACCGATTCCCTTTTTTTTTAAATTAATGGCACACTTTATATGATAATAATAAAGGTAGGGTTAATGGATGTCTAAGCAAGGGCATAAGGGTAATTAGAAATTTGAAAGTGGATAACGTATTTAAGGAAAGGGGTTTTAGGTTTAATGCACTATAGCCGCCACTATTTCCTATTTTCCCTCTCAGCCTTCAGTTCTCCAGTAGGAACCTCTAGGCGATTTCTTTCTTGCTCGACTCTCTTTCAACTTAGGTACGTTTTTCCTCATTCTCTTGCATTTTAGCAGTTAGATAACTGAGGGAGTACAATGTGAGGATTTCAAGGATGCTGTAGATGAGAGTAGGTTTGGGTTTTCGGGGATAAATAGAAATGTGCAAACAACAGAGTTCCAAACCAGTTTCTTTGTTCTTCTGGTTAATTTTTGGTAAAGTTTAGTGAAGGTTTGATTGATGTTCTGTTATGAACTTAGGTGAGCGAGCTTCTAAAGTAGCTTACAGCCGAGCGATTTCCAGGAAAGCCAGGTAAGTAGAGTATGCTTGTGCCTTCGGGCCTACATCACAAAACAGTAGGGTTATGCATGCTTGAATATGTTTGTATGTCATGCATCATATTTTGAAAATTTTGCAAAAATGAATTTACATGAAATGGCATGGTCAGGAATGAACAGACTGTAATAGTTGTTAAGGGAACTAATCCACCCCTTAATCAAGAGAGAGGATGTATGACTTTGGGGGAAGTGATCCAAACCCCAATTTCACAGGGGGATCTGAACAGTTGTTAAGGGAACTAATCCACCCCTTAATCAAGAGAGAGGATGTATGACTTTGGAAGAAGTGATCCAACTCCCAATTTCACAGGGGGATCAGATCAGAAACGAATGCAAATGCAACTGAGATGAGAAAGTAGAAACAGCATGTTTAGGAATTTATGTTTCAGCATTTCATTTCATTATTGCTTTACTTACTTAGCATTAGGCTAATAGATGAGTTTTGTGATGTAGGTGAAGAAGCATATGAAGGTGTGTTCTCTGAACATGTTGAGAGTTAGGCTGTTGGGGGAGCACTTCAATGCCACGGATTGGTGATTCTGATGAGGTGGATTAACTGATGTCAGTAGATGTGAAGGTTTAGGAACCATGATTTATTTTAAGTTTTGTTGAGTTTTCTAATAACAGAAGTGGTTTTAATGTTTTTGAATACGTTGATGAGACTTTGCTGATAATGATACTCTGTTGGATTTATTAGTGGTGTTTACTTAAGTTTGGAGTAATACACGGATTTAAATAGTTTGAACAATTTTTAGTAAAATGCTCAAACTCTTTTGGTAGTCGAAGTTTTCTTTGCTAGAGTGAAAATGTTGCTATGCTGTTTTCGTTGAGTATTTTTGATCTATCGGTAGATGAAGTCTATCGGCAGATGTGGGGTTGTTGTTCTGTTGTCTATCGGAAGATGTCATCAGTAGAAGCCATCGGAAGATATAAGTAGAAAATTTGTCGTTTTGTAACCGGATGATGTCGAGTATTTTATCCATCGGATGATGAAGGTAAAAGTCTTTTTTCGTTTTGTAACCGGATGATGTCGAATAATTTATCCATCGGATGATGAAGGTAAAAGTCTTTTGTCGTTTTGTAACTGGATGATGTCGAGTATTTTATCTATCGGAAGATGTGAGCAAATGTATTTGTCGTTTTGTGATAGGCAGAGGCTGGATGGATGATTCATCAGGCTGACATCATCGGTAGATGCAAGTAGCAAAACTTGTCGTTTTACGATCGGCTGAAGTTGGAGGAATGATTCCTCCGGCTGACGAAGCCTTCAGTTTTATTTTTCCCTTTTTTGTTGACCTTGTTTAGCGGCAGATGTGTTTGACTTTTTACGAATTTTGAGTATTTTACGCTTAAGGCATCATCTCTTTTGTCCGGATTAATTCTTAATATCTTAACTGATTATCCGAACACTGTTTTATAGCTTTGCTTAACTCTGCTTTGCTCAAAGATTTTCCGCTGCAAGTTTTATGTTTTAGCAAACGTTCCAATTTGACTTCCGAGCGAAGTTTAAATTTGGTCCGAAATTTCCTAGTTATGTTCGGGTCTATGAGTAACGAACTGAGTTTAGAAACTTGGGGCGTTACAGCCGAGTCCCCATCGCCTTATGCAAACTCTTCCAAAACTTGGATGTGAACCTCGGATCCCTATCCGATACTATAGAAGTTGGTACACCATGCAACCTCAATATCTCCGGAATGTACAGTTCAACAAACTGATCCATATTGAAAGTCATCTTCACTGGCAGAAAATGGGCTGATTTGGTTAAACTGTCCACAATCACCCATATACCGTCATAGCCCTTCGTCGTCTTGGATAGCCTGACAACGAAATCCATCAAAAATTGGTCCCACTTCCACGTAGGAATCGGCAATGGTTGTAGCTTCCCGGTAGGTCTCTGATGCTCTGCCTTAACCTGCTAACAGACCAAGCATGTTTCCATATACTCCGCTACAGACTTCTTCATGCTAGGCCACCAATAATGTTGCTTGAGCTCTCTGTATATTTTAGTACTGCTAGGATGAATAGAAAACCTCGAATAATGTGCTTCTGCCAAAATTTCCTTATGAAGTTGCACACTGTCTGGAACACACCACCGATTGTGGAACTTTAGAATTCCATCATCCGAATAGCTGAATTCTGTCCTGTCATCTTATACCATACTCAGCTTGAATTTATTGCACTCGGGGTCTTCTTGCTGAGCTTCTCTAATCTTCTCCAAAATCGTAGGCTTCAATGATAGAGCTAACAACACTGCAGTTACATTTAAAACCAACTCCAAATCAAACCTATGAAACTCAGTACTCAACATCCTTGACATCTCGGCTTCCATTGCAGACACTGAGGTCGACACACGACTTAATGCATCTGCCACCACATTGGCCTTACCGTACTTTGACACGGGGTCCTTTAGAAAAAGGGGCCCGTGTACAACCCACAAATAATCAAGAGAGGTGCTCGGTTGTGTGTATGTGAAGATATTGAAATAAAAGAAGGAAAAGACTAAAATAAAATGCAAGAAAATAACACTAAGCTACAATGATATGGTCGAATATAAGATGGTGATTAATAGTGAGAAAATATAAGAGAAATAAGAAGAAGAAGATGTTAGGGATGAATAGAAAATGAAATGCACTAAGAATAAGAACATGACATAAAATAAAAGTGAGTGTGTGGATATTATGGAGCTGAAATTTAAAGGTGGATTTGTGTGCAAGGTGAAGACAATAAAAATAAAGAAATACCCTTGGAGGTTCCTTGGAGCAATCTTACGGGTTATGCTCAAGGATAAATATTTTTCGTGAGGAAAACGACCACCGTAGGCCGGGGATTTTTGTCCTCAATCCAACTCCCAATGGAGAAGGTGAGGGAATGAATAAGAGCTAACCTAGCAACCCAAGCTAGGCTAGCAATGGAGGCCAACTCCTCTTGGTTCAAAGAACCTCTAGGGTGGATGATTAGGGTTTCCATAAGGATGAATGAATGGTGGCCCTTGGATGAAAAAAAAAGAATGGATGGATGGCTAAGATCAAGGCAAACAAGCACACATCCAAGGGAGGAGATGAATGTCATGCCTAAATGAATCAATGGAGAGAATCTTACCACGTCATCAATCCATGAGGCCACTATCATTGTACTTCCAAAATCCATACCTTAAAGTTGGGCTCTCCTTTGGGCCAAGGCTTGATTTGAGTCCATTTTGTTGAAGTAGCTTTCTCCTTTGTGGGCTAAGTCTTCAACCCATCATCCATAAACATACATCTACTCCTAACCACACAATCTAATGCATGAAATGTAAAATATAAAATCCTTACAATAAAGGCGAATGTATGCTGATGAGTTTTAAAAATTAAAATTACAAATTAAGGCCCTGGAAGACAAATTCCCATAGGGCTGCAAGAAAGCTCCGAATGAATGCTCCAATGAATGACATGACAAGGCTTCTCCACATCCTCTGATGTTGGCTCCCAAGTGAAGTCCATGATGTGATCCAAACCTGCAAAAAGAGATAATTCATTAGAACATTAATTGAGTAAATTTTGTGCCCGAGTTTGTGATCTCGTGACGAGCCTCTGAGGCATGTCACACTTGATCTCCAAATTGTAGTCCTTAACGAACTCTAACCACCGCCGCTGCCTCATATTTAATTCATTTTGAGTGAAGATATACTTCAGACTTTTGTGATCTGAATATATCTCACACTGCTGACCATACAGGTAATGCCTCCAGATCGTCAAAGCAAACACCACTGCTGCTAACTCCAAGTCATAGGTTGGATAGTTATTCTCAGAAGACTTTAATTACCTGGAAGCATAGGCAATCACTTTATCATTTTGCATTAATAGACAACCCAATCCGATTCGAGAGACATCATAATAAATACTGAATTTATCCTCTGCTACTGGTGATGTTAGCAATGACAACACTAGAGCTGTAGTCAGTTTCTGCTTCAACAACTGGAAACTCAACTCACACTCTTCGGACCATTCATATTTTACATCTTTTCTTGTCAGTCGAGTCAGGGGTGCTGCTATCTTCGAAAAGCCCTCAATAAATTTCCTGTAATAACTAGCCAACCCCAGAAAACTTCGAATCTCACTGACATTCCTCGGCTGAGGCCATTCTCTAATCGACTGAGTCTTGGCTGGATCCATTGATATTCCTCCACTAGATATGACATGTCCAAGAAAATGCACTTTATCCAACCAAAACTCGCACTTTGAGAACTTTGCATACAGTTGATGCCGCTTCAAAGTCTCCATAACTATCCTCATATGCTCCTTATGCTCATCTTCATCATGGGAATATACTAGAATATCGTCGATAAACACAATTACAAATTTATCTAGATACTCTAGAAATACCTGATTCATCAGGTCCATGAACGCAGCTGGAGCATTTGTAAGTCCGAAAGACATAACCAAAAACTGATAATGTCCGTATCTCGTCCAGAAAGCCGTCTTTGGGATATCTTGTGACCTGAATTTTAGCTGGTAATACCCCGACCTTAAATCAATCTTAAAGAAAATCCTAGCTCCTTGGAGTTGATCAAACAAATCATCAATCCTCGACAAATGATACTTGTTCTTAATAGTCAACTTGTTCAACTCCCGGTAGTCAATACACATCCTGAACAACCCATCCTTCTTCACAAAGAAAACGGGTGCTCCCCAAGGCAAAAAACTAGGGCGTATGAACCCCTTATCCACCAGTTCCTCCAGTTGTTTCTTCAATTTCTTTAATTCAAGCGGAGCCAACCTTTACGGATTCTTCAACACCGGCTCTGCTCCAGGATAGGTATCAATCACGAACTCGATTTCTTGGTTTGGAGGTAGGCCAGGCAAATCTGATATATCCTGTGGTTTAACCTCTACCTGAAACTGAGAATCAACTACAGTTGCAAGAAAACATACGAACTCACCCATTAGAGATCTCTGAGCATCCATGGGTGCCATTACTGATAGATTCTTCACGTTCCTCAAAGCTTGCAATGCATAAATCTCACCATTCGGGGGTTGAAAATTTACAGTTCTGGCTTGACAATCAATGGTTGCATAATGTCGAAAGAGCGAATCCATACCGAGTATCACATCATACCCGGTTATCCCCATCACAATCAAATTAGGCAGCAAAATCTTCCTCACAACCGATATCAAACTATTGAGCACCATCTGATGTGAATGTAGGCACTTACCGAAAGGTAACTTCACATCATACATACACCATGCGGGCTTCACCTCCATATTTACTTTCTCCACAAAAGTTGTTGCTACGAATGAATGTGATGCACCTGAGTCTATCAACGTAAATGCTGGCACTAAATTGACAAGTACAGTACCTAAAATCACGGTAGGTCCACCCTCACTATCTGGCTCGATCATAGCAAAGATCCGGGGTGTAGCCTTTGCTGGTCCCTTCTTCACTGCAGGGCAATCCTTCGCTAAATGTCCGGGCTCATTGCACTTAAAGCATCTAGTAACTCGAGGATTTGTACAATCTTGGGCTATATGACCAGGTTCTAAACAATTGAAGCATTTGTCTGCATACTGTCCACATTCACCAGGATGAAACTTCAAACACTTTGGACATTGCAGATACCCTTTCTGTTGTTGTTGCTGCTTCTTTCCTCCTCTATGATCATTTAAATTCCCGCTCGGCCTCTTTGTCCCCTAAAACTTGGTAGATGATCCACCTCTACTCATCTTGCCTGTAATCTCTTTAAACATCCTTCTTGGAGCTTCAGCTGGTTTAACACATTTGTCATCTTCCTCCTCTACCTAAAGAGCTTTCGCAACAACTCTAGTATACGATACTCCTTTAATCCCTAAAGTTTTCACAAACTTATATATCCCCGGCTTCAGGCCCTGCACAAACTGGAGTACTTTGTCTTCCTCCCTGCTCATCATGTGGCTTGCAAACTGAGAAAGTGACTCGAACTGCCTGATATACTCCCCAACTGATCCGGTCTGCTTTAGCTGTAAGAATTCTATTCTCTTGGCAGCTTGGACTATTCGGTTGTAATACTTGTCATAGAATAAATCAATGAACTCCTTCCAGGTCAGACCCTGAGCACTGGTGGTAGCCTCCACCGTTTCCCACCAACTCTGAGCGTCATAAGCCAAATGGAACGTTGCACACTTTACTTTATTTCCTTCCTCCTTATCTGCGTACTTGAACATGTTCTCGATCACGTATATCCATCTCTCAGCAGCTGTCGAATCTGTCAACCGGCCTTCAAACATTGGAGGCTTCAACCTCCAGAACTTGTCTCAACTAGAACTTGCTCCAATATTTCTCAGTCCTTCCCGACGTATTAGAGATCCAAACAATTCAGCTTGCCTCGTGACCAAATCTGTCAGCTGCTTGACCAACTCCTCAATCTCATTTCTAGGTTGCTCTGGCTGTTTGGCGTTTCTCGGCATTTTAGTTCTAATCCTGGACAAGGTTAAAACAATCTAATCTTTAGATATAAACTAACTAAAAGTAAAGAAATACGTACAGTCAGTGAAGCACATTGCATGGCGGCCGGCATTGTCGGGTAATCCTTTGAACGACTCAACCATTTTGCTCTGATACCAACTTGTAACACCCCGAACCCACCTCGGCTCGGTGCGTTACTTTGCTCACCCTTACCATGTTTAAAACAAAGTTTAATATAAATTTTGATAAAATTTTGACTCAATTTTTGAGTTTTTGAACTCTCGAAAATTGTTGGAAAACGTGCATAAAATACGTGCAAAACGTGTCAAAAAAGGTCGAGTCAAAACATATTTGAAGTATGAAAAATTTGAAAAAATCTAGATTGGCCAACATAAGCGCCGTGTGCGCAATCCCGCGCTTGCGAGGCGACGATCGATCGGCAACCTCTTGGGTTGCCAGATCGTGGAATAGTAACCTGGCCGATAGATCAGCGCTGGGCGCCGATCGATCAGCACTGGGCGCTGGGCTACCCACCCAGCGCGCATCGCGCGCCTGCTGCGCGGGCCCAGCCTGTGCCCTCGCGTGCTTGTCTTGGCCTGTGCGCCACATCTCTGCCAACAGCACACCAAAACAACCCTTTTTCCATTCTTCTTCAAATCCTACACAACCAAAAGACCTAAAACACATAAAACTTACCCAAAACTTTTACTGACATTCCCGACTTCTTAACACGTAAAAATTCTGGAAAACACGACTCTCAACTTTAGAGAAAACGTGAAAATAAGTTAAAACAAACACCGTTTACTCTACGAAAGACCGAGCAGCATAACGATTAAATTTTCTAAAACCAAAATCCTGAATCCAAATATTTTATATAACGAACTCCAAAACAACATCCATAAGGTTATAAAACACCATCTTTTACACAAATAAAGTCCAAACAAAACTACTTATATACAATCCAAAGTACCAATCCCACACATCTCCCGAAAGACCATGGTCGAGACGCCCCGACAAATATACACATGCAGTTTCTACTCAGTCTGTTGTTCTCGTTTCATTTTCATTTCATTAATCTTTCACTTTTACACTTGAATGAAGTAGGCACACATCCGAGCCCCGCTCATTGGACGGCCACACCTTGACCCAGCAGAGCAAGATCAGACAGCTCACATCCGGGCCCCGCCTATTGGACAGCCGAATACGATCTCCTTCCACATCGATCATAGAACCCTCTAGTGCTACACTTGCACGTTAACGACGAGGTGTTCATACTCACGCCACTTAAGTATTTTCAGCAATTTTTCTGTTGTAGAGTCCCTCGCAAGTGCTCCACTAGCACCCTACATAACTTGGCGACTCCACTCGAGACTACATTTCATTTCTTCTTATCTTTTTCTTTACGTTTTATGCTCACCTTTCAAACCATGCACAAAACTCATTTTTTGTTTTTTGAAAACAATGATGAACGTCACTCACACAATACTCAAACATAAAACAACCAACAACCAAACAATAAACCCTACCGTTCCATGGTGAAGGCTCTAAAGAAAATGCACACACTCCACTACTTACCTTGTTGCTCCGCACGCAATCGTTCACTTCGTCAAGCTCAATTACTCGTTTGTCAACCTAGCAAATATAAGGAAAATAACTTAGCAACATTCTATAAATTTTAAACTAAGTCTAACAACCAATTTAAACCAACTTCAAAACCTAACACCTAAAATCCGATTTTCCTACATTTTCCACCATCCAACTTCAATCGTCCATAACTCTCTTGTTTTTCAACGGATTTAGACGTTCCACCCCATTCTGTAAACCTCTACACGTCTACTATCCATTGAAGTAATCAAATTTGACAACCAAACAACACAACCAATTAGAAATCCCCAGAACAGAATCGGCCACATTGATCGACAAACCAGATTTTTTGCAACTTCCACCAATTCTCTAATCTTACTACCTAAACAACCTAAACTAGCCTATCTAAAGTTTAAACCATCAAATTTAATAAGAAAACCAGCAAGGGAAACATAAATTTCGGACCCCTCACTTAGGGTTTCCCAAACCCTAACCAAACTCCATAAAACTCATCTAAAAACACCAACAAACTTCACCTAGATGCATCACCAACAAAACTCATTAAAACTCACTTTAAAACCCTTGCAAATCTTCACCAAAAGGAGCTTGAAACTTCAACAATGGAGGAATATAGGGATCACGATGGAAGAAGAAGAAGAAGAAGGTAATTATTGCCATTTAACCCTCACTTTACCTGTAACACCCGACATTTCGGCCAGGTGATTTTCTGACCATTTTCATTGTCACCCGCTTATCTAACCTTTATGATTTAAATTTAATGTTAAGATAAAATTATTACAAGTTGAGTAAAACTAGGTTGGGTGGCAGTTTTGTAATTAAAATTTATGGGTTAGGTATAAATAGGAAATGGAAACCTCAAACCTCATTTATTACCACTGTAGCCGACATTCCCTCTCGGCGATTCCTTCTCTCCCAAGCTTTTACTCTCGGCTATCAGAACCTCCCCTTGCCGACGGCTGGTTTCAGCCTGCTTTTCTCTGCAATCTGCACCCGAGGTATGAAATGGACAATGTAGTCATTTATTAGTGATTAAAGCTCTGCTTTCAACTCGGCATTTGAGTTCGGATTTCTAGCAGTGGCCGAGTAGTTTTAGACTCTTTTAAGTCTGAGAGTAGAAATGCCATCCCAAATCGATTCTGAACATTTTAAAGTAACCAACTCGGATTTAATCAATGGTAAAACCTGTCCACCTAGTTTCGGATTTCAGACTGCAGTGTGTCAAACAGTGGAATCGGAATGACTTTAGCTGTTAGATTCTAGGATGACTTTCGAGTAGAACTTTTAGGACTTTATTTTAACTACTGTAATGTGGAATGTTTTAGGTGAAGAAGTTGAAGAGAAAGTGATTCAAGTTGCTAAGGAATCCAGGTAAGTGAATGTACTAAGTTTCCGGCCAATAGGGCCCTACATCAAAGGATTATGTTACATTTAGTGAACGTTGTCAGCTATAAGTTCGATGAAATGTCGATGGATATGATTCTGGTATTCTGATATACTCCCCTGTCTTAGTTCGATGATTAAGTGCATTTATGTTATGCATCATGTTTTACTTCTCAAGCATATGAAAATGTTTTGAAATATGTTTTCTCATGAATAAAATAAGAAGATAAAACTTATGCAACGTGGTTAAGTGAGGGTTGGGGGTGGTTCGGCGTATGTCACAGTCCGCAGTAGGACATATGAATACGACCCGCAGTAGGGACCATGATCAAACTCACTGTCGAACCCCCTTTACCAGCACAAATCCTCTCTTAATCCACATAATGTAATGAAGAATACGAATGATGAATATGAGCATGTCCATGAATGATGATTATGATCAATGAATACGAGATACGATTATGAATGATGATTAAGACTAAGTACACGAAAAGAAAAGACTCATGAGCATGTTTTTCTCCAAGTTATGCATTCATGAACTCATAATAGTTTGCATTCCTTACTAAGCCTTAGGCTTACAGTTACACCTTATGATGTAGGTGAAGAAATATCAGGTGAGGATTTCAAGATTGATGAAAGTGTCTGATTTCGGTTGCTGGAAGTGATCAGGGTGGAAAATCTGTGGCTGGATGGCGAACATGACTCTCTGGTTTAAGCTTTTAAGATTTTAATAATGTTTATGAACAAGGAAGTCTAAGTATGATGAGTTTACTTTCGAATATTGAGCTTTAAGTCTGTCTAATATGAGTACTGAGTCTGAAAATATTTGTGAAGATATAGAATGAGTTATTTTACCTAAGTCTTCCGCTGTGTGAGTTTGAATGAATTTATGGATTATTCCGATGAGTTTTGGCCATTAAGATTTAAGTTACGAGGTCTACGTTTATCTAGATAGAAGTCTGAGAAAACCAGGATGTCTTCCGCTGAGGAATATTGGAGGGAATGAGTTTGTCTTCCGGCTGACGTCATCGGAAGAGGAAAAGTATTTGTCTTCCGGCTGACGTCATCGGTAGAAGAAATGTGATGGAAGTCGGGAGAGTTTGTCTTCCGACTGACGTCACCGGTAGAGGAAGTGAGTTCTTTGTCGTTTACTGACCGGTAGAGGAAGTGAGTTCTTTGTCGTTTACTGACCGGTAGAGGAAGTGAGTTTTAATTGATCACACGGGTTGCACGTGACTGTCGGCAGATGCAAATATGTGTGCCTGCCGATAGATGTTTAATGAATCATGTGGGATGCACGTGCTGACCGGCAGATCAACTAGAAGCTCGTCGTTTAGTGATCGGCAGGAGTGAGAGTTATAATGGATATATTCAGTGAATTGAATGAGATGTTTTAAGTTATGTTAAGTCAAAAAAAAAATATAGATGAATAAATATGTGGACTATTATGATCAAGTTACGTCACGAGTTTAGTAACAAACCGAGTTTAAGGATTCGGGGCGTTACACGAACCTTCAGATGTCATGCTCATTCGATGCCTTTTACACTCCAAATCATCCTGTTGAGCTTCTCGTATTCTGTCCAAAATCATTGGTCTAAGAGAAATGTTGGTGATCATGCTGGACAACTCTGCCACAAACTCCACATCAAATTTCTCAATCTCAGACCTCAACGTCACAGACATTGCTGCAAGCAAAAGGCTGACTCGCAGTAGGCATCCTGCTCAAAGCATCAGCGACTTTATTTGCCTTCCCCAAGTGGTATTTAATTTCGAAGTCATAATCTTTAACGAACTCCAACCACCTTCGCTGTCGTATATTAAGTTCTTTCTGCGTAAACAAATACTTTAAGCTTCTGTGATCGGAGAGCACCTCACACTGCTGCCCATACAGATAGTGTCTCCAAATTTTTAAAACAAAGACAACCGCAGCAAGCTCAAGGTCGTGTGCCAGATAGTTTTGCTCATACGGCTTCAACTGCCGAGAAGCATAAGCGACGACTCTGCCTTCCTGCATCAATACACACCCCAGTCTGATTCTTGAGGCGTCACAGTAAATACTGAACTTATCACCCTCAACTGGCAGTGTCAGAACTGGAGCCATAGTCAATCTCTGTTTCAGCTCCACAAAACTCTTTTCACATGCGGTCGACCATACAAACTTCTCATTTTTCCTCGTCAACCGGGATAGAGGGACTGCCATCTTTGAAAACCCCTCAATGAACTTCCTGTAATATCCAGCCAAGCCGAGAAATCCTCGTACCTCTCGCAGATTTTTAGGTTGTGGCCAATCCCTGACAACTTCAATCTTTGTCGGACTACCAAAATTCCCTCCTGAGATATGATATGGCTGAGAAAAATAATCTGATCAAGTTAAAACTCGCACTTAGAGAACTTTAGAGACAATTGATGTTGGCACAAAATTCTCAGAATAATTCGCAAATGCTCTTCGTGCTATTTTTTTGTCTTTGAATAGATCAAGATGTCATCAATGAAGACAACGACAAACTTGTTTAAATACTCCTTAAACACACGGTTCATCAAGTCCATAAACGCTGCAGGAGCATTCGTAAGTCCAAAAGACATCACAAGAAATTCGTAATGTCCATACCTTGTTCGGAAGGCTGTTTTCTGAACATCCTCTCTCCGGACCTTCAACTGATAATAACCCGAGCGTAGGTCAATCCTCGAAAACACTCGGGCACCCTGCAGTTGATCAAACAGGTCGTCAATCCGGGGTAGTGAATACTTGTTCTTCACCGTTAACTTATTCAACTCTCTATAATAACGCACATTCGGAGAGTTCCGTCCTTCTTTTTGACAAACAAAACTGGCGCACCCCAAGGAGAGAAACTGGGTCGAATAAACCCCTTGTCTAACACCTCTTCCAACTGAGACTTCAGCTCATTTAATTCAGCATGTGCCAGTCTGTAAGGATTCTTTGACACAGGCACAGAGCCTGGATACACATCAATAACAAACTCAATCTCTCTGTCCGGCGGTAATCTGGGAAGATCATCGAGAAAGATCTCAGAAAATTCTCTAACCACTGGAAGGTCCTCTAGTTTTACCTCGCTGAGCAACCGAGTATCAATCACGGTAGCCAGATAAACAGAGCATTCGCCCTTAAACTGCTCTTGAACCTTCATAGAATAAGAAATAGGTGACCCACTTGACATATTTAACGCTTGATATGAGAACTCTTCCTTATCCGGAGGCCAAAAAAGTAACCAATCCGGATCGACAGTCAATGGTAGCAAAGTGATGTGAAAGCCAATCCATTTCCAGAATTAGATGGTACCGCTCTATGCCCATAACTATCAACCGGGCATAAAGGGTGTTGTTCTTTACAAAGGCAAAATTGCCCTGAAAGATGTGATATGACTGCATAAACTCCCCTGAAGGCAGCATTACTCGATATTCGTACTCTGCTAACTCTGGTACAATCTTCAGTCTAGCTACGCATTCAATAGAAATAAACGAGTGCGTAGCACCCATGTCTATTAATGAAAATACGGCTACTCTCGTGACCAAAATAGTACCTGCTATAACAGAGGGTTGAGCCTCATCGTCAACATCGTCGGGCTCGATAAACGCAAATATTCTCGGGGCCACCCTTCTTTGATCGGTAGCCACCCCTGGACAGTTCTGAGCAAAATGGCCTACCTCTCCACATTTGTAACAACTATTTGTGCCCAATCGACAAGGGCCATAATGTTCCTTCTAGCATTTAGGACAAATAGGCTTTTGAATAGCCCCATGGACTTGCTTCCCCTTTCCTTGGTCACCTTTACCATCATAGGGCCTCTTTTCACCCCTCTGTTGTTGTTGCGGCTATCCCCTTGGTTACCAGCCCTTGTTCTGAGGCCGTGGCTGTATCTCCCGAAAGAACCCTCTAGCTGGCTCCCTCGGTTTGTCAAAAGTCTGTTCAGCGGCCTCAATGTCTAGCACTCTCGCTACAATCTCAGTATAGGGCACATTCCACACCCCTGAAATAATAACACTTTTTCTGATCCCCTAACTTAGCTCTTTCACAAACCGACGCACCTTGTCCTCATCAACACTGACCTGGCGTGGTGCGAACCGGGATAGGGCCTCAAACCTTCTGACGTACTCAGCAATTGAGCTAGCCTGTCTCAATTGCATGAACTCCATCATTTTTGCCTCCCGTACCGTATGTCTAAAATATTTGTCATAAAATATGGTTTTAAACCGCTCCCAGCTCATCGCGGTCACATCTGTGGTTGCCTTGATCGTATCCCACAAGAAACGGGAATCTAGTGCCAAGTGATAGGCAACGAACGCGACTTTCTCCCCATCCCATATGCTCGCGTATGCCAGCATATCCTCCATAGTTCGAATCCACTCCTCAGCTAAAGAGGGATCCGACAATTGTCTATTGAACACAGGGGGTTGTAATTTCTGAAACCTTTCCATTCCCTGATTACTAGGAGTTACCACCTCCTGAGCTCTATTGCCCTCTCGGTTAATCAGCATATCGAGCTGTTGGGACTGTCTTTCCATATGTTGAGCCTGTCGTTCTAAGTGTTGGGACTATTGGGCAAGGTTTTGAGACTGTTGGGAAATAATTTCCTTGAGTTGGTCTATGGTGTCGTCTCTCAAGTCTCTATCATTTCATTTTCGCACCATTTTGCTAACCTATAACAATTAAAGACAACAATTCTAAGAAATCAAATCAAAGAAAGCATATACCGTACTTACAGTTGAAGAGGCATGTCCGGGTAGTGGTTTACGCAGTCGAGCAGTCTACAAAACCGTTGGGCTCTGATACCATAACTGTAATGACCCTTAAACTATTCCCGATTTACTGTATAAATTTAAATTTTTATAAACCTAAATGTGTAGCGACCCTTAAACTTAACCCTTAATTTTTCGTGAAAAATTTTCTTTTTAAACATTCTCAAGTGAACCCCCTTTGTTAAATCATTAAATTAAATATATCTGTTGAAACATATTTAAAAGAAAATCATTTAAATAAAACATTGAAAAACAAAAGAGGAGTCGGCCAATTGAACCGAGGGCAAAGAGGACCAAAGCCCAAAATTTTTCCTGTTCACAACTACCGCTTAACTTTTGCCAAGCAACATCCACCGCTGATCACATCCACCGCTCAACAGTAACCTAACACATCTACCGATCAACTTCTGCCAAGCAACATCCACCGCTGATCACATCCACCGCTCAACACTTCTATCGCTCACATCCACCGCTCAACAGTAACCTAACACATCTACCGATTGACTTTGACCAAGCAACATCCACCGCTAATCACATCCACCGCTCAACACTTCTATCGCTCACATCCACCACTTAACAGTAACCTAACACATCTACTGATTGACTTTGACCAAGCACTTAACCGAAACCATACAATTTTCCCCCTGTACTTACACACCATTCACTCAAAACTTCCAAAAACATTGAAAATAACATTCTCCATTTCCAGAGACATCAAAATGAACATTATATACATATATGTTCACGAACTATCCATAAAACACATCCAAACATCAATATTAACTATCTAGAAACCAAGCATCCTAAAATGATTTCTATACATTTCATTATATTCTATCACCCATCAGCCCGTGTAAACCCAAAACATCCCAAAACACTTAACCTATGCACCCACGGGTCATGTTCGCATCGACTGCGCTAGCGCACTCCCACGGGCATCCTCCATAAACATGCAGGCTCGTCATGTGAAGGAAAGTCGTCCTCACCTTGCTCAAAGTCACCTACACCATAAGGACACCTATGAGATAAAAAACTCAGTAAATTCTATGTAATTGTCTATGCATGATCATGAATGCTCAATGCTATGAAAACTGTCCATGTCATTTCATATATCAGTACGTGTCAGTCTATGGTTATCGGAAACGCTCGACAGATAGATAGGGCACGTGTGATGACCCGAATGTGAACGTATGTATACGACTGCGGGGCAAACCTCGGGTTGTGGGACAAACCTCGGGACCTAAGCCGAGTGTAAGCGAATCTTGGACTCGAGTCTAGGCGAATCCCGGGTCGTAAAGAGAGGGTTGTCACAATCCCACATCGCTTGGGGAAGTACATGAAAATGAAACATATGTAAGAGATCCCTTCCAAGATAGCAAGACGCGTTTTGGAGCACAATTGGCAACGGATCCCATAAGAACTCCGAAGTTAAAAGTGGTTCGGCGAGAGAAATTCCAGGTTGGGTGACCTTCTGGGAAGTTCTCGCAAAACAAAGCCGTGAGGGGAGGATATTGGGATTCGGCTCAATCCCCAGAGTGGACAATATCTTGCTGGGAAACGGGGTCGTTATAGCACGTCAAGCGGTTAGACAGCCCACACCATCTGAAGGGAGGAAAACCCGCTCACCACGGAACGCCAGGTCTGAAGCACATCCCCGATAACCTCATGTCATGGTTGTTTACTGTGATACTTTACTTGTCTTTACATGCATTTTTTTTCATGAAATCAATGCATAAATTCGTTTTTATGACGTTTTAAAACTGTCATGCATGAACAATTCAATGTACAATAAAACATACATGACGAGCATACCATCAAAACCTCACAAATACTATCAAGGCATCACAATACTTAACCTATAAAACAACCAAACTTAAACTATCCAACCAGAGCAATTAAACACACAGGGCACCAACAATCACCAACAATCCTCGAGAGAAAAAACTTGAAATATGGTGTAGGCCAATCGGCCACAGCAAGTCACGAGAACTTACCTCAAGTCCTCAGCACACCAAGCACTATCCGGGAGCTTGTTCACCTAAGACAATTTATAACACACGGCATTAGAACCGAGTCTAACCTAATCAGACTCCGTTAATTCCACTTAACTATCCTCCATAATCATAAATGCCTTATTATCATTCAACATTCCAATAGCTAACGATTTCTAACTTCCATCGGCAATCTCTAACAAAACCCTATTTGAATAATAACTCTAAAATCGAAGGCTAACAATCCAGAACATTAAAACCTTACCTAGGGTCACAATTTGGGAATGAATGATGAAGGAAATTGATCAGTTGGAGGAGCCGTTGAATTGTGAAAAAGCGTAGGGGTGGAGAGAATTTTTGTGGCTGTGAAAGTTAAAGGAGAGAATGAGTGAAAGTGAATGTGGTTTCTCGTAAGGGAGGGAAAAGGAAGGTATTGCCTTTGCCAAGCTTCTCACACAAGTTTTGACACTTGTCACACTCTCACTTGGTGCTCCCAACTACCCCCTTTTTACTTCCTAATTTGCCCCTCCATCCAATTGCTTGTTTGGTTGAACTTAGTTTGGTTCCTCCAACTTATCTCGTTATTTGACTAACTATTCGTTTTCTCCAAATTTCTTTATTTCACCATAAATTCCAATTTATTATTTAGGTCCCAATAAAACTTTTTGTTCGTAAAACGGACTTAATTTGACATATTTACAAAAATGCCATTATTTATTGAAATTACAAAATCCCGTAAAACTGGGTGTTACAAATGGAGAAAAGGTGTAGGAGGTGCGCTGGTGGCCAGAGATAACGTGCAGAGGGCGCGCTGGCGCCGGGCTGGGTGTGCGCAGCAAGCGCGCAGTTCTCATCATTTGGAAAAATGGTATCAGAGAGTAACGGTCTCTGATACCATTTAAATGATGAGAACCACGGGTATATGAAACCCGAGACCCTTCAACAATGCGGAATAGAAACTCAAGAACGCTTTTGAAATCAAGTATAAGGAACTTGACCCCAATCGAACAATGCCGATGGAACCAAAGTTATCAAACAAGGAGCTTGACCTGTAACCGAACTTGTGGTTAGAACCAAAGCTATCAAGTTGATCTTTCAACTTTTGACTTGAAGAAGATCTAGTTCTTCACAAAGAACTAAAAAGAAAATTCTCACAAAGAGTAACTCAAAATCATGTATATTTCGCTTTAACAATAATTAGGAAACTTTTTAAAATAATACTTAAAAAAACTTTCTAAATCTATGATTAGGAAAGCTTTCTAAAACTATAATTAAGAAACTTTTTAAAACTATAATTAAGAAACTTCCTAAAACTATAATTAGGAAATATTACAATTATTTGTCATAAGGAAAACAAATTCCTCCTTCCATGTGCTTGATTCTCCATTTATGTCTCACCTTGAAGAATGTCATAATGTAAGGGGATGCTGAATTGAAGATGTTGATCTCCGTAAAGCATGATCCTCCTTGAAGAACTACAATATTTTTACATAGATCTTTGTCTTTGGGTTTGAGCTTAGTTGCACCTTGATTCACATTAGGGCCTCCTTTGTTAGATGGATTATTGTCCTTGACATTGGGCTTGGACCTATCTTGGTTTGTATCATTCCCTTTCCATTCGAAGAGATTCGTCCTCGAATCTCCTAGATAATACACAAAGAAATTCACACTAGAGAAAGGATTAAGATTGTTAGAGAAAATAAAATCTTTGGAATAAGTAACAAGTTCTATCTCCCTTGCCAATATGACAATATTGTTCTCACTTTCTTCATCAATTTTCTTAACCTTTTGTACCTCAACTTCATAATCTTTTGGTTCATGCTTTAACAACACTTTTGCTTCTTGAATCTCAGATATTTCTGGGACAATTTCCTCCATCGAGTAGTTATCTTTCTCTTGTTGAAATATCATAAAAATTGGATCCTTTTGTAGACAACTAACCTCATCTTTGATGGACTCTTCAGTATGTGGTTCTTCGGTTGGTGGCTCTCTTGTTGGTGGCTCTTCGGTTGGTGGCTCTGCAATTGGTTGTTCTTCGGTTGGTGCCTCATCGTCTTTTTGTGTCACCTATTGTTTCTTCAGTATTTGTTTATTTGGCTTTTGTTTTATCAACTCTTTGTAGTAGTCAACCAAAAAGTTGTCACTTCGTTGTTCGAGCTTTCTTATTGTAGTTCTTATCTCCTCGGCCTCTTGTTTCTCTTTTTGTTTCTTTGCTTCTTGTTCCACCAAATCATTGTAGTAGTCGATCAAAAAGTTGTCACTTCGTTTTGTTCTAGTATGTCTCTTTCTCTTGTAATTGTCATCCTCGTAGTCGAATTTCTCATAGTAATACTCAATTGGTGATTTGCTCTTCCGTGCATGGCTATTAGAAGGAGACTTTTTTCTTTCATACCTCATGTCTAATGCCTTAAATTGATCTAGTATAGCCCTCATGTACTTCATAGCAAGTCTTTCATCACTACTCATAATTTCAAGAAAGAAAATAAAAATTATTAGTGAAGAAAAATAAGTATGTAAACGGAACTCACTCACTCCCTCACGTGTTTACACTCAATTATATGTCTCTCCACTCGTGTTTCCCTCAAATAATAGCTTTTATGTGATAGTCTCACTCTCTTGCCTTTTACCACTCAAATTTCTCTTTAAGCTTTTTATGTAAAAACCTAATCAAGAGAAAAATTCAACAAGCAAAAACAAGTAAGATCAATCTTTTTAACTCAAAATTCTAATTTCCAAAATCGGTTAGAATCAAACAATTTAGAATAGAATATAGGACTTCAAGAAAGGAAATTTTTTCAAGAAAGGAAACTTTTTACGAAATGAAACTTTTCACGAAAGGAAACTTTTTAAAAAATGAAACTTTTCAAGAAAAGAAACTTTTTATGAAAGGAAACTTTTCAAGAAAGGAAATTTTTTATGAAAGGAAACTTTTCAAGAAAGGAAACTTTTTACAAAAGGAAACTTTTTAAGAAAGTAAACTTTTGAAATCTCACAGAATAATGAATTAATGCTTGAATATTGTGAAAGAAAATATGATTAATCAAGAACTTCGAAATCTGCAAGAAAGTATAATCGATAACTTAGAATTTATTGAGACAATAAAATAATAAGGTTATAATAAGCACACTGAAAAGAAAATATTGATGCTTAGAATGAATATTGTGAAAGCAATTGATGCTCGACATATTGATACTCAAAATATTATGATTTTTTTTTTGAAATAAGAAAACTTGATAAGCAAAGAATTGTTGCTTAGAAGTTTTGAGAACTTTCAATTTTTTTTTTAAATTTTTGGATTTATTTTATTTTATTTTTGCAAGAAACTTTTTTTTTTTTAAAAAGAAGAATTTTGAAAAAGAAATTTGGGGTAAGAAGAGATTGACAGATAATAAAGATAGCGCTTGAATCTAGGAAGGAACCTTTGCTCTGATACCAAATGATGAGAACCACGGGTATATGAAACCCGAGACCCTTCAACAACGCGGAATAGAAACTCAGGAACGCCTTTGAAATCAAGTATAAGGAACTTGACCACAATCAAACCTTGCCGACGGAACCAAAGTTATCAAACAAGGAGCTTGACCAGTAACCGAACTTGTGGTTAGAACCAAAGCTATCAAGTTGATCTTTCAAATTTTGACTTGAAGAAGATCTAGTTCTTCACAAAGAACCAAAGAGAAAATTCCCACAAAGAGTAACTCAAAATCATGTATATTTCGCTTTATAATGTTGCAAGGTTTATGCCTTTAAATAGGCTACAAACTATCCTAATTTAATTAAGAAATATTACTAAAACAATAATTAGGAAACTTTCTAAAATAATAATTAGAAAAACTTTCTAAATCTATGATTAGGAAAGCTTTCTAAAACTATAATTAAGAAACTTTATAAAACTATAATTAAGAAACTTCCTAAAACTATAATTAGGAAATATTACAATTATTTGTCATAAGGAAAACAAATTCCTCCTTCCATGTGCTTGATTCTCCATGTATGTCTCACCTTGAAAAATGTCAGATGCTGAATTAAAGATGTTGATCTCCGTAAAGCATGATCCTCCTTGAAGAACTACATATTTTTACATAGATCTTTGTCTTTGGGTTTGAGATTAGTCGCACCTTGATTCACATTAGGGCCTCCTTTGTTAGATGGATTATTGTCCTTGACATTGGGCTTGGACCTATCTTGGTTATCACCTAGGATTGTTACCCTTCGGGAGATACATCTTATGAGGGAATTAGACCCTAGTTAGTGAACCCTTGGAGTTCTAGGATACGATGAACCATAGTGGAGTTTGAAGTTAGAAACAAAATTATCGACAGATACCCTAAACCGTCGAGATGCTATTAGTATGTTTACGTGGATAAGAGGAGATAGCAAAATTAAGATATTTAAATTCATGTAGAGTTGAGAGTATCGAGATAAAGACTGTATGTAAAGGTTCAATTGTGTAAAGAGGGTATAGGAAGTAGTTATGGTTGTAATAATTTTAGAAGATGTGATGGAATGATGCAAAGTCGTGAATGTAGAATCTGAATGATCACGTAGAAGTGTTCGTATTAATAAATTTAGGTATTAAATGATCAAAGTTAAATGCAAGGTGATACTGAGGTTATAAAAATTGGTGGATCTCTAGGGAGATTACTCAATCAAGGACGATTGTGGCTACACGAAAAGATTACGACCGACACGGTATAGGAAAAGATTTAGCAAAATCAGATTTGATAAGTAGTAGACATGCCGGGCTTTTCACAAGGTTGCGAGCAAGGTGAGGAAATATAGTGAATCAGCGAGAGCGAGTACCCATTGTAGGAAGATAACAGGGTAGGAGATTTGGAGTAAGGATGCTAAGTGAGCTACAACAAGTTCGCAAACGAGAAGATCGTTGAGCGAATTGTTGTAAAGGAATTTATGAAAATATTTATAACTCGAGTTGAAAGAATAAAAGAAAGTGGATTAGTTGGTAAATTTTTGGAGCGAATCCCAACTGAAATTAGATATTGATGAGTGTTGAGAAAATTAGAAAAGAGATTAGAAATTGTATTATATAGGAGGTCTTAAGTATTTAGTAGTGTATGATTTGAGGAGATACAGAAATTGTTGAGTGAGAGGAAGGGGAACTCACACGAAAACGTTCAAGTGCATTAGGGATAATGTTAAGTCAGAAAGTTTTGAAGGTCCGACTCATACGTAACGAAGTCGAAACCGTTAATGTTGTAAATAGCTTAGGCCAGAGTCGATAAGTTTAAGAGTGGATAAACTTACGCATAAGATGTAAGTTAAAATTCGAGTGCTATTAGAGGATGAGTAAGAAAATATAGATTGTGCAATGTAAGATAGAAGAGTGGCTAGATTTTATTATGGATTTTGGACGGACATAGGAAAGAGATAAGTGAGGAGATTAGTCAACTTTAGTGAAGAGTTAAGATAAGAAGATTAGCCATTAAGGATTTAGTACTCCGTGTGAAGCTGATGAATTTAGAGGATATCAGATAAGAAGGAAAGAAAGTTCACACGAAAATTATACGAGTGAACGTAGAAGTAACGTTAATTTAGGAGGGTTATGGAAGTTTCGGTTCGTAAATAATGGGGTTGAAGTCTAAGTGGTTATACACCATGTAGGGTATTGGGTGAATAGTTGGGAAGGAATTAAATTAGACCTAAGAATTTGAGGGTGTTTGGTGATGACTGCAATAAAAGTTGGATAAACCGAGGGTAGTGGATATAATTAGGGGAATTCAGATAGTACTTTGAGAGAATAGGGGATAGATTTAAGTAGTGAGAGCTTGGAGTACGAGGATGGTGTTAGAATGATCAATAAAATATCATGATTGTTCGAGGTAAATAGGGGTAAGAGGTGAGAGTAATAAATTAAGAATGAGATGGTAGAGTAGAAGAGAATTTGAAATTGAAGATTTAGGATAAAAAGTTACTTATTAAGTTTTTAGCGTTACGCGATTGAGGATGTATTGCGAGCTTGAATAGGTTAGGTACGTGTTGTGTTACGTCCCGAGACCCGTGGCAAATCGACATCGGACCTGTAACGTTAGTGGAAGCAAAAGACGACGAACAAAATAGAACAGACAATGACAAAAATAGAAAACACGTAATGGCATGAAGTGATGTGAAGAAGATAAGGAATGATGTTACCCAGGCGAAGTGGAGAGGTGGATGAGTTGGCTAACTCATAGAGAACGTCGCTTGGATTGAAGGGGTTCCTTGCCGGCCGGTAGACGTTCATTGCACTACGTTGGAAAAACTCCTTCGCTGACGAAGAGAGTTCCAGCAATAGGATCAAAGGCCCTTGAATTCTGTTTCTTCAATAGAAGAGACCGACGGGGAAGGGGCGAGGTCGAGGTGCTTGTGGCTGGGCCAAAGGAATCCACAGTTCCTTTGGGTGAGAAACATCGTCGTGTACGAGGAGTTCACAGCATTGAGCTTGGTTTGGCCACCCTTCTTCTGCTTCCATTTCTTATGGATTTAGAGAGAAGGTGTGACAATAAGAGTTCATCCAAGTACTGTTTCTTGGAGAACAATTTGGTTTCTAGCCAAGTGCAGAGCACGGGCGAAGAACAGAGCCCCAAAACTCCACAAAGAAGATAACTTCTATTTTCCAAATATTAATCAAAAGCTGATGTTACAATCGTTTGGAGTAGGCTCTTATAGCCTCTAAAAATCAAATGTTCGAAGGAAAGAAAACGAAAAAGGAGAAAGCGAGAAAGGCTCGAAAGAGCCGTTGGAGCATCGGCCAAAGAAATGGTCGTTGGTGACGCGGCGTCTGATCTGTGTCGCGAGTCTTTCAGCTGGAGGCTTTCTTCAAATGGCATCTTTCAGCCGAAGTACTTCTCAATTGTGGAAGGCTTCTTCAATTTCTACTTGTGGGCTTTTAGAATTGGAATTGGGCATCTTTCTCATGGCTAATTTGAAGTTGGCCAATTGGAATTGGAATTGGGCATCTTTCTCATGGCAAATTGCTTTTTGGGTCGTTTTGCTCTTGGGCTTTGAGTGGATCAACTCCTCTTTATGAGCCAAGCTTTATTAGGAAACCACCTACACAATCAACAAACTTTGTTAGAAATATAATAATCGGTGAACTTACTTCGATGTGCAACTTGATCCTCGGGTTCTAAAGCGTATCATCCTCTTCGGGTGAATGAGGATTTGTCCTCAAATCCAGTGCCTTGTCAGTTGTAGGCGTATCATACTCTTTGGGTTATTGAAGATTTGACCTCAAATCTTAAGGCCTTGTCCTTAATGATAGGGCACCAATTACCTTGTTTTGATCAAGAATGATCTTTAGGAAGATTGGAGGGTTGCTCTTACTTTCCCTTGCCAAAATTTAGTTTCTCACAAGTAACAACCATTAAAACATTCAAGCCAATAAAATCTATTATAAGGCATAATGGCAAGGAGAATTCAACAAATATTTTCACACAAATTCAAAACAATTCATCATTGTACCAGCAAAACAACAAGGAATCCAGTACATATAATAAACCCAACAATAACATAATCAGATTTGGAAACAGTAAATGAAACCAAAAATATTCAGCACAAGGAAATTCACACCACACATCTTAGCAATTCATTTGGTGAAACAGGTTTCTACAGACTGAAAATTTTGCCTTTAAAAATATCTAAGTTTAGTAAATAAAATTCCTTCTTAAACTTCTAAAAGTTACCATCCAAACTCAGTAATTAGTTTGTTGAAGCAACTTGAAAAACAACCAGATAATACAACCTAAACAAATACCACAACATAACAGGATATTAATCCTAAAGAAAATCATAGAGAATGAAAGATAATCATATTAAAAACTTCACGGTGAAATAGTAGGGTAGTCAAAACAAAAATTTTAATTTTTAGAAGACCCACTTGTAGCATCAAAACTCTTTTCACAAGCTCTAAAAATAATTATGATTTAAATCTCAGCAAATAGTTTGATGCAAACAAGTTGAATAATAACCAGAAAAACACAACAATCAGTTTAGATGATTGAACTAGAAAAAGGTCCAGCAAACAGCTTCAAATATCCTTGGGAATTCTAGTTTTAGTTCATTAAATTTTCAGTTTGATCCCCAAAACTCAACAATAGTCTAAATTGACCAACAATTATAGCAGAAAATCAACAGTAAATTTTCACAGAATAATGGTTAAAACACAGCAAATTGTATGGCTGGATTCATGCCAGTATTCAGGGAACAGAAGAGTAAAAATTCCATCAATATGCAATATTAGCAGCATGTTTAATCCAGAAACAGCAATCAATTTAGTAAACCAAAATCACAAATTCGATCTTTATGGAGGCTGCTATAAGTGAACAGTTTTAAGGCTAAAACAAATAACCTATTTTGCAATAGAAATATGACAATTTAAACCAGCAAATTGTAGCAGCAATTAACTAATTCAACAGCATAATTGCGTAACTTACTGCCCAAATAAACCTGATAAACGGTGAAGTTAAATTCAGCAGAACAAGAAAAACCAGTAAAGATATATCTTTAGCAAATATGTGTTAGTTTCAATTTTATTAAACTAAATTAAAATAAATATGCAGCAGCTAACACAATTCTAATAACAGATTGACAATTAGAAAAATAAACAGCAATTAGCAATTAAGGCTAAACAGGAGATCATCCAAATAGCAGTCTGCATAATGATATGTTCAGACATACAATAAATGCTTAACAATATCCATCTTTTAGTGAATTAATCTACCAACTAATAGCATGAAACATCAATAAAGAGTCAGCAGCTTGATTTTAGAAATATGATATATCATCAATAGAAAGATGATGCAAATAGAGGATTAATATTAGTTGTCCAAATTCCAGCAAATCACAGGGAACAATTATCAGAAAATAGCAAAGTAACAGAATCATGTAGCACTTGATATTCATTGAAGCTCATGAAGTATGTTTTAAGGACACAACAATCATTACAAAATGCTAACAAAACACAGAACTAAACAAACTAAATAATAGAACATGACACTTAAACTAATGATATGTTATGAAAATGCCTTAGGTAACCCAAGCTCTCAAAGGACGGTGCTCGGCATAGCTAGGACTCCAGGTAAGTGGTGTTAGGTTTCCGGCCCTTATGGCCCTACGTCATATCGTTGTTAGGAATTAAAAGTCTTAATGATGTTTTTATGATTTAGGGGTTCTAAGGAGTCGGGTAAACTAGGACGTTTCCTATTAGTGGTCGGTTAGGCTCGTTTATGTACGTTATGAATGTTTGGATGATTGTTGGAGCCTTCTCTTCATGCATCATGTCTTTTCTTTTAAGATTTAATGAAATGTTCTTATATGCATGTTTTCAAGCAAATGAAGTAAAGTATATAATGTTAAGTGAAGTTGGAGGATGAGTACGGCACAGGGCATGTCAATGGCAACTCAGGGCACGATAATATGTAAGGGTAACTCAGAGCAAGGGGTTGGTCTACAGGGTAGATGGGGTGGTGCCTGTGCCTACTCATGCCTAAAGATATATTTATGTATATGTTATGTAAACTGAATAAATGAAAAACGTACATGTTTTGAAAAACCATGCTTTATGTATACTCATGTTTTAGTGCACCTCTTTACTAAGCATTATGCTTAATGTGTTTATTGTATGATGTAGATGACGATAACGAAGGTGAGAAACTTCCTCCTGATGATCAGGCATAGTTGGTCGATGGACAGAGCTCGTGGCGACGGGAGGTGTTTTGGCTAGGCGTGATGATCCGTGGGTGTACTCTGAGTCATTTTGTTGTAATTAAATGTAAGTTAGATGAACATTGGGTGTTTGAAGGATTTTAGGGTGTAAGTAGAAGTTTAATATGTTGGAAATTTTGTATTGAATATTGGTTTGAAGTTATGTATTTTGGGTAGATTATAAACCAATGTTTTGATGATTTTGATAGCTTCCGCTATGTATGGACGGCTGTTGATGAAATAGATAGGATATTGATGTTTGATGTGCATTTTGATGAAATAGAATAGAGTTCTGGATGAGTTTTGGTTGGATGAGTTTTGATGATTTGGAAGATGTTTGATGTGCATTTTGATGAATGTTGATGTTTGTTAATATTTTGATGAAATAGAATAGAGTTTTGGATGAGTTTTGGTGATTTGGAAGTAGGTTTGCGATTTTAAATCGAAATGGGTGTTTTGTGTCGAGATTTGATGAGCTTGAATGTTCGGTTTATGTATAGTGATGGAAATAATATCGAATAAGTTGGTTAAGTTTGGAAGTGAATGGAGGTGTTGATTATGTACAAAATATAAAAATTGTCTTTGCAGGGGTAGACCTGTACTTGCAGGGGTAGACACCTTGCCAGGCAAGGGGTCAACCGCTATTGCAAGGGGTCGACCGAACTTACAAAGGAATGCAACTCGAGAGCAAAACTGTTTTTGAAGGGTCGACCACTTAGACTAGGGGTCGACCGCTATTGCAAGTTGTCGACCGAACTTACAAAGGAATGCAACCCAAGAGCAAAACTATTTTTTTAAGGGTCGACCACTTAGATTAGGGGTCGACCGCTATTGCAAGGTGTCGACCGGTTTCAGTACAACAAAAAACCACAACCTTTTTAGGGGTCGACCACTATTATGAAGTGTCGACCGAAAGCTCTAGGGGTCGACCAGAGTGCTTTTTATAGTGTTAAACTTGAGATTTTGGTTAATTTTATCATGTAACGAGTCTTCCATGCACAGTAGTCTTCCGCCGAATGAGGTTAATTGTCTCTAAACAAATGAGGGTAAAGGATTGAAACCTTAGATGAGTCATTTAGGTACGTTTAAGTTAGAACCAAAATGTCGATAGATATGGATTGTAATGCCCGAGGCCGTTCTCTAACGAGCGAAACGAAAGAAAATGAATGGACAAATGATGAATGTAACTATGAACGAATGAAAAATACAATGAAAGAAGAAAAAGAAAATTTTTTTACGTGAACTATTCGAGGGTTTAAAGTTAAGATTACGTCATGGTTAGGCCGTGGCGGCCCTGACCGGGTTGGGGTCGTCACACTGACGAAGAGAGTTCCAGCAACAAGATGAAAGGCCCTTGAATTCTATTTCTTCCACAGAAGAAACAGACAGGGAAGGGGCGAGGTCGAGGTGCTCGTGGCTGGGCCAAAGGAATCCACAGTTCCTTTGGGTGAGAAACATCCTTGCGTACGAGGAGTTCACAGCTTTGAGCTCGGTTTGGCCACCCTTCTTCTGCTTCCATTCCTTATGGATTCAGAGAGAAGATGTGATAATAAGAGTTCATCCAAGTACCGTTTCTTGGAGAACAATTTTGTTTCCAACCAAGTGCAGAGCTTCGGCGAAGAACAGAGCCCCAAAACTCCACAAAGAAGATAACTTCTATTTTCCAAATATTAATCAAAATCTGATGTTACAATTGTTTGGAGCAGGCTCTTATAGCCTCTAAAAATCAAATGTTCAGAAGGACAGAAAATAAAAAAGGAGAAAGCGAGAAAGGCTCGAAAGAGCCGTTGGAGCGTCGGCCAAGGAAATGGCCGTTGGTGATGCGGTGTCTGATCTGCATCGCGAGTCTTTCAGCTGAAGGCTTTCTTCAAATGGCATCCTTCAGCCGAAGTACTTCTCAATTGTGGAAGGCTTCTTTAATTTCTACTTGTGGGCTTTTAGAATTGGAATTGGGCATCTTTCTCATGGCTAATTTGAAGTTGGCCAATTGGAATTAAAATTGGGCATCTTTCTCATGGCCAATTGCTTTTTGGGCCGTCTTGCTCTTGGGCTTTGAGTGGATCAACTCCTCTTTATGAACCAAGCTTTATTAGGAAGCCACCTACACAATCAACAAACTTTGTTAGAAATATAATAATCGATGAACTTACCTTGATGTACAACTTGATCCTCAGGATCTAAAGCGTATCATGTTGATAGACACTGAAGTATGAAGTGAGGAATTAGATGAATTTAGCTCGAGGAAAAGCTAGAGTTGAGAACTAAGTTAGAGAGATTTAAGGGTCTAAGTGATGAGTGCTCAAGTTAAAATCAATGGACGTATGAGTAAGTGAGCTATGGAAGGCATAGTTAGGAAATTTAAAAATTTGGAGATGCAGGGAATTATCCTTACCCGATGGGTGCTTAAGGTTGTAGTGTAGTTAGGATTTAGCTTGGCAACCCAAAAGTTAAGAGGGTAGTGTTGGATTGAGTAAGTTGAGAATTAACTACCCCACAAATTTTGAGGACAAAATTTTTTTAAGGAGGGAGGATTGTAACACTCGGGAACTTCCTATAACGTACTTAACCCTAGTTTAGGGTATGTTATGGGAGTTTAAGGTTAATCCTAGAGTTATTGTAATTATAAGAGTTAGAGAGTAAGGAGAGTGAAAGTTGGAAGTGAAAAGCAATTAAGTGAAGGAGTTTAGGGTCATAGTTGTAAAAATAAATACAAAGGAAAGGAAATGAAGTGAATGAGTGCTTAAGAAGGAAGTCACTCACATTGGATTTGAGAGAGAGCTTAGGCTACTTTATAAAAATGAGGAATTTGGTGGCAAATTTATAAAGGTTAAAGTGTGGGTTTTATAAATTGGGATGATTTTGTGTAAAAAGGGTAAAAATTCATCTTACTCCCCTTTTCCTTCCACGATTTGCAGCCTCCATTGACGTTCCTTCTCCTTTTCTAATCCTTAAATTTTGCAAGGAATCAAGTTAGTTTTGAGTAGGTTTTATGTTGTATGTATATATGTAGTAATTTTTGATGTTTTTAATGAGTTTTGATGAGGTATAGTTAGGGTTTAGAAACCCTAATGGGGGAGCTACGAATTTTCCATTTCTCTTGCTGGTTTTCTTTCTAAATTTGGTAATTTCAACCTTAGATAGGTTAGTTTAGGTTGTTTATAGAGATAGATTAGAGAATTGGTGGAAGTTAGTGAAAAACCGGTTTTGATATGTTAGGTCGCCGATTATGTTTTGTGGGATTTCGAACGGCCATGTTGTTTGGTTGCTAAATTGGTTTGATTCAATAGAAAGTAGACATGTAGAGGTTTACGGAATTCGGTGGATTGTTGAAATCCGATGAAAATGAATAAGTTATGGCCAGTTGAAGTTTGGACACTAAAAATGTGGGAATTTCGTATTTTGGGGTTTTAGACTTTAGAGTCAGTTTAAGTTACTATTAAATTTAGTTTAGGCATTCCTTAGATTTATCTTAATAGTTTTTAAGTGTTTTTCCCCTTAATATGCTAGGGTAACGAGTTTAGATTTTGGTGTAACCGAAGTGAGTAAGTGCATTTGCGGGAATCCAGGTAAGTAGTGGAGTGTATGTGTAACACCCGACAATTTTGGCCAGGTGATTTTCTTAACCATTTTAATTGTCACCCTTTTATTGACCTTTATGATTTTAAATTTAATGCCAAGACTTATTTATTACAAGTTGAGTGAAACTAGGTTGGGTAGCAAGTTAAAGCAGAACATCAACGTCAAGGAGGTACCCTTCAACCATTACCGATTCCCGAATGGAAGTGGGAAAACATTGCCATAGATTTTGTTGTAGGATTACCTAAGACAACTAAAGGTCATGATAGCATTTGGGTTGTAATTGACAGAATGACGAAATCAGCTCACTTTCTACCTGTAAGGACAACGTACACGATGGACCATCTTGCTAATCTGTATGTTCAGGAAATTATCATATTGCATGGGATTCCAATATCCATTGTCTCCGATCGTGATCCCAAGTTCACCTCGAGGTTTTGGCAAAGTCTACAAGGCACGCTTGGTACAAAGTTATCTTTCAACACTGCTTTTCATCCTCAGACAGATGGCCAATCAGAGAGAACAATTCAGACACTTGAGGATATGTTGAGGGCGTGTGTACTAGATTTCCAGACATCTTGGAATCGATACCTGGCCTTAGTGGAATTCTCCTACAACAATAGTTACTAGTCCACTATCGGTATGGCACCTTACGAGGCACTATATGGTAGGAAATGTAGATCACCCTTATACTGGGATTAGGTTGGCGAAGCAAAACTTCTAGGCCCTGAAATTTTACAGCAGATGTCAGACAAGATTGCCATAATTAGGAAAAGGATGAAGACTGCACAAAGCCGACAGAAGAGTTATGCAGACCAAAGAAGGAGAGATCTTGAATTTGCTGTTGGAGATGAAGTTTTCTTAAAGATTTCACCGTTTAAGGGAGTTTTAAGATTTGGCAAGAAGGGAAAACTTAGTCCATGATTCATTGGTCCCTTCCTTGTCTTGACAATGATTGGTAAAACCGCTTATAGGTTGCAGTTGCCTCCATCACTGGAAAAGGTCCATAATGTCTTTCATGTATCCATGCTAAGGAAATGCATACGTGATCCGTCGCAGGTTGTTAAGCCAACGGAAATTGAGTTTAAGCTGACATTAACGTATGAAGAGAAACCTGTACGAATTTTAGAATCTGCAGTTAAGACTCCACGAAATAAAGAAATTCCTCTTGTAAAAGTTGTGTGGACGAATCATGGCATTGAAGAAGCCACTTGGGAGCGACAACAGGACATGTTGGTGAAATATCCAGAGCTCTTTGTTTGATCAATTTTTGAGGACGAAAATTTTGTTTAAGGAGGAGTTGATGTAACACCCGACAATTTCGGCCAGGTGATTTTCTTAACCATTTTAATTGTCACCCTTTTATTGACCTTTATGATTTTAAATTTCATGCCAAGACTTATTTATTACAAGTTGAGTGAAACTAGGTTGGGTGGCAAGTTTGTAATTAAGGTGAATTTTAATTGGTATAAATAGGTTATGGGAATTCTTAAACCTCATTAAAACCTCACTAAAGCTGACATTTCCTCTCTCGGCGATTTCCTTCCTGCCAGAGCTCCCTCTCTGCCAGCTATTCATTTGCCGGCGACCAGTTCTTCAGCCTCCACTTCGACAACCCACGCTCTAGGTAAGACTTAGACAATGTAATTACTGGGTAGTTACTTAGAGCTTTGTCTTCAGCTAGAACTTGAGGTTTCGGATTCTTCACTAACAGAGTAATGGTAGTGACAATATGATCTGTGTTTAGTAATGGCATTTCCGATTCGATTATGGACATTAGGATAACAGACCATGTTTAGTTGTTAGACTTAATCCGGTTATTTAGGTTCTGGAAGTTTAATCTGTACACACTAGGCGCTTGACTAGGGAGATTTAGAAATATTTATGTTAGATACTAGGATGACTCTTAGTTAGGATTCTGATTTAACACTGTAATGTGAAATGTTTCTAGGTGAAGAAGTTTGAAGAGAAGTGCTCAAGTTGCTAAGGAAACCAGGTAAATGAGTGAGTAAGATTTCTGGCTATTAAGGCCATACATCGCAAGGGTACTAGGTAGAAGTTGTCTATGAAGTTTAAAGGTTATCTGTGCTATTGTCTGTTTTGGTAAGATACTCAAGTTGATGTTATGATCCTTTGATGAATGAATGGTTGTTCAGTAGTCTGATGAACTAAGATTTACTCATGCTCATGCATCATGAATATTTCTCAAGCATATGAAAATGTTTTAAGTGCATGATTTCTCCCATGAACAAGATATGAACATGAAACTTATGCAACAAGGATTAAGAGAGGGTTGGGGGCGGTTTGGCGTATGTCACTATCCAAAAGAAGGACCATGAATACGACCCGCAATGGACTATGTACACTCTCACTGTCAACCCCTTTTTCGGCACAAATCCTCCCTTAATCCATATGATGAAAACGATGAACATGAACAAGAATAAGAACACGAAAAGATCATGAACACGTGTTTTCCTTTAATTTGTGCATTCATGCATACATGTTAGCAATGCACTCCTTACTAAGCATTAGGCTTATAGTTTAAACCTTATGATGTAGGTGAAGAACTACCAGGTGAGGATTTCAAGTCTAATGAGGATATTTGAGGCTGGTTGCTGGAAGGTGCTCAGGGTGACAGATTGGTGTCTGGAAAGGCGATTTCAACTCCTGGTTACTACTTTATCATATTAGTAAGATTATGAATACTGAGGTCTATGTAGGATGTTTTTTTAAAACAATGGATACTGGAACCTGATTGATTAACTTCTGAGTTTGAGAATGATTGTGAAATGATAGAATGATCTGTTTTATTAGAGTCTCTCGCTACACGTATTCTAGATGAGGTTATGGTCCAACTGTGTATTAGTTTATTCAGTCATGTTGAAGTTTGTGAAAGTCTGAAAGTTTCCTGTCTGTAAGATGATGTCTTCCATCGGATGATGACTTCAATCAGATGATGTCATCCATCGGATGATGTCTTTCATTAGATGCTGCTTTCCATCGGATGATGTCTTCTATCGGATGAGGTCCTCTATCGGAATGAGGTTTAATGAGTCACGTGATATGCATGTGTCAATCGGCATCAAATGATGTCTTCCATCGGATGATGTTTTCCATCGGATAATATATTCTATCAGATGATGTCTTCTAATGGAATGAAGTTTAATGAGTCACGTGATGTGCATGTGTCAATCGGTAGAAGCTGATATTAATTCTTGTCGTTTTGTGATCAGATGAAGTTTAATGAGTCAGGAGCCAATATTAAGTCTTGTCATTTTGTGATCGGATGAAGTTTAATGAGTCACGTGATGCGCATGTGTCAATTGATAGAAGCCGATATTAAGTCTTGTCGTTTTGTGATCGAATGAAGTTTAATGAATCACGTGGGATGCACGTGTCAATCGGTAGGAGTGTGCACCATGCTTGTCGTTTTGCGATCGGTAGATGTCCTTGAGTTTCTAATTCCCTTCGGCCAAATGTCTTAACGTTTTGTCTAATTATGAACGTTGTCTACTTATTGAGTTTTCCGCTGTAAAGTTGAAGATTAAAGATAAGAATTATCATCACTGAGAGGAAATTTAAAATTTTTCGTAATTTCTCTTAGTTCGGTTGAATGTTTTGGGTAGCAAATCGGGTCTGGAAGACTCGGGGCGTTACAGTATGTCTTTTGCCTTCGGGCCTACACCATGGAACGTTAGGGTTAATTGTTAGTTGTTTGCTTTGTTTTGTGTTTGAGCATTGTGTGACATGCATCATTGTTTTCGAACTATGAAAAATTAGTTTTGAACACAGTTTTGAAATGTGAGCATGAAATGTAATAAGATAAGAATAAATGCAATGGTGTCTCGAGTGGAGTCGCCTAATCGCGTTAGGGTGCTAGGGTAGAACTTAATAGGGTCTCTACGAGAGATGTACACAGAAAGTATGTAAGTTGTTGTGATTATGAACGGGGTTCTATGATTGACGTGGGAGGGAATCGTGTATGGCCGTCCAATGGGCGGGGCCCAGATGTGAGCTGTCTGATCTTGCTCTGTTGGGTCAAAGTGTAGCTATCGAATGAGCGGGGCTCAGACGTGTGCCTCCTTGATTCATACCGAAAGAAGAAAGATTAATGAAACGAAAACGAACGGAGAACAATTGAGCGAGTAGAAACTGCATGTGTTAGGGGTTGAGTACGCATTGTGTTATTTTTACATTCATTAATCCCTACTTGCTAAGCATTAGGCTTATTTTTTGTGTTTTATGGTGTAGGTGACAACGAGATAGCAGATGAGCTAGTCGAGGGAGGCAAGAGTTAGGACACAGTCGATGACGTACGTGGCATGTCGGTGTGGGTATTTATCTGAGCGTCTTGACCATAGAGTTGCTGGGAGCTGTGGTAGTGGGTACTTTTGTCGGGATTTTGGTTGTATAAATGATTATGTTTTATAACTCTTTTGGTTATTTGTTTTGGGATCTTGTTGTAAAGATTGATTTTCAGTTTTTTGGTTTTAGAAGATTTAATCGTTATGCTTCTCAACATTTATTAACAAAGCATTGTTTGTTTTCACAAATTTTCACGTTTTCGTTGACTTATAAAGTTGGGTTTCCTGGATTTTTATGTGTCGAGAAGCGAAAAATGTTTTGGGTAAATTTTAGGTGATTTGATTGTGTGAGATTTGAAGAAAAATGGAGTAAAGGTGTAGGAGGCGTGCTGGTGGCCGGATATGGCGTGCAGAGGGAGCGCTGGCGCCCAGCGCCGATCGATCGGCCAATATCACTGTGCATGATCTGGCACCTGGGCGCGTGCGGTGCGCTGCTGCGCGCGCTGCGCCCATGGTGGGCCACTTCGGTTTTTTTTTTCAAATTTTACCCCTTTCAAATATATTTTAACCCGATCTTTTTTGACGCGTTTGACACGTATTTTACGTACATTTTCCAACCATTTTTGAGTGTTCAAAAAACCCTAAAATCGAGTCAAAATTCTATCAAAACTTATTTTAAATAACATTTTAAACGTGGTATTGATGAGCAAAGTAGTGCACCGAGCCGGAGTGGGTTCGGGGGCATTACATCTCCGGTTCTCAATACACGTCGATCTCATCACTTCAAATTAAAATCTTGAACATTAGTTGGATAACTTAGGTTCTAATCACAAGTTCAGTAATTGTCAACCTCATTTTTCTGATAGGGTCAGTTCGTCTAAAAAACTCTATTTAAATAAAATTTCTTGTACTTCATCAAACACATTACTAAGTCTTAAGTACACGTCGTTCTCATCACTTTAAGTTAAAACCTTGAAGATGAATTGGATAACTTAGATTCTAATTACAAGCCCAGTAATTGTCAACCCCATTTTTCTGATAGGTTCAGTTCTTTAAATGAAATTTATTGAAATAAAGTTTCTTATACTTCATTAAACACATTACTAAGTCTTAAGTACGCGTCCTTGAATGCTCTCGGGTTCTCAATACTCGTCGTTCTCCTTACTTGAAGTTAAAATCTTGAAGAGAAAATTGATAACTTAGGTTCTAACCCCAACCTCATTTGCTTGATGCGTTCAGCTCTTTTGAAAAAAATCGATTGAAGTGAATATATTATACTTTATCAAACGAATTACTAAGTCTTACTTCAGCTCTTCTGAAAAAAATCGAATGAAGTCAAGTTTCTTATTCTTCATCAAATGTATTTTTATGTCTTAATTACGTGTCCTTGAAGGTTCTCCGGTCCTTAATAGACGTGGTTCTTATCACTTCAACTTAAAATATTGAAGATTAAATTGATAACTTAGGTTCTAACCCAAACTCCAGTAACTGTCAACCTCATTTGCTTGATTCGTTCCGCTCTTTCGAAAAAAATTGATTGAATTGAAGTGTCTTATACTTGATCAAACAAATTACTAAGTCTTAATTACACATCCTTGAAGGTTCTCGAGTTCTCAATACACGTTGTTCTCAAAACTACAAGTAAAAACTTTGAATACGAAATGTATAACTTAGGTTCTAACAACAAGTTCAATAATTGTCAACCTCATTTCCTTGATACATTCAGTTCTTCCAAAAAAAAAACGATTGAAGTAAAGTTTCTTATTCTTCATCAAATGTATTTTTAAGTCTTCATTACGTGTCCTTGAAGGTTCTCCGTTCTCAATACACGTGGTTCTTATAACTTCAAGTTAAAACCTTGAAGATGAAATGGATAACTTAGGTTCTAACCACAAGTCCAGTAATTGTCAAACTCATTTGCTAGATACTTTCAGTTATTTCGAAAAAAAATTGATTGAAGTGAAGTTTCTTATACTTCAACAAACGCATTACAAATTCTTAACTACGCGTCCTTGAAGGTTCTCGCGTTCTCAATACACGTGATTCTTATCATTTCAAGTTAAAACCTTGAAGATGAAATAGATAACTTAAGTTCTAAAAAAAAGTACAGTAACTGTCAACCTCATTTGCTTAATACGTTAAGCTCTGTCAGAAAAAATCAATTGAAGTGAAGTTTCTTATACTTAATAAAACACATTACTAACCCTTAATTACGTGTCCTTAAAGGTTCTCGGGTACTCAATACACGTGGTTCTCATCACTTCAATTTAAAACTTTGAAGATGAAATGGATAACTTAGGTTCTAATCACAAGTCTTTGTAATGTTAAACCTCATTTGCTTGTTACGATCAGCTCTTTCGAAAAAAATCGATTGAAGTGAAGTGTCTTATACTTTATTAAACAAATTACTAAGTCTTAATTACGCGTCCTTGAAAGTTCTCGAATTCTTAATACACGTGGTTCTCATCACTGCAAGATAAAACCTTGAATATGAAATAGATAACTTAGGTTCTAACCACAAGTAATAGAACTGTCGACCTTATTTGCTTGGTTATTTCTAAAAAACTCGATTGAAGTGAAGTTTCTTTTGCTTTATCAAACGCATTACTAAGTCTTAATTACGCATCCTATAAGGTTCTCCGGTTCTCAATACACATGGTTTTCATCACTTCAAGTAAAATCCTTGAAGAAAATATGAATAAATTAGGTTTTAATTTCAAGTCTAGTAATTGTCAACCTCGTTTTCTTTATACATTTAGTTCTAAAAAAAAAAATCGATTGAAGTGAAGTTTCTTATACTTCATCAAACGCATTACTAAGTCTTAATTACGCGTCCTTGAAGGTTTTCGCGTTCTCAATACACGTGGTTCTTATCATTTTAAGTTAAAACCTAGAAGATGAAATAGATAACTTAGGTTCTAAAAAAAGTCTAGTAACTGTCAACCTCATTTGTTTGATACGTTAAGCTCTTTCGAAAAAAATCAATTGAAGTGAAGTTTCTTATACTTAATAAAACGCAAGCCTTAATTACGTGTCCATAAAGGTTCTCGGATACTCAATACACGTGGTTCTCATCATTTCAAGTTAAAACTTTGAAGATGAAATGGATAACTTAGGTTTTAACCACAAGTCTAGTAACGTTCAACCTCATTTGTTTGATTTGGTCAGCTCTTTCGAAAAAAATCGATTGAAGTGAAGTTTTTTATACTTCATCAAACGAATTACTAAGTCTTGATTACGCGTCCTAGAAAGTTCTCAAGTTCTCAATACACGTGATTCTCATCACTTCAAGTTAAAACCTTGAAAATGAAATGTATAACTTAGGTTCTAACCACAACTCTTGTAATAGTCAAACTCATTTGCTTCATACGTTCAGTTCTACAAATCTTAAATACGAGTCCTTGAAGGTTCTCGTGAACTCAATTGTAATGACCCGACAGCTGTCACTGAACTTGACATGACTTTTTGTTTACTTAACAAATTCTTGACGCAATATTTTTCATTTTTCTTTAAAACATAGAATTTACTTTTCACCTTTCCATAAATAAATAGAAAAAAATAGTGGCAAAACAATTAAAACTTTTCTTAAAACACTTGTAACAATTTAAAACTATATCATGTGAACAGTGCCATGTATTTCTCACTGCTCAGAGGCAATAGATTGCCCCCAGTAGGGAGATGCATCGCTCCATCCTCTGGTTGGGGCGATGTATCGCCCTAGTGGGACGTTGTATCGTCCCTTATCCTAGTAAGATATTGTCTGCTCTGGGGATTGTGTCGTAGCCTAATATCCTCCCCTCACGGCTTTGTTTGGCAAGAACTTCCCATTCGGTCACCCAGCCTGGTACTACTCTTGCGGAAGCACTTTTAACTTCGGAGTTCTTTTGGGATCCGTTGCCAATTGTACTCCAAAACGCATCTTACTATTTTGAGAGAATCTCTTTACATATGTTTCATTTCCACATACTTCCCCAAGCGATGTGGGATTGTGACGACACCTACATAATGAACTACCCCCTTCACCGGCCTTTTTCCCGCGCAGATGCATCGCCATTTGGGTTTGATCCAGTATACGAGCCAGTCATGCGCATATGGGTCATCACAATCACCCCCCATTGGGGGCCCAACGTCCTCGTTAGCCACATTTTCTGTTGGGTACAGGCTCTGATACCATTTGTGACGACCCTTATCCCAGTAAGATATTGTACACTCTGGGGATTGGGTCGTAGCCCAATATCCTCCCCTCACAGCTTTGTTTGGCAAGGACTTTCCAGTCGGTCACCCAACCTGGTACTACTCTCGCCGAAGCACTTTTAACTTCAGAGTTCTTATGGGATCCATTGCTAATTGTGCTCCAATACGCGTCTTATTATTTTGGGAGGTTCTCTTTACATATGTTTCATTTTCACATACTTTCCCAAGCGATGTGAGATTGTGACGACCCCCACATTATGACCTAGCCCCTTTACCAGCCTTTTTCCCGCGCAGTCGCACCGCCATCCGGGTCCATATCCAGTATACGGGCCAGTCGTGCACATATGGGTCATCACAATCCAGCAACCAAAATTAAACATCATCTTGAAGTTTGACATCCTCACCTTCTAGCTCATCACCTACATCATAAGGTTTAAACTATAGGCCTAATGCTTAGTAAGATGTGCATTATGCAAATGAATGCTCACGTATGCATGCTTCGTAAAAACGTGTTCTTTCACTTATTTCTTATTCTTTCACTTGACATGGATTAAGGGGGCTCGAATGGGGGAGTAGGCGAAGGGATCTGGGTCATGGTCCTTACATGCATGTTCGTGTTCTTGGTCCTTACTGACAGTTTTTCTTCGTCCAGTGCATGGACGTGTTCTTGGTCCTTACAGACAATTTTTCTTGGTCCAGGGCATGGACGTGTTCTTGGTCCTTACAAATAGTTTTTCGTGGTCCAGTGCATGGACGAGTTCTTGGTCCCCCGAGAGTAACAAATATCGTGGCCATACCCCTGCCCACAACTTAACCGTTACGTACATTACATATTCTTAACTTTCTTTCTTATCTTTTTCTTTTAAAAACATGCATGCTAAACATTTTGTATATTTCATAAAACATGATGCATGTACGTGGATGCACATATGAACATAAAATGATATTAAGCTTCATAACACTTAGCACACCAAGGCACATAATCTTGAACTTAATAAAACTTAACAATTTAACAAATACGTAGATTCCTCTAACCACAACACATACATCTCAAGGAAAACTAATTCCATCAACATAATCCATTATTCTTAGCATCTTAGTACCCTGGTGATGTATGACCATAAGGGCGGAACACGTATAACACTCACTTACCTCGTGTCCTTAGGAGTTTAGGCAGCTCGTTCACTTTCTTCAAGCTTGCAACCTATAATATACATATCACTATAGCATTAACATCCATAGTTATAATTTCAATTGCAAAATACTTTAACGACCCATTTTCCTAGCAAGATGTTGTCTGCTCTAGAATTGGGCCGTAGCCCAATATCCTCCCTTCACGGCTTTGTTTGGCGAGGACTTCCCAGTCGGTCACCCAACCTGGTACTACTCTCGCCGAAGCACTTTTAACTTTGGAGTTCTTATGGGATCAGTTGCCAATTGTGCTCCAAAACGCGTCTTGCTATCTTGGGAGGGTCTCCTTACATATGTTTTATTTCCACATACTTCTCCAAGCTGTAACAACCCTAACACTGTACCCTTATTTTCCCGTATTATTTTTTTTATCCTTGTAAACCTTAAGTTAAATGTCTAAGCGAAAAATCATTTGAAAACCTTTGTTTAATAAAATGTATTTAAATAAAATTGTGTTAAGGAAAACAATTAAATAAAGAGGAAGACAATTAAATAAAGATATATTTAAAACCTAAAAACAATCGGCCAGAGAACAAAAGGGCAGAAGGGACATTTGTCCCATGAAATCAGGGGCGATCGATCGGCTACCCAAAAATTAAGGGGGGTGATCGATCGTCCCCACATTAGGCGATCGAACGCCCACGATCGATTGCCACACTCTCTGGAATTTCCAGAGAGTGACGATCGCCCCTGCCGATCGATGGCGATCGATCAGCAGGTTCTCTGCCTCCTCTTCTTCTTTTTCCTCTTGCCCTGCACAATCTCCTTGCTACACACACTCTAAAACTTAAACACTTAACCAATTTTCTTTCATCAATCCTCTATACATTTCATAATAACCTTCAATATAACAACCATTTTCCCTCTTTTACCGACTCAAAACACATTTAAAACATAACCCAAATTTATAAAAACAAACCGCGTGGATCCGTTTAAAAACTTAACATTTTCTCCTGTTCAAAATCACCAAGCGGTTGTAAAATAAATTTCCAAGACGTTTAAAAACATCAAAACATAAACCTATCCCTAGCCAGATTCCCAAAAATTCTAATATGTTCAACTACACAATTATCAAACTATCGTGTTCCCAAAACATACTTTTTACTTTCCCACAGGTCAAAACGCATTGACTGCGCCAGCACACTCCCGCAACCATTCTTCTTCAACCGCACTCATGCTTCAGAAGGAGGAACGTCGTCCTCACCTGTCTCGAAATCACCTACACCATACAGATAACTATGAGCTAAAGGCTCAGCAAGTTTTGTAAATGCAGAAGCATGCTATGCATATAAGTTTCAGAAATCATGCAACATTTTCTTATCATTACGTCGCAGACAGAATATCACTGAGGTCTCAGCCTATTAGATGAAGAGGATACGTCCCGCGATTGGACAACCCTCTCCTCCTAATGGCAGGGGGTACACGCTTACATCCGTATAAAGCCGTGCCTGAGCCCCACCTCACATGACCAGATAACAGATTACGTAGGTTCATTTCATTATAAGTGATGTGGTATTGTGACAGACCCCTTTTTGGCCTACACAATAGATCAATTGTCCCATTTCAGGCCACATCTCTTTTCATGAAAACATAGTGCGGAAATTCATTTTTTATGCATAATTGAAAACCATGATGCATGAACAATTAATTTGCTTAAAGTAAACATACATCATACGTACCAACGAGACAATAAAATCAAATAAAAGCATATCGTATAAAATAACTAATCCTTACTACCTGACAAGCCTCGGAGGCCCGTCACAAGATCACAAACTCGGGCACAAAATTCAATCGTTCAATGTTCTAATGACTTGTCTCTTTTTTGCAGGTTTGGAACACATCATGGACTTCACTTGGGAGCCGACATCAGAGGATGTGGAGAAGCCTTACCATGTCATTCATTGGAGCATTCGCACGGAGCTTGCTGATAGCCCTATGGGAATTTATCTTCCCGGGCCTTAATTTGTAATTTTTAATTTTCAAACTCATTGGCATACATTCGCCTTTATTGTAAGGATTTTATAATTGCATTTTATGCATTAGATTGTGTGGTTAGGACTAGATGTATGGTGGTGGATTTGGGTTGGAGGAAGTTCAACAAAATATTCAAAGGAAAAGGCCCTACAATAAATGGAGCCCAATGGAAGCCTTGGCCCAAAGAAGAGCCCACAAAAAAAGGTATAATTTTGCAAGTACAAGAGTTAGTGGCAACATGGATTGATGATGTGGCAAGATTCCCTCCATTGATCCATTTAGGCATGGCATTCATCTCCTCCCTATGATGTGAGCTTGTTTGCCTTGATCTTGGCCATCCATCATTTTTCATCCAAGGGCCACCATTCATTCATCCTTATGGAAACCCTAATCATCCACCCTAGGATTTTCTATTTAAGCATAGGATTGGTGTTTGTAAACAACTTTTGGCCAATCAATATACTACTATTTCCCTAAATCTCCCAAATTCTTTTGGTGATTTTTCCTTGGTTCTTTGAACCAAGACGAGTTAGCCTCCATTGCTAACCTAGCTTGGGTTGCTAGGTTAGCTCTTATTCATTCCCTCACCATCTCCATTGGGAGTTGGATCGAGGAAGAAAATCCTCGGCCTACGGTGGTCGTTTTCCTCCCGGAAAACATTTATCCTTGAGCCTAACCCGTAAGATCACTCCAAGGAACCTCCAAGGGTATTTTCTTTATTTTATTTTCCATCACTTTCACACAATATCACTCTTTATTTTCGGCTCCACCAATCACACACACCCTCACTTTTTATTTTATGTCATTTTATTTCCTTTTTGCATTGCATTTGACACCTCATCCATAACATTCTTCTCCATCTTTTTCCTTCTATTTTTTTTCTTTATATTTCACATCCTCACACATCATATAATATTCGGCCCTAGCATTATTAATCCATTGTTTATTTTCTTGCATTTTATTTTTATTTTTGTAATTTCTTCCCTTTATTCATCAATTTTACACGAACACATAACCGAGCACTTATCTTGACTATTTGTGGGTTGTACACGGGCCCTTTTCTAGGGGACCCCGTGTCAAGTGGTATCAGAGCCACAAGGCTTCCCAATGTGTTTTAGTTTCATTTGGCTTTAGCAAAAATATAGCACGAAACCGGGATAGCGGATCTTTTATTTTTCCGCATTGTTTTCCATATATTGTTGATCTAACTTTGTGCTAACTTGGTGCTAATCTAACTCTTTTATTTGCTTCCATTTTAATGCTATTTATTAATTTGAATATCTTGTTGAAATATGGTTTCAATAGAGGAAGAAATCGTCCAATGTATAGTTAAATCTTTCCTAGTTATTCTCTTTTTTTCTTTCGGTCTATTCTACATCTTAACATCGGTTCTTTTATGATATTTGCTTTATATTTTCGTCTAGATCTAAACCAAAACTTTGCTGACAATATGGTAGAAAAATGAGCATGAAATCGGCCTAAAGAAAATTGCAAAACCGGTTTATATTTTGGTGCATAATCTTCACGGTTTTTACTTCTTCTTGTTCTCGGTTTAATACATCTTTAGCCTCGGTTTATTTAGCACTTCTTGTTATCATTTGTCTCATGTTTTTGCATCTAAATATTGTCCAATAGATATATAAATTTTTTGAAAATTTTGGTGTTTCAATTCGGCTTAGAACTATTGCTATCAAAAATAGGATTATTGTTGAAATTATCACATCGATTTTGCTCCTTTGTTAAGCTCGAAATTTGTCTATTATTGTGCTGAATGTTGTTCATGTTTTAGCTCATAAATTTGTTTAATATATGCTGTTAAGTGAATGCACGAAATTGGTTAACAAGAATTTAGCAAAAGCATGGTTTAAATTTGCAAATTTGAGCTAGGCATTACATTAAAATTCTGCTATATTTGGGTTAAAATTTCAGCATGATACCTTGATCAAAATGATGTTCTAAATTTTATTATTTGCTGTTTTTGGACTTAATTAGTTATTAATAATATTACCTTAAGTGATCCTTGGTAAAAGTTGACAACTTGATTAAAATTTAGTAAGAATTTGGGTGATTATTAATCGTTGAAATATTCATTTCCTTAGTTAATTTGTTAAGTGTTTAATTGAAATTGATAAGTTAATAACCTATTTTAGCATGATCCCTATTTTCATTTTGTCTTAACTAAGATTATTCCTTAGAGCCTAAAATTTCCTAAGACATTAAGAAGATAAGCATCTCACTAATTTAGGAATATTAATTTAGACAAGAATTCAAACTTAAAATTAAAACACTTAACTATGACTAATCGAAGCGGATTTAATTGTGATACACCACACCTGGAATGGAATCAAACTAGGGATACTCCCCCACCTGAAAGCATACTCGATATGAGGGTGAAACTAGCTCTCAAGGAAGCATGCGTGGGGAAATCGATGCCTTAAAGAGCCTAGTTCAAGACCTTGCCCAACAAGTCCAAACCATGATGAACAATCCTTCTCGTAGAGATTTTCATGAACGAGTTCCTTCTCAAGAGACCTTCTCTAGGATTATTCCCGAACGTCCTAGGCATAAAGCCCCTATACAACCACCCGTAGAAGAAGAGGAATGGGTTGAACCCCGAAGATGGAGACCACGTTATTTTAATTCGAAGGATGATATTTGGATGGAAGATGATGAGGAGTACCGACCTAATTGTCGTAGGGACAACGACGACCTCCGTAATGTCAAGATGACAATTCCCCCTTTCAATGGGACATGTGATGGAAACACGTATCTTGACTGAATTGATAAGGTAGAGAGAATCTTTGAGTGCCACGACTATTCCGAGCGGGTTAAAATTCAACTCGCCTCTCTTGAATTAACGGGCCACGCCGCATTATGGTGGTCCAACCTTAAAAATCAAAGGATGCGTACACTAGGATACCCTGTCTCAATGTGGAATTCCATGAAAGAGGAAATGCACAAAAGGTTCGTTCCCCGACACTACAAGCACGAACTCTTCCACCAACTGTAACAACCCCAGTTGGGACGAAACCAAACCATGACTCTTTTATAATTGACCATATATCCTTACATTCCTTTGTTCTCCCCCTTTTCATTTTTTTTTCTATATTTTTCTTTTAAATCATAACTTAGTTCAAGACATCACACGTGATTCATTAGGCATCACCCAGCAACGAAATACATTACACATCTGCCGGCGGACACGGGAGTTTCACGTGTCTAATTAAAACATCGCTCGGTCACTAAACGATAAAACATTACTTATATCATCTGGTAAAGAAAACACCTACATCGCCCGGTCACTAAACAACAAAACATTACCTATATCATCCGGTAAAGAAAACACCTACATCGCCCGGTCACTAAACGACAAAACATTACTTATATCATCCGGTAAAGAAAACACCTACATTGCCCGGTAGACATGGACATCATCTGGTGGACATGTGCAATGCACGTGACTCGCTTACCTCATCCTACTGGAGACTTCATCCGGTGGACAAACGACTAAATACTTTACTTACATCATTCGGTGAGTAAACACTCGACATCATCCGATGACGTCAGCTGGAAGACTCAATCGTTCAACTTCTATCATTCAACATCCGCCGATGACGTCAGCTGGATGATACACTTATCCGACTCCTATCACTCAGCAGTAAAACACGATAATCATCAAGCAACTTCAACCAACAGAAAGATACCCGACTCTCATAGATTTCAACTTGTTAGGCATAATCTTTAAACGAATAAAAATCATAAACTCATTCAAGATACGTGAAGCAGAAGACTTAATTAAGCAGATCATTCTATAAACTTAAATCATTCCTCGAACTCAGGGATCAAATAGACAAATCCCAACATCCCAATGTTGTAAAAAGAAATGTCATTCTACACAGACTTCAGTCTATCATAAACCTTACTGACTTAATGTGAGCATAATCACGGGTCAATATCGCCTGCCAGCCACAAATCTCCACCCTGAGCACCTTCTAGCAACCGAGCTTAAACATCCTCATTAACTTTGAGATCCTCACCTGAAAACTCGTCACCTACATCATGAGGTTTAAACTATAAGCCTAATGCTTAGTAAGGAATGCAAACTAACATGTATTCATGAATGTACAGTTGAGAAAAACATGTTCTTGATCATTTATCATTCTTGTTTCTGTTCATCGTTTTTCATCATATGGATTATTGGAGGATTTGTGCCGTAAAAGGGGGGTTGACAGTGATTTTGATCATATTCCCTTTCGGGTCGTTTTCATGGTCCCTCTTTGGACTGTGGCATACGTCAACCCGCCCCCAACCCTCACTTAATCTGTTGTATGGGATCGTTTTCATATTCATTCTCATATCTTGTTCATGGAGAAAACATGCTCATAAATCATTTTCATATGCTTGAGGAGTAAATCATGATGCGTGACATGAATGTTCTTAAATCATCGGACTATGGAATTTATCATACTAGACAATTGACTTCATAGACTCTAACAGAACATCACATAACATAGTTCTCAAACATCCGCGAATCATCCAAGTACAAACCATCTTACTAACTTAAAACAAACATCAACATAAGTAACAGACAATAGCTTAAATAACTCCTATCATCGTATCAGTTTCTACCTAGCATCCTTATGATGTAGGGTCCTAATGGCCGGGAATCCTACACATTCACTTACCTGGTTTCCTTAGCAACTTGAGCTCCTTTTCTTCGGACTTCTTCACCTAAAACATTACATTGTAGTAGTTAAAATAAAATTCATAATAGTCATAATCACAAATCATCCTAGAATCTAATAACTAAAGTCATTCCTGAATCCCTTAGTCTAGTTCTCTGTGTACAGTCTGAAATCCAAACCAAAATAGCTGGGTTCAACTAACGATTAATCAGGGTCGGTTATATTAAATGTCCAGGATCGATTCGGAAATGCCATTACCAAACACCGATAACAATGTTCCTATTATCCGGCCATAGAAGAATCTTGAAACATTGGGTTCTAGTTGAAAACAGAGTTCCAAACAACTACACGGCAACTACATTAACTAAATATTACCTCGAATGTAGGTTATTAGAGTGGAGGCTGGAGAAATCGATCGCCAAAGAGGGAATCGCCGGCAGAGAAAAAGCTCTGGAAGCACGGGAATCGCCGAGAGAGAATGTCGGCTACAGTGGGGTTTAAGTGAGGTTTAAGGTTTCCATTTCTATTTATATTAATAAGATCCTTCCTAATTACTATTGTGTCATCCCAAAATTAGAAATTAAATAAACTTTGGCATTAAAATTAAATTCAAGTATTAATAATACAGGTAATAGTTAATTCTGTTAAGAAAATCACCTGGCAGAGATTGTCGGGTGTTACATCCACCCCTCTTTAAACAAAATTTTCGTCCCCGAAAATTGATCAAGTAAAGAGTTCTGGATACTTGTCCAACATGTCCTGCTGTCGCTCCCAAGTGACTTCTTCAATACCATGATTCATCCATAATACTTTCACCAGTGAAATTTCTTTATTTCGAAGAGTCCTTACCGCAGATTCCATAATCCTTACTGGTTTCTCTTCATACTCTAGGGTCGGCTCGATATCGATTCCAGTTGGTTCAACAACATGTGCTGGATCACGTATGCATTTTCTTAACATTGACACTTGGAAGACATTATGTACCTTTTCCAGTGATGGAGGAAATTGTAGTTTGTAAGCTGTACTGCCAATCCTAGCTGAGACGGGGAATGGTCCAATAAATCGTGGATTAAGCTTTCCATTCTTACCAAATCTTAAAACTCCCTTAAAGGGTGAAATCTTTAGAAAAACTTCATCTCCAACAGCAAATTCAAGATCTCTCCTTCTTTGGTCTGCATAACTCTTCTATCGGCTTTGTGCAATCATAATTCTCCTCTTAATAATGGCAATCTTATCTGACATCTGCTGCAAAATCTTGGGTCTAAGGAGTTTTGCTTCACCAACTTCATCCCAGTATAAGGGTGATCTACATTTCCTACCATACAATGCCTCGTAGGGTGCCATACCAATAGTGGACTGGTAACTATTGCTGTAGGAGAATTCAATTAAGGGCAAATGTCGACTCCAAGATGTCTGGAAGTCTAGCACACATGCTCTCAACATATCCTCGAGTATCTGAATTGTCCGCTCAGATTGTCCATCGGTTTGTGGGTGAAAAGTAGTGTTGAAAGATAACTTCGATCCTAATGTGCTCTGAAGACTCTGCCAGAATCTTGAGGTGAACCTAGGATCACGGTCAGAGACTATAGATATCGAAATCCCATGCAATCTGATAATTTCCTGAACATACAGATCAGCAAGCTGGTCCATCGTGTATGTTGTCCTCACGGGTAGGAAGTGAGCTGACTTTGTCAATCTGTCAACCACAACCCAGATGTTGTCATGACCTTTAGTTGTCTTAGGTAGTCCAACAAAAAAATCCATGGCAATGTTTTCCTATTTCCATTCGGGGATCTGTAAGGGTTGAAGGGTACCTCCTGGGCGTTGGTGCTCTGCTTTAACTTGTTGGCATACAAGACATGACTCCACATACTTGGCAACATCCCTCTTCATATTTGGCCACCAATAATGTAACATTAAATCCCGATACATCTTGGTGTTACCAGGGTGTACAGAGAAAGAAGATGAGTGAGCCTCAGCCAAGATCAACTCACGTAAGTCCTTGTCACTTGGAATGTACCATCGATTCCTAAATTTCAAAATACCATTATTGGAGAGACTGAATTCAGAGGAGGCGTCCTGCAACTTACTCATCATGCTATTATTTTTCTTCGAATCCTTTTGTTGTGTCTCCTTGATCTTGTCCAAAATAGTTGGTCTAATTGTAACATTGGCAAGTAAGGCTGACAACTCAGAAACCATCTCCAATTCAAATTTCTGAACCACCGACCTCAAGGGTACAAACATGGTTGATAACGTAGGTTGCATTGTTGTCGACATTCTGCTTAAAGCATCGACTACAGCATTAGCCTTACCCGGGTGATACTTGATTTCGAAGTCATAATCCTTAACAAATTCCAACCAACGTCTTTGCCTCATGTTTAATTCCTTTTGGGTGAATAGGTACTTCAGGCTCTTATGGTCAGAAAACACCTCACACTGCTGACCATATAAATAGTGTCTCCAAATCTTTAGTGCAAAAACAACTGCGGCTAACTCTAAATCATGAGTGGGGTAATTCTGTTCATAACTCTTCAGCTGCCTAGATGCATACGCCACGACATTTCCTTCTTGCATCAAAACACACCCCAGTCTAACTTTGGATGCATCACAGTAAACACTAAACTTTCCTTCTTCGGTTGGTAGAGTCAGTAGCGGGGCTGTCGTCAAATTCAGCTTAAGTGTTTTGAAGCCTTTTTCACAAGCTTCAGTCCAAGAGTATTTGGTGTCCTTCTTTGTTAAATTAGTTAAAGGCTTAGCTATCATAGAGAATCCCTTAATGAACTTTCTATAATAACCTGCCAAACCAAGGAAACTACAGACTTCACTGATATTCTTTGGCTGTGGCCAGTCCTTAACAGCCTGAATCTTGGTTGGATCTACTGATATGCCCTCAGCAGAAATCACATGACCTAAGAAGTTGACCTTATCCAGCCAGAACTCACACTTAGACAACTTGGCATAAAGTTGTTGCTGTTTTAATGTCGTCAAAACTATTCTTAGATGTTTTGCATGGTCAGCCCCAGTACGTGAGTATATTAGTATATCATCTATAAACACAATCACAAACTTGTCCAAATACTCACGAAACACACAATTCATCAAGTCCATAAAGGCTGCAGGCGCATTAGTCAGTCCAAACGACATCACAAGAAATTCATAGTGTCCGTAACAGGTCCTGAAGGCTGTCTTTGGTATATCACTCTCCTTAACCTTCAGTTGGTAGTAACCCGAGCGTAAGTCAATCTTTGAAAATACCTTAGCTCCTTGTAATTGGTCAAACAAGTCATCAATTCGGGGTAAAGGATATTTATTCTTAATTGTCAACTTGTTTAGCTCTCTGTAGTCAATGCACATTCTAAGAGAACCATCTTTCTTCTTAACGAATAAAACAGGTGCACCCCAGGGAGAACTACTAGAGCGTATAAATCCTTTGTCTACTAATTCCTGTAGTTGGACTTTTAATTCCTTTAATTCAAAAGGTGTCATACGGTAAGAGTTCTTAGATACAGGTAATGCCTCGGGATATGTATCAATCACAAACTCTATTTCTCTATTAGGCGGTAATCCTGGCAAATCATACAAGAATGCTTTAGGGAACTCTCGGACTATAGGAATGTCTTGTACTTTTACTTTATCCGTCACCCGAACATCAACTACACTAGCTAGATAACTCTCACAGCCACCTTTCAATAACTGTTGAGTCTCTAGAGAGGATATAATTGGTATTTTACTTATTTTTGGGATAGCTTGGAATGTATACCGATCTCCATTCAGGGGTCGGAACTCAACTAATCGAGACCTACAACTTATCGTGGCATGGTGTCTGAATAACCAGTCCATCCCTAGTATAACTTCATACCCCTTCATGTCAATTATAAGCAGCTCTACATATAACTTCTTATCTCCTAAGGACACAATGTCACCCTTCACTATCTGTTTAAAATGTAAGGATTTCCCTGACGGTAACATGACACTATATGGCCTATCAGCTGGTAAGTATCCTAACATATGCTTACCGACAAATAGGGTTGCTATAAATGAGTGGGTGGCCCCCGTGTTTATAAGTGTGTAAGCAGAAATACCACAGATCATAATTGTACCTGTTATGACCGTATGCTGCACAGCATCTTCGTCCTCCATCATAGCAAAGACTCTAGGTGCTATTCTTGCTCGATTGGGGTCTGGTGGCATGGGGTAGTCTCTGACTACATGTCTGACCTGGTCACATCTGTAGCAACGGCCAAAGTGTAGCTTGCACTCTCCATGGTTGTTCTTCTGGCAGTTGGAGCATAGAAGGGCTAATGGTCGTTTTCCTTTTCCTTGATCATCATTTGGATTGAAGGGTCTCTTTATACCTTGTTGTTGTTGTTGTGGCCCTCTGTTCTATTGTGGTTGCCATCCTTTGTTCTGACGTGGTGGCGGCTGAGCCTCCTTAATGAACTTCCTTGGCTGTTCACGCTGTGCATATGTCGTTATCTCGGCTTCTTCCAATTCCAAGGCCTTAGGCGTCACTTCACCATATGGTATATTTTTTTTTTTTTTTTTTTTTTTTTTTTTTTTTTTTTTTTTTTTTTTTTTTTTTTTTTTTTTTTTTTTTTTTTTTTTTTTTTTTTTTTTTTTTTTTTTTTTTTTTTTTTTTTTTTTTTTTTTTTTTTTTTTTTTTTTTTTTTTTTTTTTTTTTTTTTTTTTTTTTTTTTTTTTTTTTTTTTTTTTTTTTTTTTTTTTTTTTTTTTTTTTTTTTTTTTTTTTTTTTTTTTTTTTTTTTTTTTTTTTTTTTTTTTTTTTTTTTTTTTTTTTTTTTTTTTTTTTTTTTTTTTTTTTTTTTTTTTTTTTTTTTTTTTTTTTTTTTTTTTTTTTTTTTTTTTTTTTTTTTTTTTTTTTTTTTTTTTTTTTTTTTTTTTTTTTTTTTTTTTTTTTTTTTTTTTTTTTTTTTTTTTTTTTTTTTTTTTTTTTTTTTTTTTTTTTTTTTTTTTTTTTTTTTTTTTTTTTTTTTTTTTTTTTTTTTTTTTTTTTTTTTTTTTTTTTTTTTTTTTTTTTTTTTTTTTTTTTTTTTTTTTTTTTTTTTTTTTTTTTTTTTTTTTTTTTTTTTTTTTTTTTTTTTTTTTTTTTTTTTTTTTTTTTTTTTTTTTTTTTTTTTTTTTTTTTTTTTTTTTTTTTTTTTTTTTTTTTTTTTTTTTTTTTTTTTTTTTTTTTTTTTTTTTTTTTTTTTTTTTTTTTTTTTTTTTTTTTTTTTTTTTTTTTTTTTTTTTTTTTTTTTTTTTTTTTTTTTTTTTTTTTTTTTTTTTTTTTTTTTTTTTTTTTTTTTTTTTTTTTTTTTTTTTTTTTTTTTTTTTTTTTTTTTTTTTTTTTTTTTTTTTTTTTTTTTTTTTTTTTTTTTTTTTTTTTTTTTTTTTTTTTTTTTTTTTTTTTTTTTTTTTTTTTTTTTTTTTTTTTTTTTTTTTTTTTTTTTTTTTTTTTTTTTTTTTTTTTTTTTTTTTTTTTTTTTTTTTTTTTTTTTTTTTTTTTTTTTTTTTTTTTTTTTTTTTTTTTTTTTTTTTTTTTTTTTTTTTTTTTTTTTTTTTTTTTTTTTTTTTTTTTTTTTTTTTTTTTTTTTTTTTTTTTTTTTTTTTTTTTTTTTTTTTTTTTTTTTTTTTTTTTTTTTTTTTTTTTTTTTTTTTTTTTTTTTTTTTTTTTTTTTTTTTTTTTTTTTTTTTTTTTTTTTTTTTTTTTTTTTTTTTTTTTTTTTTTTTTTTTTTTTTTTTTTTTTTTTTTTTTTTTTTTTTTTTTTTTTTTTTTTTTTTTTTTTTTTTTTTTTTTTTTTTTTTTTTTTTTTTTTTTTTTTTTTTTTTTTTTTTTTTTTTTTTTTTTTTTTTTTTTTTTTTTTTTTTTTTTTTTTTTTTTTTTTTTTTTTTTTTTTTTTTTTTTTTTTTTTTTTTTTTTTTTTTTTTTTTTTTTTTTTTTTTTTTTTTTTTTTTTTTTTTTTTTTTTTTTTTTTTTTTTTTTTTTTTTTTTTTTTTTTTTTTTTTTTTTTTTTTTTTTTTTTTTTTTTTTTTTTTTTTTTTTTTTTTTTTTTTTTTTTTTTTTTTTTTTTTTTTTTTTTTTTTTTTTTTTTTTTTTTTTTTTTTTTTTTTTTTTTTTTTTTTTTTTTTTTTTTTTTTTTTTTTTTTTTTTTTTTTTTTTTTTTTTTTTTTTTTTTTTTTTTTTTTTTTTTTTTTTTTTTTTTTTTTTTTTTTTTTTTTTTTTTTTTTTTTTTTTTTTTTTTTTTTTTTTTTTTTTTTTTTTTTTTTTTTTTTTTTTTTTTTTTTTTTTTTTTTTTTTTTTTTTTTTTTTTTTTTTTTTTTTTTTTTTTTTTTTTTTTTTTTTTTTTTTTTTTTTTTTTATAAATGTTTTCTTTTAAAACAGATACAGATTCAGATTACAGATTCATTTTCATTCCTTTCAGATACAGAAACAGATACAGATTCAGATTACAGATTCATTTTCATTCCTTTCAGATACAGAAACAGATACAGATTCAGATTACAGATTCATTTTCATTCCTTTCAGATACAGAAACAGATACAGATTCAGATTACAGATTCATTTTCATTCCTTTCAGATACAGAAACAGATACAGATTCAGATTACAGATTCATTTTCATTCCTTTCAGATACAGAAACAGATACAGATTCAGATTACAGATTCATTTTCATTCCTTTCAGATACAGAAACAGATACAGATTCAGATTACAGATTCATTTTCATTCCTTTCAGATACAGAAACAGATACAGATTCAGATTACAGATTCATTTTCATTCCTTTCAGATACAGAAACAGATACAGATTCAGATTACAGATTCATTTTCATTCCTTTCAGATACAGAAACAGATACAGATTCAGATTACAGATTCATTTTCATTCCTTTCAGATACAGAAACAGATACAGATTCAGATTACAGATTCATTTTCATTCCTTTCAGATACAGAAACAGATACAGATTCAGATTACAGATTCATTTTCATTCCTTTCAGATACAGAAACAGATACAGATTCAGATTACAGATTCATTTTCATTCCTTTCAGATACAGAAACAGATACAGATTCAGATTACAGATTCATTTTCATTCCTTTCAGATACAGAAACAGATACAGATTCAGATTACAGATTCATTTTCATTCCTTTCAGATACAGAAACAGATACAGATTCAGATTACAGATTCATTTTCATTCCTTTCAGATACAGAAACAGATACAGATTCAGATTACAGATTCATTTTCATTCCTTTCAGATACAGATTCAGATTACAGATTCATTTTCATTCCTTTCAGATACAGAAACAGATACAGATTCAGATTACAGATTCATTTTCATTCCTTTCAGATACAGAAACAGATACAGATTCAGATTACAGATTCATTTTCATTCCTTTCAGATACAGAAACAGATACAGATTCAGATTACAGATTCATTTTCATTCCTTTCAGATACAGAAACAGATACAGATTCAGATTACAGATTCATTTTCATTCCTTTCAGATACAGAAACAGATACAGATTCAGATTACAGATTCATTTTCATTCCTTTCAGATACAGAAACAGATACAGATTCAGATTACAGATTCATTTTCATTCCTTTCAGATACAGAAACAGATACAGATTCAGATTACAGATTCATTTTCATTCCTTTCAGATACAGAAACAGATACAGATTCAGATTACAGATTCATTTTCATTCCTTTCAGATACAGAAACAGATACAGATTCAGATTACAGATTCATTTTCATTCCTTTCAGATACAGAAACAGATACAGATTCAGATTACAGATTCATTTTCATTCCTTTCAGATACAGAAACAGATACAGATTCAGATTACAGATTCATTTTCATTCCTTTCAGATACAGAAACAGATACAGATTCAGATTACAGATTCATTTTCATTCCTTTCAGATACAGAAACAGATACAGATTCAGATTACAGATTCATTTTCATTCCTTTCAGATACAGAAACAGATACAGATTCAGATTACAGATTCATTTTCATTCCTTTCAGATACAGAAACAGATACAGATTCAGATTACAGATTCATTTTCATTCCTTTCAGATACAGAAACAGATACAGATTCAGATTACAGATTCATTTTCATTCCTTTCAGATACAGAAACAGATACAGATTCAGATTACAGATTCATTTTCATTCCTTTCAGATACAGAAACAGATACAGATTCAGATTACAGATTCATTTTCATTCCTTTCAGATACAGAAACAGATACAGATTCAGATTACAGATTCATTTTCATTCCTTTCAGATACAGAAACAGATACAGATTCAGATTACAGATTCATTTTCATTCCTTTCAGATACAGAAACAGATACAGATTCAGATTACAGATTCATTTTCATTCCTTTCAGATACAGAAACAGATACAGATTCAGATTACAGATTCATTTTCATTCCTTTCAGATACAGAAACAGATACAGATTCAGATTACAGATTCATTTTCATTCCTTTCAGATACAGAAACAGATACAGATTCAGATTACAGATTCATTTTCATTCCTTTCAGATACAGAAACAGATACAGATTCAGATTACAGATTCATTTTCATTCCTTTCAGATACAGAAACAGATACAGATTCAGATTACAGATTCATTTTCATTCCTTTCAGATACAGAAACAGATACAGATTCAGATTACAGATTCATTTTCATTCCTTTCAGATACAGAAACAGATACAGATTCAGATTACAGATTCATTTTCATTCCTTTCAGATACAGAAACAGATACAGATTCAGATTACAGATTCATTTTCATTCCTTTCAGATACAGAAACAGATACAGATTCAGATTACAGATTCATTTTCATTCCTTTCAGATACAGAAACAGATACAGATTCAGATTACAGATTCATTTTCATTCCTTTCAGATACAGAAACAGATACAGATTCAGATTACAGATTCATTTTCATTCCTTTCAGATACAGAAACAGATACAGATTCAGATTACAGATTCATTTTCATTCCTTTCAGATACAGAAACAGATACAGATTCAGATTACAGATTCATTTTCATTCCTTTCAGATACAGAAACAGATACAGATTCAGATTACAGATTCATTTTCATTCCTTTCAGATACAGAAACAGATACAGATTCAGATTACAGATTCATTTTCATTCCTTTCAGATACAGAAACAGATACAGATTCAGATTACAGATTCATTTTCATTCCTTTCAGATACAGAAACAGATACAGATTCAGATTACAGATTCATTTTCATTCCTTTCAGATACAGAAACAGATACAGATTCAGATTACAGATTCATTTTCATTCCTTTCAGATACAGAAACAGATACAGATTCAGATTACAGATTCATTTTCATTCCTTTCAGATACAGAAACAGATACAGATTCAGATTACAGATTCATTTTCATTCCTTTCAGATACAGAAACAGATACAGATTCAGATTACAGATTCATTTTCATTCCTTTCAGATACAGAAACAGATACAGACGCTGGTCGCTGCAATGTGTGCAGCGCCCAGTCGCTGCACACAGCAGCGACCAGACGCTGGTCGCTGCAATGTGTGCAGCGCCCAGTCGCTGCACACAGCAGCGACCAGACGCTGGTCGCTGCAATGTGTGCAGCGCCCAGTCGCTGCACACAGCAGCGACCAGACGCTGGTCGCTGCAATGTGTGCAGCGCCCAGTCGCTGCACACAGCAGCGACCAGACGCTGGTCGCTGCAATGTGTGCAGCGCCCAGTCGCTGCACACAGCAGCGACCAGACGCTGGTCGCTGCAATGTGTGCAGCGCCCAGTCGCTGCACACAGCAGCGACCAGACGCTGGTCGCTGCAATGTGTGCAGCGCCCAGTCGCTGCACACAGCAGCGACCAGACGCTGGTCGCTGCAATGTGTGCAGCGCCCAGTCGCTGCACACAGCAGCGACCAGACGCTGGTCGCTGCAATGTGTGCAGCGCCCAGTCGCTGCACACAGCAGCGACCAGACGCTGGTCGCTGCAATGTGTGCAGCGCCCAGTCGCTGCACACAGCAGCGACCAGACGCTGGTCGCTGCAATGTGTGCAGCGCCCAGTCGCTGCACACAGCAGCGACCAGACGCTGGTCGCTGCAATGTGTGCAGCGCCCAGTCGCTGCACACAGCAGCGACCAGACGCTGGTCGCTGCAATGTGTGCAGCGCCCAGTCGCTGCACACAGCAGCGACCAGACGCTGGTCGCTGCAATGTGTGCAGCGCCCAGTCGCTGCACACAGCAGCGACCAGACGCTGGTCGCTGCAATGTGTGCAGCGCCCAGTCGCTGCACACAGCAGCGACCAGACGCTGGTCGCTGCAATGTGTGCAGCGCCCAGTCGCTGCACACAGCAGCGACCAGACGCTGGTCGCTGCAATGTGTGCAGCGCCCAGTCGCTGCACACAGCAGCGACCAGACGCTGGTCGCTGCAATGTGTGCAGCGCCCAGTCGCTGCACACAGCAGCGACCAGACGCTGGTCGCTGCAATGTGTGCAGCGCCCAGTCGCTGCACACAGCAGCGACCAGACGCTGGTCGCTGCAATGTGTGCAGCGCCCAGTCGCTGCACACAGCAGCGACCAGACGCTGGTCGCTGCAATGTGTGCAGCGCCCAGTCGCTGCACACAGCAGCGACCAGACGCTGGTCGCTGCAATGTGTGCAGCGCCCAGTCGCTGCACACAGCAGCGACCAGACGCTGGTCGCTGCAATGTGTGCAGCGCCCAGTCGCTGCACACAGCAGCGACCAGACGCTGGTCGCTGCAATGTGTGCAGCGCCCAGTCGCTGCACACAGCAGCGACCAGACGCTGGTCGCTGCAATGTGTGCAGCGCCCAGTCGCTGCACACAGCAGCGACCAGACGCTGGTCGCTGCAATGTGTGCAGCGCCCAGTCGCTGCACACAGCAGCGACCAGACGCTGGTCGCTGCAATGTGTGCAGCGCCCAGTCGCTGCACACAGCAGCGACCAGACGCTGGTCGCTGCAATGTGTGCAGCGCCCAGTCGCTGCACACAGCAGCGACCAGACGCTGGTCGCTGCAATGTGTGCAGCGCCCAGTCGCTGCACACAGCAGCGACCAGACGCTGGTCGCTGCAATGTGTGCAGCGCCCAGTCGCTGCACACAGCAGCGACCAGACGCTGGTCGCTGCAATGTGTGCAGCGCCCAGTCGCTGCACACAGCAGCGACCAGACGCTGGTCGCTGCAATGTGTGCAGCGCCCAGTCGCTGCACACAGCAGCGACCAGACGCTGGTCGCTGCAATGTGTGCAGCGCCCAGTCGCTGCACACAGCAGCGACCAGACGCTGGTCGCTGCAATGTGTGCAGCGCCCAGTCGCTGCACACAGCAGCGACCAGACGCTGGTCGCTGCAATGTGTGCAGCGCCCAGTCGCTGCACACAGCAGCGACCAGACGCTGGTCGCTGCAATGTGTGCAGCGCCCAGTCGCTGCAATGTGTGCAGCGCCCAGTCGCTGCAATGTGTGCAGCGCCCAGTCGCTGCAATGTGTGCAGCGCCCAGTCGCTGCAATGTGTGCAGCGCCCAGTCGCTGCAATGTGTGCAGCGCCCAGTCGCTGCACACAGCAGCGACCATTCATTTTCATTCCTTTCAGATACAGAAACAGATACAGATTCAGATTACAGATTCATTTTCATTCCTTTCAGATACAGAAACAGATACAGATTCAGATTACAGATTCATTTTCATTCCTTTCAGATACAGAAACAGATACAGATTCAGATTACAGATTCATTTTCATTCCTTTCAGATACAGAAACAGATACAGATTCAGATTACAGATTCATTTTCATTCCTTTCAGATACAGAAACAGATACAGATTCAGATTACAGATTCATTTTCATTCCTTTCAGATACAGAAACAGATACAGATTCAGATTACAGATTCATTTTCATTCCTTTCAGATACAGAAACAGATACAGATTCAGATTACAGATTCATTTTCATTCCTTTCAGATACAGAAACAGATACAGATTCAGATTACAGATTCATTTTCATTCCTTTCAGATACAGAAACAGATACAGATTCAGATTACAGATTCATTTTCATTCCTTTCAGATACAGAAACAGATACAGATTCAGATTACAGATTCATTTTCATTCCTTTCAGATACAGAAACAGATACAGATTCAGATTACAGATTCATTTTCATTCCTTTCAGATACAGAAACAGATACAGATTCATTTTCATTCCTTTCAGATACAGAAACAGATACAGATTCAGATTACAGATTCATTTTCATTCCTTTCAGATACAGAAACAGATACAGATTCAGATACAGATTCAGATACAGATTCAGATACAGATTCATTTTCATTCCTTCAGATACAGAAACAGATACAGATTCAGATACAGATTCAGATACAGATTCAGATACAGATTCAGATTACAGATTCATTTTCATTCCTTTCAGATACAGAAACAGATACAGATTCAGATACAGATTCAGATACAGATTCAGATACAGATTCAGATACAGATTCAGATACAGATTCAGATACAGATTCAGATACAGATTCAGATACAGATTCAGATACAGATTCAGATACAGATTCAGATACAGATTCAGATACAGATTCAGATACAGATTCAGATACAGATTCAGATACAGATTCAGATACAGATTCAGATACAGATTCAGATTACAGATTCATTTTCATTCCTTTCAGATACAGAAACAGATACAGATTCAGATACAGATTCAGATACAGATTCAGATTACAGATTCATTTTCATTCCTTTCAGATACAGAAACAGATACAGATTCATTTTCATTCCTTTCAGATACAGAAACAGATACAGATTCAGATACAGATTCAGATACAGATTCAGATACAGATTCAGATACAGATTCAGATACAGATTCAGATACAGATTCAGATACAGATTCAGATACAGATTCATTTTCATTCCTTTCAGATACAGAAACAGATACAGATTCAGATACAGATTCAGATACAGATTCAGATACAGATTCAGATACAGATTCAGATACAGATTCAGATACAGATTCATTTTCATTCCTTTCAGATACAGAAACAGATACAGATTCAGATACAGATTCAGATACAGATTCAGATTACAGATTCATTTTCATTCCTTCAGATACAGAAACAGATACAGATTCAGATACAGATTCAGATACAGATTCAGATACAGATTCATTTTCATTCCTTCAGATACAGAAACAGATACAGATTCATTTTCATTCCTTCAGATACAGATTCAGATACAGATTCAGATACAGATTCAGATACAGATTCATTTTCATTCCTTTCAGATACAGAAACAGATACAGATTCAGATACAGATTCAGATACAGATTCAGATTACAGATTCATTTTCATTCCTTCAGATACAGAAACAGATACAGATTCAGATACAGATTCAGATACAGATTCAGATACAGATTCATTTTCATTCCTTCAGATACAGAAACAGATACAGATTCATTTTCATTCCTTCAGATACAGAAACAGATACAGATTCAGATACAGATTCAGATACAGATTCATTTTCATTCCTTCAGATACAGAAACAGATACAGATTCAGATACAGATTCAGATACAGATTCATTTTCATTCCTTTCAGATACAGAAACAGATACAGATTCAGATACAGATTCAGATACAGATTCAGATACAGATTCAGATACAGATTCAGATACAGATTCATTTTCATTCCTTTCAGATACAGAAACAGATACAGATTCAGATACAGATTCAGATACAGATTCATTTTCATTCCTTCAGATACAGAAACAGATACAGATTCAGATTACAGATTCATTTTCATTCCTTTCAGATACAGAAACAGATACAGATTCAGATACAGATTCATTTTCATTCCTTCAGATACAGAAACAGATACAGATTCAGATACAGATTCATTTTCATTCCTTCAGATACAGAAACAGATACAGATTCAGATACAGATTCATTTTCATTCCTTCAGATACAGAAACAGATACAGATTCATTTTCATTCCTTTCAGATACAGAAACAGATACAGATTCATTTTCATTCCTTTCAGATACAGAAACAGATACAGATTCAGATTACAGATTCATTTTCATTCCTTTCAGATACAGAAACAGATACAGATTCATTTTCATTCCTTTCAGATACAGAAACAGATACAGATTCAGATACAGATTCAGATACAGATTCAGATACAGATTCAGATTACAGATTCATTTTCATTCCTTCAGATACAGAAACAGATACAGATTCAGATACAGATTCAGATTACAGATTCATTTTCATTCCTTTCAGATACAGAAACAGATACAGATTCAGATACAGATTCAGATTACAGATTCATTTTCATTCCTTTCAGATACAGAAACAGATACAGATTCAGATTACAGATCATTTTCATTCCTTTCAGATACAGAAACAGATACAGATTCAGATACAGATTCAGATACAGATTCAGATACAGATTCATTTTCATTCCTTTCAGATACAGAAACAGATACAGATTCAGATACAGATTCAGATACAGATTCAGATACAGATTCATTTTCATTCCTTTCAGATACAGAAACAGATACAGATTCAGATTACAGATTCATTTTCATTCCTTTCAGATACAGAAACAGATACAGATTCAGATTACAGATTCATTTTCATTCCTTTCAGATACAGAAACAGATACAGATTCAGATTACAGATTCATTTTCATTCCTTTCAGATACAGAAACAGATACAGATTCAGATTACAGATTCATTTTCATTCCTTTCAGATACAGAAACAGATACAGATTCAGATTACAGATTCATTTTCATTCCTTTCAGATACAGAAACAGATACAGATTCATTTTCATTCCTTTCAGATACAGAAACAGATACAGATTCAGATTACAGATTCATTTTCATTCCTTTCAGATACAGAAACAGATACAGATTCAGATACAGATTCAGATTACAGATTCATTTTCATTCCTTCAGATACAGAAACAGATACAGATTCAGATTACAGATTCATTTTCATTCCTTTCAGATACAGAAACAGATACAGATTCAGATACAGATTCAGATTACAGATTCATTTTCATTCCTTCAGATACAGAAACAGATACAGATTCATTTTCATTCCTTCAGATACAGAAACAGATACAGATTCAGATTACAGATTCATTTTCATTCCTTTCAGATACAGAAACAGATACAGATTACGTACATTAATTACAGAGGTTCATTTCTTTCCTTAAAACACGTGCGGAAATTCATTTTCTATGCCATTTGAAATACGTGATGCATGAACAGTTAATTCAGCGGAAAGTAAACAAACAACATACATATCAATAAGACAATACAACATAACCTATAACCAACTAACCTGCTACCCAACCTAAACAACGTAAACCAAGGAACCCTCAAGGATCCTTGATACAACGACGAGTATGGTGTAGACCTTTCGGTCAAGCAAATCACGAGAACTTACCTTGAGCGCGCTGGATCTCAAGCTTCGTCCACTGGAGTCGCGTGTCTGAGGTAAAACACGATATTTGCCGTTAAAACCGAATTAAGCTATTAAACGTCCAAATTAACAAAACCTTAACTAAAGATATTTCCTAATGCTTTAATTCGATTTATTAAGCTAATTCATCGAGCAATCGAACTTTTTCCGAAAACCCTAAAATTCTCGGATTTTTAAACTTTTTCACAAATCGATTTATCTTCGTCCGATAACGTCAAATACGTTCAATACATACTTAATCATAGCTAACCTATTAATTACGAAGCCTAAATCGCGTTTTTAACGGAAAACCTAATTTAAACCCTAACCCTAAATCGAACCAAAACTCGAAATAAACGACCGAAGACTAAAGCTACATACCGAGGGTAGCGAGAGAGGAAGAAAACGTGAAGGACGGAGGAGAAACAGAGCTTGAACGGAGTCGGAACGGAGGAAACACGCCGGCGGCCGAGAGAGAAATTGCTCTCTGTTCGTGGGTAGCCGAGAAGAAAAGGAGAGAAAGAGAGAAGTGAGGGGAAATGAAGGAATTTGTGATGTTTTAATATAATTATTTTGCAAATTACCATTTTGCCCTTCTTACTTAATTCTATTTGTTTCGTCCTTCGTTTCGTTAATCGTCCAACGATCTGGATTCTCGAAAATTCCATATTTTGCCAATAACTCATATTCGTCGTCAGGGCTTTATCAAAACTGTCCGTTCTCCATTTGGACCCCATTTGTTATTTTTACTAAAACGTCATTTATATTACCATAGAGGTAATTACTCGGAATATAGCGGTTAATCACCGAAAATTCCATATTTTGCCAATAACTCATATTCGTCGTCAGGGCTTTATCAAAACTGTCCGTTCTCCATTTGGACCCCATTTGTTATTTTTACTAAAACGTCATTTATATTACCATAGAGGTAATTACTCGGAATATAGCGGTTAATCACCGAAAATTCCCATAATTTCCTTAAAACACGTGCGGAAATTCATTTTCTATGCCATTTGAAATACGTGATGCATGAACAGTTAATTCAGCGGAAAGTAAACAAACAACATACATATCAATAAGACAATACAACATAACCTATAACCAACTAACCTGCTACCCAACCTAAACAACGTAAACCAAGGAACCCTCAAGGATCCTTGATACAACGACGAGTATGGTGGTGGATTTTTTTTTTTTTTTTTTTTTTTTTTTTTTTTTTTTTTTTTTTTTTTTTTTTTTTTTTTTTTTTTTTTTTTTTTTTTTTTTTTTTTTTTTTTTTTTTTTTTTTTTTTTTTTTTTTTTTTTTTTTTTTTTTTTTTTTTTTTTTTTTTTTTTTTTTTTTTTTTTTTTTTTTTTTTTTTTTTTTTTTTTTTTTTTTTTTTTTTTTTTTTTTTTTTTTTTTTTTTTTTTTTTTTTTTTTTTTTTTTTTTTTTTTTTTTTTTTTTTTTTTTTTTTTTTTTTTTTTTTTTTTTTTTTTTTTTTTTTTTTTTTTTTTTTTTTTTTTTTTTTTTTTTTTTTTTTTTTTTTTTTTTTTTTTTTTTTTTTTTTTTTTTTTTTTTTTTTTTTTTTTTTTTTTTTTTTTTTTTTTTTTTTTTTTTTTTTTTTTTTTTTTTTTTTTTTTTTTTTTTTTTTTTTTTTTTTTTTTTTTTTTTTTTTTTTTTTTTTTTTTTTTTTTTTTTTTTTTTTTTTTTTTTTTTTTTTTTTTTTTTTTTTTTTTTTTTTTTTTTTTTTTTTTTTTTTTTTTTTTTTTTTTTTTTTTTTTTTTTTTTTTTTTTTTTTTTTTTTTTTTTTTTTTTTTTTTTTTTTTTTTTTTTTTTTTTTTTTTTTTTTTTTTTTTTTTTTTTTTTTTTTTTTTTTTTTTTTTTTTTTTTTTTTTTTTTTTTTTTTTTTTTTTTTTTTTTTTTTTTTTTTTTTTTTTTTTTTTTTTTTTTTTTTTTTTTTTTTTTTTTTTTTTTTTTTTTTTTTTTTTTTTTTTTTTTTTTTTTTTTTTTTTTTTTTTTTTTTTTTTTTTTTTTTTTTTTTTTTTTTTTTTTTTTTTTTTTTTTTTTTTTTTTTTTTTTTTTTTTTTTTTTTTTTTTTTTTTTTTTTTTTTTTTTTTTTTTTTTTTTTTTTTTTTTTTTTTTTTTTTTTTTTTTTTTTTTTTTTTTTTTTTTTTTTTTTTTTTTTTTTTTTTTTTTTTTTTTTTTTTTTTTTTTTTTTTTTTTTTTTTTTTTTTTTTTTTTTTTTTTTTTTTTTTTTTTTTTTTTTTTTTTTTTTTTTTTTTTTTTTTTTTTTTTTTTTTTTTTTTTTTTTTTTTTTTTTTTTTTTTTTTTTTTTTTTTTTTTTTTTTTTTTTTTTTTTTTTTTTTTTTTTTTTTTTTTTTTTTTTTTTTTTTTTTTTTTTTTTTTTTTTTTTTTTTTTTTTTTTTTTTTTTTTTTTTTTTTTTTTTTTTTTTTTTTTTTTTTTTTTTTTTTTTTTTTTTTTTTTTTTTTTTTTTTTTTTTTTTTTTTTTTTTTTTTTTTTTTTTTTTTTTTTTTTTTTTTTTTTTTTTTTTTTTTTTTTTTTTTTTTTTTTTTTTTTTTTTTTTTTTTTTTTTTTTTTTTTTTTTTTTTTTTTTTTTTTTTTTTTTTTTTTTTTTTTTTTTTTTTTTTTTTTTTTTTTTTTTTTTTTTTTTTTTTTTTTTTTTTTTTTTTTTTTTTTTTTTTTTTTTTTTTTTTTTTTTTTTTTTTTTTTTTTTTTTTTTTTTTTTTTTTTTTTTTTTTTTTTTTTTTTTTTTTTTTTTTTTTTTTTTTTTTTTTTTTTTTTTTTTTTTTTTTTTTTTTTTTTTTTTTTTTTTTTTTTTTTTTTTTTTTTTTTTTTTTTTTTTTTTTTTTTTTTTTTTTTTTTTTTTTTTTTTTTTTTTTTTTTTTTTTTTTTTTTTTTTTTTTTTTTTTTTTTTTTTTTTTTTTTTTTTTTTTTTTTTTTTTTTTTTTTTTTTTTTTTTTTTTTTTTTTTTTTTTTTTTTTTTTTTTCTTTATATTTCAAATCCGCACACATCAAATAATATTCGGCCCAAGCATTATTAATCCATTGTTTATTTTCTTGCATTTTTTTTGTAATTTCTTCTCTTTATTCATCAATTTTACACGAACACACAACCGAGCACTTATCTTAACTATTTGTGGGTTGTACACGGGCCCTTTTCTAGGGGACCCCGTGTCACTACCCGACCAAAACATTTAAACAACCAAGACTCCAATGATCCTCGACGTGACTTCAACGTACGGTGTAGGCCAATGGGCCAGAGTAAGTCGCGATAACTTACCTCGTGTCCGTTGAAATCCGAGCTCCGTCCACGAGCTTTGTTCACCTAAGGCAATTTCACAACATTGTCGTTAAAACGAGTTTAAACCGTTAACGTCCAAATTAACGAAACCTTAACTAAAGAAATTTCCTAAAACTCTAATTCAACTCGTTGAGGTATTTTCCAACAACCCAAAACTCACATTAATGGCCATTAATTCGTCTAACTACCTTCAATGCCCATTAATACGTTCACCAAAGTCGTAAATAGGGCAACCCTTGTCAGTTCTAGTTTAACTCCACTATTTTGCGGAAACCCTAAACGAAACCCTAATCGTTTTAACTCTCGAAAACCAAAGTCTAACGTCCGAAAACCATAGAACCTTACCTAGAGCGTTGATAGGAGGAGAAATCGTGAAGAATGGAAGTCGATTGGTGGAGAGCTCGATCGTCGGAGTGAGAACGCCGTGAGGAAGGCGATGAAAAGTCGCCTGGAGGAAAATCATAGAGAGAGTTTTGTGTGGAGTGCTGGAGAAGAAGAAGATTTGTGATTTTAATTAAATTTTGACTTGGCAAATTATCATTTTGCCCTTCCTTTGATTTTCTATTCGTTTCGTTATTCGTCTAACGATTTGGTTTCTCCAAATTTCCTTATTTCACCAATAACTCCAAATTATTATCAGGGCTTTATTAAAACTTACCATTCGCAAATCGGACCTCGTTTACTATTTTTACCACAACGTCCTTTATATTATAAGAAACGTAATTCTCGTACAATTAGCATTACGACTCCTCAAATTCCCGAAATTTTCTTAAAATCCATCTTAATTATTAAGATCGTAATAATTATTTCTTTTCACGAAATTGACTTAATTTGACATAATTACAAAATGCCAATATATATTTAATTACGAAATCCCGTAAAGAACCGGGTGTTACATTCCATCCACCTTATTTAAAATTTTGTCCTCAAAATTTGTTCATACAAACTACTCATGTAACACCCGACGAGTTTGACCAGGTGACTTTCTTAACTGTTTTAACGGCCATATTTATTTTAATCTTATCGGTTTGGAATTTTTATGCCAAGGCTTAATTCATGTGCATGTGTCATAAATTAGGTTGGGTGGCACGATTTGTAATTAGGAATGTTTGGATTAAGTATAAATAGGAAATGGAAACTCTTAAACCTTAATGTAGCCGACATTCCCTTCTGCATCCTCTCATTTCCCCGAGCTGTCTCCCTCTCCGCCAGCGACTCTCTCATCGACGACGGATTTCTCCTTCCCCACTTCGACAATCAACGCCCTAGGTAAGACTCAGACAATGTGGATTGCTGGTTATCTATTTGAGTACTATTTTCAGTTGAACTTGAGATTTCAAATATGGCTGAATAATAGGAACATTTATAATCGGTGTTTGGTAATAGCATTTCCGAATCGATTATGGACATTTAATATAACCGACCCTGATTAATCGTTAGTTGAACCTAGCTATTTTGGTTTTGGATTTCATACTGCACACAGAGAACTAGACTTAGGGATTCGGGAATGACTTTAGTTATTAGATTCTAGGATGATTTGTGATTAGGACTATTAGGATTTTTATTTTAACTACTACAATGTAATGTTTTAGGTGAAGAAGTCCGAAGAAAAGGAGCTCAAGTTGCTAAGGAAACCAGGTAAGTGAATGTGTAGGATTCCCGACCATTAGGGCCCTACATCATAAGGATGTTAGGTAGAAATTGTTACGATGATTATAAGTTATTTAAGCTATTGTCTGCTACTTATGTTGATGTTTGTTTAAGTTAGTAAGATTGTTTGTACTTGGATGGTTTACGGATGTTTGAGAACTATGTTATGTGATGTTTTGTTAGAGTCCATGAAGTCAACTGTCTAGTATTATAATTTCCATAGTCTGACAATTTAAGAACATTCATGTCATGTATCATGATTTACTCCTCAAGCATATAAAAATGATTAATGAGCATGTTTTCCCCATGAACAAGATGTGATAATGAATATGAATACGATCTCATACAACATGATTAAGTGAGGGTTGGGGGCGGGTTGACGTATGCCACAGTCCAAAGAGGGACCATGAAAACGACCCGAAAGGGAATATGATCAAAAGCACTGTCAACCCCCCTTTTACGGCACAAATCCTCCCTTAATCCATATGATGAAAACGATGAACAGAAGCAAGAATGATAAATGATCATGAACATGTTTTCTCTCAACTGCACATTCATGAATACATGTTAGTTTGCATTCCTTACTAAGTATTAGGCTTATAGTTTAAACCTTATGATGTAGGTGACGAGTTTTCAGGTGAGGATGTAACGCCCCCGAACCCACCCTGGCTCGGTGCGCTACTTAGCTAACCAATCCCACGGTAAATCATAATGAAAAATAAAACTCCCAAACATAAAAGAAACTTACACAGCTGAATTTAAAACTAAACTCTCGAAACTCTCTTACTTCATACCTAGCTGCCTAGACACATCAATTCCCTTACCCCTAACCTTTCAGCACCACGGCGTCCTTCCCGAAAATTTCGGCAAAGTAACGCCTGAAAATGGCGCCTCCAAAATGCTAAATACCTGCATAGAATCCAATCCCAAACAATCCAGAATAATCTTACTTCACTAACCAGCTATCCACTCAACAATCCCACATATAAAAACCTCCAAATACAGGGCGACACATCACCCTTAACCTAACTATATACAACAAATACAATTAGTTACGCTTTCCCATCATTTCTACAAACAGACATCTAAAATAAACTATCAAACACAAAGCGTACATCTCTTACGAGACACCCAGCGTACATCTCTTACGAGACACAAAGCGTACATCTCTTACGAGACACAAAGCGTACATCTCTTACGAGACACAAAGCGTACATCTCTTACGAGACACAAAGCGTACATCTCTTACGAGACACAAAGCGTACATCTCTTACGAGACACAAAGCGTACATCTCTTACGAGACACAAAGCGTACATCTCTTACGAGACACAAAGCGTACATCTCTTACGAGACACCCAGCGTACATCTCTTACGAGACACCCAGCGTACATCTCTTACGAGACACCCAGCGTACATCTCTTACGAGACACAAAGCGTACATCTCTTACGAGACACAAAGCGTACATCTCTTACGAGACACAAAGCGTACATCTCTTACGAGACACAAAGCGTACATCTCTTACGAGACACCCAGCGTACATCTCTTACGAGACACCCAGCGTACATCTCTTACGAGACACAAAGCGTACATCTCTTACGAGACACAAAGCGTACATCTCTTACGAGACACAAAGCGTACATCTCTTACGAGACACCCAGCGTACATCTCTTACGAGACACCCAGCGTACATCTCTTACGAGACACCCAGCGTACATCTCTTACGAGACACCCAGCGTACATCTCTTACGAGACACAAAGCGTACATCTCTTACGAGACACCCAGCGTACATCTCTTACGAGACACAAAGCGTACATCTCTTACGAGACACAAAGCGTACATCTCTTACGAGACACAAAGCGTACATCTCTTACGAGACACAAAGCGTACATCTCTTACGAGACACCCAGCGTACATCTCTTACGAGACACCCAGCGTACATCTCTTACGAGACACCCAGCGTACATCTCTTACGAGACACCCAGCGTACATCTCTTACGAGACACCCAGCGTACATCTCTTACGAGACACAAAGCGTACATCTCTTACGAGACACAAAGCGTACATCTCTTACGAGACACAAAGCGTACATCTCTTACGAGACACAAAGCGTACATCTCTTACGAGACACCCAGCGTACATCTCTTACGAGACACCCAGCGTACATCTCTTACGAGACACAAAGCGTACATCTCTTACGAGACACCCAGCGTACATCTCTTACGAGACACAAAGCGTACATCTCTTACGAGACACAAAGCGTACATCTCTTACGAGACACAAAGCGTACATCTCTTACGAGACACCCAGCGTACATCTCTTACGAGACACAAAGCGTACATCTCTTACGAGACACCCAGCGTACATCTCTTACGAGACACAAAGCGTACATCTCTTACGAGACACAAAGCGTACATCTCTTACGAGACACAAAGCGTACATCTCTTACGAGACACAAAGCGTACATCTCTTACGAGACACCCAGCGTACATCTCTTACGAGACACCCAGCGTACATCTCTTACGAGACACAAAGCGTACATCTCTTACGAGACACCCAGCGTACATCTCTTACGAGACACAAAGCGTACATCTCTTACGAGACACAAAGCGTACATCTCTTACGAGACACAAAGCGTACATCTCTTACGAGACACAAAGCGTACATCTCTTACGAGACACAAAGCGTACATCTCTTACGAGACACAAAGCGTACATCTCTTACGAGACACCCAGCGTACATCTCTTACGAGACACAAAGCGTACATCTCTTACGAGACACAAAGCGTACATCTCTTACGAGACACAAAGCGTACATCTCTTACGAGACACCCAGCGTACATCTCTTACGAGACACAAAGCGTACATCTCTTACGAGACACAAAGCGTACATCTCTTACGAGACACAAAGCGTACATCTCTTACGAGACACCCAGCGTACATCTCTTACGAGACACAAAGCGTACATCTCTTACGAGACACAAAGCGTACATCTCTTACGAGACACAAAGCGTACATCTCTTACGAGACACCCAGCGTACATCTCTTACGAGACACCCAGCGTACATCTCTTACGAGACACAAAGCGTACATCTCTTACGAGACACAAAGCGTACATCTCTTACGAGACACAAAGCGTACATCTCTTACGAGACACAAAGCGTACATCTCTTACGAGACACAAAGCGTACATCTCTTACGAGACACAAAGCGTACATCTCTTACGAGACACAAAGCGTACATCTCTTACGAGACACCCAGCGTACATCTCTTACGAGACACAAAGCGTACATCTCTTACGAGACACAAAGCGTACATCTCTTACGAGACACAAAGCGTACATCTCTTACGAGACACAAAGCGTACATCTCTTACGAGACACAAAGCGTACATCTCTTACGAGACACAAAGCGTACATCTCTTACGAGACACAAAGCGTACATCTCTTACGAGACACCCAGCGTACATCTCTTACGAGACACCCAGCGTACATCTCTTACGAGACACCCAGCGTACATCTCTTACGAGACACAAAGCGTACATCTCTTACGAGACACAAAGCGTACATCTCTTACGAGACACAAAGCGTACATCTCTTACGAGACACCCAGCGTACATCTCTTACGAGACACAAAGCGTACATCTCTTACGAGACACAAAGCGTACATCTCTTACGAGACACCCAGCGTACATCTCTTACGAGACACAAAGCGTACATCTCTTACGAGACACCCAGCGTACATCTCTTACGAGACACCCAGCGTACATCTCTTACGAGACACCCAGCGTACATCTCTTACGAGACACAAAGCGTACATCTCTTACGAGACACCCAGCGTACATCTCTTACGAGACACAAAGCGTACATCTCTTACGAGACACAAAGCGTACATCTCTTACGAGACACAAAGCGTACATCTCTTACGAGACACAAAGCGTACATCTCTTACGAGACACAAAGCGTACATCTCTTACGAGACACAAAGCGTACATCTCTTACGAGACACCCAGCGTACATCTCTCACGAGACACAAAGCGTACATCTCTTACGAGACACCCAGCGTACATCTCTTACGAGACACAAAGCGTACATCTCTTACGAGACACCCAGCGTACATCTCTTACGAGACACAAAGCGTACATCTCTTACGAGACACCCAGCGTACATCTCTTACGAGACACCCAGCGTACATCTCTTACCAAACAAAGCAAAGCAATCAACCATCAACAATTCCCAAACAAAGCAAAGCAATCAACCATCAACAATTCCCAAACAAAGCAAAGCAATCAACCATCAACAATTCCCAAACAAAGCAAAGCAATCAACCATCAACAATTCCCAAACAAAGCAAAGCAATCAACCATCAACAATTCCCAAACAAAGCAAAGCAATCAACCATCAACAATTCCCAAACAAAGCAAAGCAATCAACCATCAACAATTCCCAAACAAAGCAAAGCAATCAACCATCAACAATTCCCAAACAAAGCAAAGCAATCAACCATCAACAATTCCCAAACAAAGCAAAGCAATCAACCATCAACAATTCCCAAACAAAGCAAAGCAATCAACCATCAACAATTCCCAAACAAAGCAAAGCAATCAACCATCAACAATTCCCAAACAAAGCAAAGCAATCAACCATCAACAATTCCCAAACAAAGCAAAGCAATCAACCATCAACAATTCCCAAACAAAGCAAAGCAATCAACCATCAACAATTCCCAAACAAAGCAAAGCAATCAACCATCAACAATTCCCAAACAAAGCAAAGCAATCAACCATCAACAATTCCCAAACAAAGCAAAGCAATCAACCATCAACAATTCCCAAACAAAGCAAAGCAATCAACCATCAACAATTCCCAAACAAAGCAAAGCAATCAACCATCAACAATTCCCAAACAAAGCAAAGCAATCAACCATCAACAATTCCCAAACAAAGCAAAGCAATCAACCATCAACAATTCCCAAACAAAGCAAAGCAATCAACCATCAACAATTCCCAAACAAAGCAAAGCAATCAACCATCAACAATTCCCAAACAAAGCAAAGCAATCAACCATCAACAATTCCCAAACAAAGCAAAGCAATCAACCATCAACAATTCCCAAACAAAGCAAAGCAATCAACCATCAACAATTCCCAAACAAAGCAAAGCAATCAACCATCAACAATTCCCAAACAAAGCAAAGCAATCAACCATCAACAATTCCCAAACAAAGCAAAGCAATCAACCATCAACAATTCCCAAACAAAGCAAAGCAATCAACCATCAACAATTCCCAAACAAAGCAAAGCAATCAACCATCAACAATTCCCAAACAAAGCAAAGCAATCAACCATCAACAATTCCCAAACAAAGCAAAGCAATCAACCATCAACAATTCCCAAACAAAGCAAAGCAATCAACCATCAACAATTCCCAAACAAAGCAAAGCAATCAACCATCAACAATTCCCAAACAAAGCAAAGCAATCAACCATCAACAATTCCCAAACAAAGCAAAGCAATCAACCATCAACAATTCCCAAACAAAGCAAAGCAATCAACCATCAACAATTCCCAAACAAAGCAAAGCAATCAACCATCAACAATTCCCAAACAAAGCAAAGCAATCAACCATCAACAATTCCCAAACAAAGCAAAGCAATCAACCATCAACAATTCCCAAACAAAGCAAAGCAATCAACCATCAACAATTCCCAAACAAAGCAAAGCAATCAACCATCAACAATTCCCAAACAAAGCAAAGCAATCAACCAACAATGCTTAACCAACAAAGAAGACAGCTTAACCAGACCAAAACAAAGCAAAGCAATCAACCATCAACAATTCCCAAACAAAGCACAGCAATCAACACAATGCTTAACCAAACAAAGAAGACAGCTTAACCAGACAAAACAAGCAAAGCAATCAACCATCAACAATTCCCAAACAAAGCAAAGCAATCAGCCAACAATGCTTAACCAACAAAGAAGACAACCAAACAACAAACAATAAAATAAATCCTACTGTTCTGTGGTGTAGGCCCTAAGGCAAACCAAACGTCCTCTACTTACCTGGCGTCCTAGCCCGATGAGGATTCTCGGTTACCTGTCTACCTACGGCTCGACCTACGACAAATAGTCAAACTTTATTAAAATCAAACCTACATCCACCAATTACTCTCAAACTACTATTTCTAGCATAATCCAACAAAAACCTAACTAAACGGGCCACTAATTTGGGTTCGGTAAAACCGACCCAAAACTTCAAAAGCGCATAACTTTCGCGTCGGATATCAGAATTGAACGATTCCAGCGGCCACGTACTCCCCTAATAACCTATTTTAACGTGCCAAAAGTAATTTTAAAACAAATAACTCTAGCTAGGTCAAAACTCCCAAAAATAGAACCGGATTTTAGGGTGCAACATTCCCATTTTTGATTTTTCATCAAGACTTTCTCAATTCCTCACTAATCTATCATATTCTAACCTATTATGCATACATTAACAAAATATAAAGTTTCCAAATCCAGAAGCCCCAAATTCACAGCACACACCTCACGGTTTTCACTCAGAAAACAAGGGTACCCTAGCCCTCCATGGATCGCTCCTCACACACCACTAAATTCCCCAAAATTCCTTCACAAAACAACCAAGAAAACGACCCAACCGCAGACTACCCCACGGCCGATTAACAGAGAGAAACAGAGAGGAGAAGTTACTTGTTTCTCGGTCGGGTCTGGCGTGGAAAAACCGAACCACGCTCTGGCTTCAGCTCGCTGGAGGTTGCTCGCCTGAGCAGTGGCCGAAGCCGCGGGTCGCCAGAGGTCGCTCGCCTCTCTCTCTCTCGCTCTCGGGTGCTCGCCCTCGCTCTCGGGTGCTCGGGCTCGACGAACAACAGAATGGCGATTCTGTTGTTTGTTTTGTTTTGTTTTTTATTTTATTTTTTTAATAATAATAATAATAATAATAATCAATACCACTTAATAAACCCACATTACCATTCTGTCCTTCCAAAAATTTCATTAAATCCCGTTCTCAAATTATAAATTTTCGTTAATAAACCGTTTAAGTCACTCTTAATTACTTTCCCTTCTTTTTGCTATTTCCTTTAAATTAAATAAAACAACTATCTTATTATACTTTTAATTTCTTTCCAATTTTTACTTTTTAAAAAAATCCCAGGTGTTACAGAGGATCTCAAAGTTAATGAGGATGTTTAAGCTTGGTTGCTTGAAGGTGCTCAGGGTGGGGATTTATGGCTGGCAGGCGTTATTGACCCGCGGTTATGCTCACATTAAGTCAGTAAGGTTTATGAAAGACTAAAGTCTGTGTAGGGTGAGATTTCTTTTTATAACATTGGGATGTTGGGATTTGTCTATTTGATCTCTGAGTTCGAGGAATGATTTAAGTTTATCGAATGATCTGCTTAATTAAGTCTTCCGCTTCACGTATCCTGAATGAGTCTACGATTTTTATTCGTTTAAGGTTTATGCCTATCAAGTTGAAATCTATGAGAGTCGGGGTATTTTTCTGTTGGTTGAAGTTGCTTGATGATTATCGTGTTTTACTACTGGGTGATAGGAGTCGGATGAGTGTATCATCCGGCTGACGTCATCGGCAGATGTCGAATGATAGAAGTTGAACGATTGAGTCTTCCGGCTGACGTCATCTGATGATGTCGAGTGTTTACTCACCGGATGATGTAAGTAAAGTAATTAGTCGTTTGTTCACCGGATGTTGTCTCCTGTCGGATGAGGTAAGTAAGCCACGTGCATTGCACACGTCCACCAGATGATGCCTCTGATGGATGAAGACATCATCCGGCTGACGTCATCGGTGGATGGTGAATGATTGTTGATCACTGGGCGATGTCTCTTGCTGGCGATGTTAAGTAAGTCACGTGAGATGCACATGATAACTGGATGATATAGAAATACACTACCGGCAGGAGCGAACTCTGTGCTTGTCGTTTAGCGATCGGCATAAGTGAGTTTAATGTTTTGTTGTCTAGCAACCGGTAGATGCTTGTGATTTCAAGCAGCTCAAGTATGATGAGGTCGAGTGTACTGAGGGCTTCTTCCTTCTACCCGATTATGTTATGGATTAAATGTCCAAGTCTAGTCGCTCTACTCTGTGATGTCCTATGCCAATGATCTTATGGGAGTCGGGTCTTTGAAGGGTAGAATTCTACCAGATATGCAGACGGTTAAAGTTTCAAAAAAAACAAACAAAGGGGTACAGAGAGTAATTTAGAGTAAGTATTCTATGAGAGTTATGAAATGGGTCTCGGCCCTTAACGGGGTCGTTACAATTATGGTATCAGAGCAAAAATCGGGTTCTAAAATTGATTCTGCAGACTGCCTCCCAACACAGATTGCCATCTGAGTTCACTCCAGTAACTGTAAGTGTTTATGATTTTAGTAAATGTCATTGAGTTAAGATGTATTTATGAATGTTTGTTTAGGAATCTCAAAATGGTAAAGGGTCAGCAAAGAGAGACCAATGAGGACAGCAATGCCATTGCTCAGTTGACAGAGTTGGTCATGCACCAATTTCGCCAGATCGAACAGCTGATGACCGCCAGAGAAGAACAAGCGAATTCTAGTTCAAATGCATCTCAAGATCATGGTGGCGAGCGTTTTCACCGGCTTCGACCCCCGACATTCAATGGTCGAGTTTCAGACCTTGTTTATGCTGAGGAATTGATTCAGAAGACGGAGGACATGTTCAAGTATGCAAAAGTTGAAGACGGAGATAAGGTTACATGTGCTGTCTTTCACCTGGAACTTGATGCAAGGCATTGGTGGAACTCAATCCAGAGCACCGCTAATGCAGGAGCTATGACCTGGGAAATGTTTAAGACTGCCTTCTTTGACAAGTATTTCAGCCGAGCTGTTCTGACCAGCAAGAAAATGGAATTCATGCAACTATGTCAAACTGGTTCTGTGGCTGATTACATCTGTAAGTTTGAGGCACTGTCTCGGTTTGCTCCCCGTCTGGTGGATGATGAGGACGATAAGATTCACGACTTTGTCCACGGGCTGAAGCCGAGCCTCTTCCAGGGAGTGAAGACTGCAGAGATCCATAACATACCTTATTCCAAAGTGGCTGCTAAGGCTTTGGAATTGGAAGAGGTTGAGTTGGCAGTACGAGGACAATGTGAACCGCCAAGGAAGTTTTTCAAGGATACTCAGCCACCACCGCGCCAGGGCAGAGGTTGGCAACCACAATCGAACAGAGGGCCACAGCAACAGCAAAAAGGTATAAAGAGACCCTTCAATCCAAATGATGACCAAGGAAAAGGAAAGCGACCCCTAGCTCCTCTATGCCCCACCTGTCAGAAGAACCACTCCGGCGAATGCAAGTTACATTCTGGCCGCTGTTATAGATGTGACAAGGTTGGACACGTGGTCAGAGACTGCCCTTTGCCGCCAGACCCGAATCGAGTCAGGGTAGCACGAAGGGTTTATGCTTTAATGGAGGATGAAGATGCCGAGGAGCACACAGTCATAACAGGTACCATTATGGTTTGTGGTATTTTTGCTTACACACTTATAGATACAGGGGCCACACACTCGTTTGTATCAACCCTGTTCGTACTTGAGCATAAACTAGAACTCATGCCAGCTGAGAGGTCATTTAGTGTCATGTTACCGTCGGGGAAGTCCCTACATTCTGAGCAGATATTGAAATGTGATGTTATGTCCTTAGGAGATAAGAAGCTTTATGTAGAACTGTTCGTAATCGATATGAGAGGATATGAGGTCATACTAAGGATGGATTGGTTATTCAGGTATTATGCCACGATAAGTTGTAGGTCTGGATTAGTTGAGTTCCAACCCCGAATGGTGATCGGTATTCCTTCCAAGCTATCCCAAAACTAAGTAAAATGCCAATTATTTCCTCACTAGAGACTCAACGATTACTGAAGAGTGGTTGTGAGAGTTTTCTAGCTTGTTTAATTAATGTTCGGGTGGAGAATAAGGTAAAGCTACAAGATATTCCCATAGTCAGAGAGTTTCCGGATGCATTTTTGGATGACTTGCCCGGAATACCACCCACAGAGAAATTGAGTTTGTAATATATACTTATCCTGAGGCTTTACCTGTGTCTAAGAACCCTTACCGCATGGCACCTATTGAGTTGAAAGAATTAAAAATCCAACTGCAGGAATTAGTAGATAAGGGGTTTATACGCCCTAGCAGTTCTCCCTGGGGTGCACCTATTTTATTCGTTAAGAAGAAGGATGGTTCTCTTAGAATGTGCATTGACTATAGGGAGCTAAACAATTTCACAATTAAGAATAAATATCCTTTACCCCGAATTGATGACCTGTTTGACCAATTACAAGGAGCTAAAGTGTTTTCAAAGATTGACTTACGCTCGGGTTACTACCAACTGAAGGTTAAGGAGAGTGATACACCAAAGACAGCTTTCAGGACCCGCTACGGACACTATGAATTTCTTGTGATGTCGTTTGGAATGACTAATGCGCTTGTAGCCTTTATGGACTTGATGAATCGTGTGCTTCGTGAGTACTTGGACAAGTTTGTGATTGTGTTTATAGATGATATACTAATATACTCACGTACTGAGGCTGACCATGCAGAGCATTTAAGAGTGGTTTTGACGACATTAAATCAGCAGCAGCTCTATGCTAAGTTGTCTACATGTGAGTTCTGGTTGGATAAGGTCAATTTCTTAGGCCATGTCATTTCTGCTGAGGGCATATCAGTAGATCCAACCAAGATTCAGGCCGTTAAGGACTGGCCACAACCAAAGAATGTCAGTGAAGTACGTAGTTTCCTTGGTTTGGCGGGTTATTACAGAAAGTTCATTAAAGGATTTTCTATGATAGCTAAACCTTTAACTAATTTGACAAAGAAGGATACCAAGTACTCTTGGACTGAAGCTTGTGAAGATGGATTCCAGACACTTAAGCTGAAGTTGACAACAGCCCCACTTTTGACTCTCCCAACGGAAGAGGGAAAGTTTAGTATTTACTGTGATGCATCCAAAGTTGGTCTGGGGTGTGTTTTGATGCAAGAAGGTAAGGTTGTGGTGTATGCCTCTAGGCAGCTGAAGAGTTATGAACAGAATTACCCCACTCATGATTTAGAGCTTGCCGCAGTTGTTTTTGCGTTAAAGATTTGGAGACACTATTTATATGGTCAACAGTGCGAGGTGTTTTCTGACCATAAGAGCCTGAAGTACCTATTCACCCAAAAGGAATTAAACATGAGACAAAGACGTTGGTTGGAATTTGTTAAGGATTATGACTTTGAGATTAAATACCACCCGGGCAAGGCTAATGCTGTAGTCGATGCTTTAAGCAGGATGTCTAAGACAATGCAGCCCGCTGTATCAACCATGTCTGTACCATTATGGAAGGAAGTTCAGAAGTTCGAGTTGGAAATAGTTCCTGAGTTGTCAACTTTACTTGCTGATTTAACCATTCGACCAACTATTTTGGATATGATCAAAGAGGCACAACAGAAGGATTCAAAGGAGAATAATAGTATGGTGAGTAAGTTACATGATGCCCCCTCTGAATTCAGTCTCTCCAATGATGGTATTTTGAAATTTAGGAATCGATGGTACATTCCAAGTGACAAGGAGTTGCGTGAGTTGATCTTGGCTGAGGCTCACTCATCTTCTTTCTCTGTACACCCTGGTAACACCAAGATGTATCGGGATTTAAGGTTACATTATTGGTGGCCAAATATGAAGAGGGATGTTGCCAAGTATGTGGAGTCATGTCTTGTATGCCAACAAGTTAAAGCAGAGCACCAACGCCCAGGAGTTACCCTTCAACCCTTACCAATCCCCGAATGGAAGTGGGAAAACATTGCCATAGATTTTGTTGTTGGACTACCTAAGACAACTAAAGGTCATAACAGCATCTGGGTTGTGGTTGACAGATTGACGAAGTCAGCTCACTTCCTACCTGTAAAGACAACATACATGATGGACCAGCTTGCCAATCTGTATATTCAGGAAATCATTAGATTGCATGGGATTCCGATATCCATAGTCTCTGATCGTGATCCCAGGTTCACCTCAAGATTTTGGCAGAGTCTTCAGAGCACATTAGGATCGAAGTTATCTTTCAGCACTGCTTTTCACCCACAAACCGATGGACAATCTGAGCGGACAATTCAGATACTCGAGGATATGTTGAGAGCATGTGTGCTAGATTTCCAGACATCTTGGAGTCGACATTTGCCCTTAATTGAATTATCCTACAACAATAGTTAACAGTCCACTATCGGTATGGCACCCTACGAGGCGTTGTATGGTAGGAAATGTAGATCACCCTTATACTGGGATGAAGTTGGTGAAGCAAAACTCCTTGGACCCAAAATTTTGCAGCAGATGTCAGATAAGATTGCCATTATTAGATGGAGAATGGTGACTGCAAAAAGCCGACAGAAGAGTTATGCAGACCAAAGAAGGAGAGACCTTGAATTTGCTGTTGGAGATGAGGTATTCTTAAAGGTTTCACCCTTTAAAGGAGTTTTAAGATTTGGTAAGAATGGAAAGCTTAATCCGCAATTTATTGGACCATTCCCTGTCTTAGAAAGGATTGGCAGTACAGCTTACAAACTGCAATTGCCTCCATCACTGGAAAAAGTACATAATGTCTTCCATGTGTCAATGTTAAGGAAATGCATACGTGATCCAGCACATGTTGTTGAACCAACTGGAATCGATATCGAGCCGACCCTAGAGTATGAAGAGAAACCAGTAAGGATTATGGAATCTACGGTAAAGACTCTTCGAAATAAAGAAATTCCACTGGTGAAAGTCTTATGGATGAATCATGGTATTGAAGAAGCTACATGGGAACGACAACAAGACATGCTGGACAAATATCCTGAGCTCTTTGTTTGAGCAATTTTCGAGGACGAAAATTTTGTTTAAGGAGGGGTGGATGTAACACCCAACGAGTTTGACCAGGTGACTTTCTTAACTGTTTTAACGGCCATATTTATTTTAATTTTATCAGTTTGGAATTTTTATGCCAAGGCTTAATTCATGTGCATGTGTCATAAATTAGGTTGGGTGGCAGGATTTGTAATTAGGAATGTTTGGATTAAGTATAAATAGGAAATGAAAACTCTTAAACCTCACTGTAGCCGACATTTCCTGCCGCATCCTCTCATTTCCCCGAGCTGTCTCCCTCTCCGCCAGCGACTCTCTCATCGACGACGGATTTCTCCTTCCCCACTTCGACAATCGATGCCCTAGGTAAGACTCAGACAATGTGGATTGCTGGTTATCTATTTGAGTACTGTTTTAAGTTGAACTTGAGATTTCAGATATGGCCGAATAATAGGAAAAATTATAATCTGTGTTTGGTAATAGCATTTTCGAATCAATTCTAGACATTTAATATAACCGACCCTGATTAATCGTTCGTTGAACCTAGCTGTTTTGGTTTTGGATTTTAGACTGCACACAGAGAACTAGACTAAGGGATTCAGAAATGACTTTAGTTATTAGATTCTAGGATGATTTATGATTAGGACTATTAGGATTTTTATTTTAACTACTACAATATAATGTTTTAGGTGAAGAAGTCCGAAGAAAAGAAGCTCAAGTTGCTAAGGAAACCAGGTAAGTGAATGTGTAGGATTCCCGGTCATTAGGGCCCTACATCATAAGGATGCTAGGTAGAAACTTATACGATGATTAGAAGTTATTTAAACTATTGTCTGCTACTTATGTTGATGTTTGTTTAAGTTAGTAAGATTGTTTGTACTTGGATGGTTTACGGATGTTTGAGAACTATGCTATGTGATGTTTTGTTAGAGTCCATGAAGTCAACTGTCTAGTATGATAATTTCCATAGTCTGACGATTTAAGAATATTCTTGTCATGCATCATGATTTACTCCTCAAGCATATGAAAATGATTTATGAGCATGTTTTCCCCATGAACAAGATGTGAGAATGAATATGAATACGATCTCATACAACATGATTAAGTGAGGGTTTGGGGCGGGTTGACGTATGCCACAGTCCAAAGAGGGACCATGAAAACGACCCGAAAGGGAATATGTAATATCCGGCTTGTACGGATTTTATATTATAATATATATGTTGGCATTTTTGTAAATATGTCAAATCAGATCCATTTTACGAAAAGAAAGCGTCATTTTGATCCTAACAATTAATAGGAATTTTAGGAAATTTACGGGATTTTTTGGAGTAAGAACGTTATATTCCGAGTAATTAGGTTTCTCGTAATATAAAGAACGTTCTAGTAAAAATAGCAAACCAGGTCCGAATTGCGAACGGACAGTTTTAATAAATCCTAAATAATGAGTTGGACCTATTGGTGAAATAAGGAGATTTGGTGAAATCGAATAGCTAGTCAATTAACGAAATGAAGGACGAAACGAATATAAAAACAATAGAAGGGTGAAATGGTAATTCGCCGAGTCAAATTTTAATTAAAATAAACTTTCTCTTCCTCCCTCGACACTTCAGTTTTTTTTTTTTTTCTCCAGAAGCTTTTCCTTTTCTTTTCTCTCGGCCTCCTCTCTGTCGTTGGCGATTCTCAACATTCCGACCTCCGTTTCTCCTCCAATCGTTCCGTTTTCTTCACGTTTCCTCCTCCAATCGACGCTCTAGGTATGGATCTATAGTTTTAGAACGTTTATTTCGAGTTTTACGGAGTTTGAACAATTAGGGTTTCGTTAGGTTTTGTTTTAAAATCATGATTTATAGTCCGAAATGGATAGGTTTGCCGTAATTAAGGATATAGCAAATGTATTGGACGTTATTGGATGAATTTAATTGATTTTGGACGAATGTTAGAATTTGTGAAATTTTGAGATTTTAGGGGAAAAACTCGTAAATTGGGAATTGAGGTGCCGAGCATAGATTGCTCGTAAATCGCTCGATAGTATAGCTCAATGAATTGGATTAAAGCTTTAGGAAATTTCTTTAGTTAAGGTTTTGTTGAATTGGACGTTTAGTAGCTTAAACTGGTTTTAATGTCGATGTTGTGTTTTGCCTCAGACAAACAACGCTCGTGGACGGAGCTTGAGCTGCTTTGGACACGAGGTAAGTTCTCGTGACTTACTCTGACCGATTGGTCTACACCGTACTTCGATGTAGCGTCGAGGATCTTAATGGATTGTTTGTTTTAAGTCGTTTTGGTTGGGTAGTTAGGTTTACAATTGTTATAGGCTATTCTGTTTCTGTCTGGATGGTATACATGTGCTTGTTTATATTATGTCATATCTGTTCATGCATCACATATTTCAAATGTTATGAAAATGAATTTCTGCACGTGTTTTAAGAAAACGAATGAACCTCTGTAATGAATAAACGTAATCTGTATCTGGTCACGTGAGGTGGGGCTCAGGCATGGCTGTACGTGCTGTAAGCGTGTACCCCCCTCCTCTAGCTGGAAAGAGTAGTCCGACCTCTGGATGGGCTCTCTCCGGTTAGTGGGTTGCGATCTCGGTGACAATCTGTCTGCGACGTAATGAATCTGAATCTGTATCTGTTTCTGTATCTGAATCTGAATTCTGTAATCTGCATGTTTTTCTGAATGGCCTACGCACGCATGCATCTGCATTTACGAAGCTTACTGAGATTTCATTATCTCATAGATGTCTGTATGGTGTAGGTGACGTGATAGGTGACATTGAGCCAGGTGAGGACGACGTTCCTCCTCCTGATGTATGATGCAGTTAATGGAGAATGGCCCGTGGGAGTGTGCTGAGCAGTCGGTGCGTTTTGACCCATGGGGATGTGTATGTATTTTGAGGACTATCAGGATGTTTTTAGTTAAATTGTATAGACAGTTTAGGGTGCTTGGTTCTGGTAGTGGATAGGTTATGTTTTGAGTGGTTCACAAAACGTTTTGAAATGTTTTGGAAAATCGGATTTTATAATTGTTTGGAAAGTCTTTCATTGAATGTATTTTGGAACTGCTTATAACCTTTTGTCGATTTCAAAACAGGAAGGATTTGTTTAGATTTTAAACATATCCACGCGTTTTATTTTCGTGAAAATAGGCTATGTTTTGAATGTGTTTCGAGTCGTGGTTTTGAACGAGAGTTGAAATGTATATGTTGGAACGTATGCGTGTTAGTGCAATTGTGAATGAGTGGTGTTAAGTGTAATGGTACGTGAAAGCAAAGAAGAAGGAAGAAAGAGGGGAGGCGTTCGAACGCCCAAGCAGTGGCGTTGGAATGTGGAACTCTCTGGTTTACCAGAGAGTTCAGCGATCGGGCGTAGGAAGAGTCACATTCGGGCGGGGGACCAAGAAAGTGGGGCGCACGATCGACCAAGCAATGGCTGACCGTGCGGCCATGTGGGAGGCGCCCGGTCGCCTATCATTTGGCGACCGAGCGCCCCTCCAATTTGGGGGGGGGGGGGGGGGGGGGGGGGAGGGAATTCCCCTTCTGTCCCTTGGCAGATTTTATGTTTTTAATTCATTTACTTAATTGTTTTTAATTGTTTTAAATTGTTTTAATTTCAATCATTTTAGTATTTGTTTTAAACGAATTACCAAACGAACTTCGATTTTGATTTAACAAGTTTTAATTCCGCTTAAATGTTAAGCCTAAAGTTTATTGGGATAAAATAATAATAATAATAATAATATTATGGGAAATGGGTACAATGTCTGGGGTGTTACAATTATGATATCAGAGTCCCCGGATTTTAAAATCAGTTCTGTAGACTGCTCGACTGCACAGCCACTACGCGGACATCCTTCATCAACTGTAAGTCTGTTTATAGTTTTATCTGATTTTGTTTCTTAGGATTATTGTTTTGATTTTATAGGAGTTTTATAAGAATGGTTCGAGGAAAGGATCCTAGAGATGACGCGCTAGATCGGTTTACGAAATTAATAGATCGCCAGTCTCAGCATATGGACCGGCAAGTACAAAAAATTGCGGACTTAGTGAATCGAGAGAACCAGAGCACTCAGGATCTGGTAGTTCCAAGTAATCAGGGTATGCAAAGATTCCAAGGCCTACGGCCTCCAGTATTCGACGGCCAATCATCGGATCCGACACGTGCTGAGGAGTGGATCCGGGTGATGGAGGATATGTTAGGTTATGCAGAGGTAGGGAACGGGAGCAAGGTGGCTTACGCCACCTTTCACTTGGCATTGGATGCCCGTTTCTGGTGGGACTCGATTAAGTCAACGACGGATGTATCAGTTATGACTTGGGATCGGTTCAAGTTTTTATTTTTCGATAAATATTTCAGCCGCACAGTGAGAGTGGCGAAGAGGAACGAGTTTATGCAGCTGAAGCAGACTGGTTCGGTTGCTGATTATATTCGGAAGTTCGAGGCATTATCCAGATTTACACCTCGTCTTGTTAGCGATAATGAGGAGAAGGTGCACCAGTTTATGGAGGGACTTAATCCGGAGATTCGGATGCACGTTGTCGTCTCAGGTATTATTGATGCACCCTATTCTGACATCACAGCTAGAGCTCTGGATATCGAGGCTGCCAGAGCAACTTGTGTTAGACCGAGGGAGCCAGCGAAGGGCTTCTTCCGAGAGATCCGTCCTCAGTCACAGAACCGACGATGGCAGCCTAGAGTACAGCCCCAGCAGCAGCAGAGGGGTGTGAAGAGACCTCTTGAGGGAGGTAATGATCGGGGCAAGGGGAAGCAAGTACAGGAGGCTTCTCAGTTATCGTGGTGCCCAAAGTGCCAAAAGGAGCATAGTGGCGAGTGTAACGACCCCGGCCAGGAGCCGTCACGTGTTCATAATCTTTCATTAATCGTTCGCTTGACTTTTACTATTATTACCTCTTTTCTATTTCTCGACAGACATCCACATTTGCATAATATATATATATTTTTTTATTCAAACTGGAAACAGAGACGTAGAACCATCAAGGAAGACGAAGCCTCTCGTGCTCGATTTCCTACACCTCGTCGGCTCAAACCCTCACAGAGTCGAGCGACTAGGCTCGGCCATTGGTTTCTTGACAAATTCGGGCAAGGAAGGAATGCCCTCAACTCTCTTAACACTATCATTCGGCATCTGCCGATGACGTCAGCCGGAAGACTAAACCATCAAACTACTATCATTCGGCATCTGCCGATGACGTCAGCCGGAAGACTAAACCATCAAACTACTATCATTCGGCATCTGCCGATGACGTCAGCCGGAAGACTAAACCATCAAACTACTATCATTCGGCATCTGCCGATGACGTCAGCCGGAAGACTAAACCATCAAACTACTATCATTCGGCATCTGCCGATGACGTCAGCCGGAAGACTAAACCATCAAACTACTATCATTCGGCATCTGCCGATGACGTCAGCCGGAAGACTAAACCATCAAACTACTATCATTCGGCATCTGCCGATGACGTCAGCCGGAAGACTAAACCATCAAACTACTATCATTCGGCATCTGCCGATGACGTCAGCCGGAAGACTAAACCATCAAACTACTATCATTCGGCATCTGCCGATGACGTCAGCCGGAAGACTAAACCATCAAACTACTATCATTCGGCATCTGCCGATGACGTCAGCCGGAAGACTAAACCATCAAACTACTATCATTCGGCATCTGCCGATGACGTCAGCCGGAAGACTAAACCATCAAACTACTATCATTCGGCATCTGCCGATGACGTCAGCCGGAAGACTAAACCATCAAACTACTATCATTCGGCATCTGCCGATGACGTCAGCCGGAAGACTAAACCATCAAACTACTATCATTCGGCATCTGCCGATGACGTCAGCCGGAAGACTAAACCATCAAACTACTATCATTCGGCATCTGCCGATGACGTCAGCCGGAAGACTAAACCATCAAACTACTATCATTCGGCATCTGCCGATGACGTCAGCCGGAAGACTAAACCATCAAACTACTATCATTCGGCATCTGCCGATGACGTCAGCCGGAAGACTAAACCATCAAACTACTATCATTCGGCATCTGCCGATGACGTCAGCCGGAAGACTAAACCATCAAACTACTATCATTCGGCATCTGCCGATGACGTCAGCCGGAAGACTAAACCATCAAACTACTATCATTCGGCATCTGCCGATGACGTCAGCCGGAAGACTAAACCATCAAACTACTATCATTCGGCATCTGCCGATGACGTCAGCCGGAAGACTAAACCATCAAACTACTATCATTCGGCATCTGCCGATGACGTCAGCCGGAAGACTAAACCATCAAACTACTATCATTCGGCATCTGCCGATGACGTCAGCCGGAAGACTAAACCATCAAACTACTATCATTCGGCATCTGCCGATGACGTCAGCCGGAAGACTAAACCATCAAACTACTATCATTCGGCATCTGCCGATGACGTCAGCCGGAAGACTAAACCATCAAACTACTATCATTCGGCATCTGCCGATGACGTCAGCCGGAAGACTAAACCATCAAACTACTATCATTCGGCATCTGCCGATGACGTCAGCCGGAAGACTAAACCATCAAACTACTATCATTCGGCATCTGCCGATGACGTCAGCCGGAAGACTAAACCATCAAACTACTATCATTCGGCATCTGCCGATGACGTCAGCCGGAAGACTAAACCATCAAACTACTATCATTCGGCATCTGCCGATGACGTCAGCCGGAAGACTAAACCATCAAACTACTATCATTCGGCATCTGCCGATGACGTCAGCCGGAAGACTAAACCATCAAACTACTATCATTCGGCATCTGCCGATGACGTCAGCCGGAAGACTAAACCATCAAACTACTATCATTCGGCATCTGCCGATGACGTCAGCCGGAAGACTAAACCATCAAACTACTATCATTCGGCATCTGCCGATGACGTCAGCCGGAAGACTAAACCATCAAACTACTATCATTCGGCATCTGCCGATGACGTCAGCCGGAAGACTAAACCATCAAACTACTATCATTCGGCATCTGCCGATGACGTCAGCCGGAAGACTAAACCATCAAACTACTATCATTCGGCATCTGCCGATGCGTCAGCCGGAAGACTAAACCATCAAACTACTATCATTCGGCATCTGCCGATGACGTCAGCCGGAAGACTAAACCATTCAAACTACTATCATTGGCATCGCCGATGACGTCAGGCCGGACGATTGCCTCATCCAGCTCCATCTTACGGTAGAAAACACTAAATCATCAAATGACTCCTTCCAACAGAAAGAAACCACAACTCATTCAGAATGCATATAGCGGAAGACTTAAGCTACAGATCATTTATAAATCTATATAATCATTCCCTGACTCAGTGACACTCAGTGCTCAACATTATAAAATAATCTCATCCTACTTAAACTACCATATCCTTTATTATACTGAAACAAAAGAGCATTAACCAGGGGTCATAAATCGCCTTTCCAGCCCTGCATTGTCATTTTGAGCATCCCCCAGCAACCAGCCTTAAGCGTCCTCATTGAACATAGTATCCTCACCTGAACCTTCTTCACCTACACCATAAGGTTCAACTATAAGCCTAATGCTTAGTAAGGAATGCATGCTGACAGATATACATGAGTGCATAAATTAAAGAACACAAGTTCATAAACCTTTCTTCATTCATGTTCATTTTTATTATTTACATGGCATAGTATTAAGGCAGGAAACGAGGGAGGAAGACAGGGGTACATAGTCATTTACCTATCGCGGCACTCAAAATACATCACTCGGCCTCCCCCAGTGGGAGAATTCGCGAGCCGTACATATCATCAACTCGGCCTCCGCCAGTGGGAGAATCCGCGAGCCATACATACCATTAACTCGGCCTCCCCCAGTGGGAGATTTCGCGAGTCATACATGTCATAGTCTTTTCCCCCGTTCTGCACTTAATCATGGTTACATTTGCTTTTCATGTTCTCAACTTAATCATAACGTGGACACATTGCATAGACATAAAGTTCATAGAGGGAAGTCATATCATAAGGACAAGCAAAAACATCCTGTAACTTAACATCTTCTTACACCAATTCTTCATATCATAGTAATAACTAATCATAATCAACAGACTAACATCTCAATGATTTCCTAATACCCTTGCGGTGTAGGGCCCTAGTGGCCGGAAACCTTAATACATTCACTTACCTGGATTCCTTAGCAATCCGAGCTCCTTCCCTTTAAACTTCTTCACCTAAAACATGTACATTACAGTAGTTAAAACAAAGGTCCTAATAGTTCTAATCATAAATCGTCCTAGGACTCTAATAGCTAAAGTCATTCCTAAATACTCTATTTGATACACCGTGTTGCCAGAAATCCAAAAATAGGCAGGCAGGTTCTACCATCGATTGAAACTGAGTTGATTACTCTAAATGATCAGAATCGATTCGGGAAGGACGTTACCACACTCAGTTTACACAATGTTTTAATATCACACGACCATTGATAAAGACCGAAACTCAAACGCCGAGCTGAGAACAGGGTAACAAACTAATAGATAGCCACAATGTCAATGTATACCTCGGATACGAATTCGTAGAGGAAAGGCAAGCTGAAACCAGCCGTCGGTAAAGGAAAGTTCTGGTAGCCGAGAGCAAGAACTTGGGAGAGAAGAAATCGCCGAGAGGGAATGTCGGCTACAGTGGTAATAAATGAGGTTTAAGGTTTCCATTTCCTATTGATACTCAATCCATCAATTTTAATTACAAAACTGCCACCCAACCTAGTTTTACTCAACCTGTAATAAATTTTGTCTTAACATTAAATTTAAATCATAAAGGTTAAATAAGAGGGGGTGACAATGAAAATGGTCAGAAAATCACCTGGCCGAAATGTCGGGTGTTACATCCACCCCTCCTTAAACAAAATTTTCATCCTCGAAAATTGCTCAAGCAAATAACTCAGGATATTTGTCCAACATCTCCTGCTGTCTTTCCCATGTGGCTTCTTCAATGCCGTGATTTGTCCATAAAACTTTCACCAATGGAATCTCTTTGTTTCTCAGAGTCTTGACCGCATATTCCAATATCTGTATCGGTTTCTCCTCATACTCCAGTGTCGGCTCTAAACCAATATCCGATGGCTGGATGACTTGCATTGGATCACGCATGCACTTCCTTAACATTGACACGTGGAAGACATTATGAACTTTATCCAATGATGGAGGCAGTTGCAGTCTGTAAGCTGTACTCCCGACTTTTGCCAGGACAGGGAAGGGTCCAATAAATCTCGGATTAAGTTTTCCTTTCTTGCCAAATCTTAAAACTCCCTTAAATGGTGACACCTTTAAGAATACTTCATCTCCTACTGCAAACTCGAGTTCCCTTCTCCTTTGATTTGCATAACACTTCTGCCGGCTTTGTGCAGTCATCATTCTTTTTCGAATAGTGGCAATCTTATCTGACATTTGCTGCAGAATATCGGGTCCAAGAAGTTTTGTTTCACCAACCTCGTCCCAGTAAAGAGGTGACCTACATTTCCTACCATACAGTGCTTCATATGGTGCCATACCAATGGTGGACTGATGACTGTTATTGTAGGAGAACTCAACCAGAGGTAAATGTCTGCTCCAAGTCGTCTGAAAGTCAAGTACACATGCTCTCAACATATCTTCGAGTATTTGAATAGTCCTTTCTGATTGGCCATCGGTCTGTGGGTGAAAAGCCGTGCTGAAAGATAACTTTGTACCTAATGTACCTTGCAAACTTTTCCAGAATCGAGAAGTAAACCTGGGGTCACGGTCAGAAACAATGGATACCGGAATTCCATGCAACCTAATAATTTCCTGAACATAGAGATCAGCAAATTGGTCCATCGTATAGGTGGCCCTTACAGGTAAGAAATGGGCTGATTTCGTCAGTCTATCCACCACAACCCAAATACAATCATGCCCTTTTGTCGTCTTAGGTAGTCCTACTACGAAATCCATAGCTATGTGTTCCCACTTCCATTCGGGAATAGGCAACGGCTGAAGAGTACCTCCTGGACGTTGGTGCTCGGCTTTGACTTGTTGGCATACTAAACAGGACTCTACATACCTAGCAACATCCCTTTTTAGGTTAGGCCACCAGTACTGTAACTTCAGGTCTCGGTACATCTTGGTGCAGCTAGGATGTACAGAAAAGGAAGAGGAGTGCGCCTCAGCTAAGATCAACTTACGCAATTCCACATCATTAAGAATGCACCACCGATTCCTAAACCTCAGGATTCCATCCTTGGAGAGACTAAACTCGGAGGTGGTGTCTTTCAACTTATTCATCATGCTGATATTTTCCTCTGAATCCCTCTGTTGCACATCCTTGATCTTTTCCAAAATTGTTGGTTGAATAGTTAACTCAGCGAGCAGGATTGATAACTTTGGAACTATCTCCAAGTCAAACATCTGAACTTCTGTTCTCAAAGGTATAGACATGGTTGAAACCACGGGCTGCATTGTTGTTGACATCCTACTAAGTGCATCAGCTACAAAGTTAGCCTTCCCCGGGTGATACTTGATCTCAAAATCGTAGTCCTTGACAAATTCCAACCAACGTCTCTGTCTCATGTTCAACTCCTTCTGTGTGAAGAGGTACTTTAGACTTTTATGGTCAGAAAACACCTCACACTGCTGTCCATATAAATAGTGTCTCCAAATCTTCAGGGCAAAAACAACAGCAGCTAGTTCTAGATCATGGGTGGGGTAATTCTGCTCGTGATTCTTTAGCTGCCTAGAAGCATACGCTATAACTTTACCCTCTTGCATCAGGACACAACCTAAACCAACTTTAGACGCATCACAGTAAACACTAAATTTTCCTTCTTCGGTTGGGAGGGTCAATACAGGGGCTGTCGTTAACTTCAGTTTCAATACCCGAAAGCTATCTTCACAGGCTTCGGTCCAAGAATACTTAATGTCCTTCTTTGTCAAACTCGTCAGGGGTTTAGCTATCATAGAAAATCCCTTGATGAACTTTCTGTAATAGCCTGCCAATCTAAGGAAGCTGCGGACTTCACTGGCATTCTTTGGTTGTGGCTAATCCTTTACAGCCTGAATTTTGGTCGGGTCCACTGATATTCCATTAGCAAAAACTATATGGCCAAGGAAATTAACTTTGTCCAACCAAAATTCACACTTAGACAATTTGGCATAAAGCTGGTGCTCCTTCAATGTTGTCAAAACTACTCTTAAATGTTCTACATGGTCAGCTTCAGTCCGCGAGTATATCAGGATATCATCTATAAACACAATTACAAATTTGTCCAAGTACTCCCGAAATACTCGATTCATTAAGTCCATAAAGGCTGCAGGGGCATTTGTCAATCCAAACGACATAACCAAGAATTCATAATGTCCATAGCAGGTTCTGAAAGCTGTCTTTGGTATATCTCCTTCCTTAACCTTCAGTTGGTAGTAACCCGAACGTAAATCTATCTTTGAAAATACCTTAGCTCCTTGCAATTGGTCAAACAAATCATCAATCCTAGGCAAGGGGTACCTATTCTTGATTGTCAACTTATTTAGTTCCCTATAGTCTATGCACATTCTAAGGGAACCATCTTTCTTCCTTACAAATAAGACTGGTGCACCCCAAGGAGAACTGCTGGGGCGAATAAATCCCTTGTCAACCAATTCCTACAGTTGGACCTTCAATTCTTTCAACTCAACAGGTGCCATACGGTAAGGATTCTTAGATACAGGAGATGCCTCAGGGTATGTATCAATTACAAATTCTATTTCTCTATCAGGTGGTATACCCGGTAAATCATCTAAGAATGCCTCGGGAAACTCTCGGACTATAGGAATATCTTGTAGCTCAATTTTATTCTTCACCCGATCATCTATTACACTAGCCAGGTAGCTCTCACAACCACTTCTCAGCATTCGGTAAATTTCTAGTGAGGATATAATTGGTATCTTACTTATTTTAGGAATAGCTTGGAAGGAATAATGATTACCATTTGGGGGTCTAAAATCAACTATTCCAGATCTACAACTTATTGTGGCATGATGTCTAAATAACCAATCCATCCCTAATATCACTTCATACCCTTTTATGTCAATAACAATTAGTTCCGCATAAAGATTCCTATCCCCTAGGGACACAACGTCACCCTTAACAATCTGTTCTGAATGTAGGGACTTCCCTGATGGTAACATAACACTATATGACCTTTCAGCTGGTAAAGATCCTATGTTATGATTGTATACAAACAAGGTTGATATAAACGAGTGTGTGGCCCCTGTATCTATAAGTGTATAAGCAGCAAAACCACAGATCATGATGGTACCTGATATGACTGTATGCTAAACAGCTTCCTCATCTTCCATCAACGCGTACACTCTAGGTGCAACCCTTGCACGGTTCGGGTATGGCGGCATGGGACAATCTTTGACCATGTGTCCGGTCTTATCACATCTGAAACAGCGGCCCGACAACAACCTGCACTCACCAGGGTGGTTCTTCTGACATGTAGGGCATAGAGGTGCCAGAGGTCTCTTTCCTTTTCCTTGGTCATCATTCTGGTTGTAAGGCCTCTTCACACCCCTCTGCTTCTGTGGTCCCCTATTCTGTTGTGGCTGCCAGCCCTTGTTTTGACGTGGTGGCTGTTGAACATCCTTGATAGGCTTTTTTGACTGGTCTCGCTGCTCATAAACTGTCATTTCAGCCTCTTCCATCTCCAAGGCTTTAGCCGTGACCTCAGTAAATGGCACGTTGTGGATACCAGCGGTTTTCACTTTCATGTACAGACTCGGCTTCAGTCCTTGAACAAACTGGTAAATTTTATTCTCCTCATCATCCACCAACCGGGATGCAAATCGAGACAAGGTCTCAAATCTGCAGATGTAATCTGTCACGGAGCCCGTCTGCTTTAGGTTCATAAACTCCCTCTTCTTATTGGCCCGCACAGTCCGATTGAAGTACTTGTCAAAGAAGGCAGTCTTGAACATCTCCCAGGTCATAGCTTCGGCATTAGCGGTGTTCTGGATCGAGTCCCACCAATGCCTTGCACTTAACTCCAAGTGAAAGACAGCATAGGTGACCTTATCCCCTTCATCAACCTTTGCATACTTAAACATGTCTTCAATGTAATATCCGGTTCGTACGGACTTTTGGATTTAATATATTATATTCATATATATATATTATATGAGGCATTTTTATTAAATATGTCAAATCAAGTCAGTTTCGCAAACGGAAAGCGTCGTTAGAGTCCTAACGATTAATAGGAATTTTAAGGAATTTACGGGATTTTTTCGGAGCTTAAACGCTATATTCCGAATAAATACACTTTTCAAAATATAAATGACGTTTAGTAAAAATAGTAAACGAGGTCCGAATTACGAACGGACAGTTTTAATAAGTCTCAAATAATAAGTTTGACTTATGGGTGAAGTAGGGACGTTTGGAGAAGTCGAATGGCAGGACGATTAACGAACCGAAGAACGAAATCTATATAGAAATCAAAGAAGGGCGTTTTGGTAATTTACAAATCAATTTTATTAAATATCACAAATTCCCTCTCTCTCCTCACTTCTTCTTCTCCTCTCCCTGCGCACGAAACAGAGAGCACTCCTCTCCTTAGGCCGCCGGCGTTCGTTCATCATCCGACCTCCGTCCGACCTCCGTTCGTCCCGATTTCTTCACGCTTTCTTCTCCTCTCGCTACCCTCGGTATGTACCTACAGTCTCTGAGCGTTTATTTCGAGTTTTTGGTCCGATTAGTGTTAGGGTTTCAATTAGGGTTTCGACGAAAAACGCGAATTAGGGTTCGTAATTAATAGGTTGACCTTAATTAAGTATGTATTGAACGTATTTGACGTTATTGGACGAAGAAAAATCAATTTGCGAAAAAGTTAAAAATTGGTTTATTTTCCGAGTTTTTGAGAAAAACTCGTTAATTGGGATTTCGAATTATCGAACGTTAATTAACGTTATAAACGCTTTGATTGGCTAAATAAAGAATTTAGGAGAAATTCTTTAGTTAAGTTTTTAGATTTGGACGTTAATTGTTTAAATTAGTTTTAATGGTAAATATCGTGTTTTCCTCAGACACGCGACTCCCGTGGACGAAGCTAGCCATTCAGTGCGCTCCAGGTAAGTTCTCGTGACTTGCTTGACCGAAAGGTCTACACCATACTTCGTCGTCGTATCAAGGATCCTTGAGGGTTCCTTGTTTTACGTTGTTTAGGTTGGGTAGTTAGGTTAATTGTTTATAGGTTATGTTATATTGTCTGCTGATATGAACTGCTTGTTTACTTTCCGCTGATATGAACTGTTCATGCATCACGGTTTTCGAAAGTCATGAAAAAGAATTTCTGCACGTGTTTTTAAGAAAAGGAACGTATATCTAAAATGAAATCTGTAACGAAATCTGAATGAATAAACGTAATCTGTCTGTTTCTGGTCACGCGGGATGGGGCTCAGGCACGGCTGTGCGTGTTGCAAGCGTGTACCCCCCTCTCTAGTGGAAAGGGTAGTCCGATCGCTGGATGGGCCCTCTCCGCTTAGTGGTAGAGGTTTCGGTGACAATTCTGTCTGTCTGTGACGTGATGAATCTGTAATCTGAATCTGTATCTGTTTCTGTATCTGAAAGGAATGAAAATGAATCTGTAATCTGAATCTGTATCTGTTTCTGTATCTGAAAGGAATGAAAATGAATCTGTAATCTGAATCTGTATCTGTTTCTGTATCTGAAAGGAATGAAAATGAATCTGTAATCTGAATCTGTATCTGTTTCTGTATCTGAAAGGAATGAAAATGAATCTGTAATCTGAATCTGTATCTGTTTCTGTATCTGAAAGGAATGAAAATGAATCTGTAATCTGAATCTGTATCTGTTTCTGTATCTGAAAGGAATGAAAATGAATCTGTAATCTGAATCTGTATCTGTTTCTGTATCTGAAAGGAATGAAAATGAATCTGTAATCTGAATCTGTATCTGTTTCTGTATCTGAAAGGAATGAAAATGAATCTGTAATCTGAATCTGTATCTGTTTCTGTATCTGAAAGGAATGAAAATGAATCTGTAATCTGAATCTGTATCTGTTTCTGTATCTGAAAGGAATGAAAATGAATCTGTAATCTGAATCTGTATCTGTTTCTGTATCTGAAAGGAATGAAAATGAATCTGTAATCTGAATCTGTATCTGAAAGGAATGAAAATGAATCTGTAATCTGAATCTGTATCTGTTTCTGTATCTGAAAGGAATGAAAATGAATCTGTAATCTGAATCTGTATCTGTTTCTGTATCTGAAAGGAATGAAAATGAATCTGTAATCTGAATCTGTATCTGAAAGGAATGAAAATGAATCTGTAATCTGAATCTGTATCTGTTTCTGTATCTGAAAGGAATGAAAATGAATCTGTAATCTGAATCTGTATCTGTTTCTGTATCTGAAAGGAATGAAAATGAATCTGTAATCTGAATCTGTATCTGTTTCTGTATCTGAAAGGAATGAAAATGAATCTGTAATCTGAATCTGTATCTGTTTCTGTATCTGAAAGGAATGAAAATGAATCTGTAATCTGAATCTGTATCTGTTTCTGTATCTGAAAGGAATGAAAATGAATCTGTAATCTGAATCTGTATCTGTTTCTGTATCTGAAAGGAATGAAAATGAATCTGTAATCTGAATCTGTATCTGTTTCTGTATCTGAAAGGAATGAAAATGAATCTGTAATCTGAATCTGTATCTGTTTCTGTATCTGAAAGGAATGAAAATGAATCTGTAATCTGAATCTGTATCTGTTTCTGTATCTGAAAGGAATGAAAATGAATCTGTAATCTGAATCTGTATCTGTTTCTGTATCTGAAAGGAATGAAAATGAATCTGTAATCTGAATCTGTATCTGTTTCTGTATCTGAAAGGAATGAAAATGAATCTGTAATCTGAATCTGTATCTGTTTCTGTATCTGAAAGGAATGAAAATGAATCTGTAATCTGAATCTGTATCTGAAAGGAATGAAAATGAATCTGTAATCTGAATCTGTATCTGTTTCTGTATCTGAAAGGAATGAAAATGAATCTGTAATCTGAATCTGTATCTGTTTCTGTATCTGAAAGGAATGAAAATGAATCTGTAATCTGAATCTGTATCTGAAAGGAATGAAAATGAATCTGTAATCTGAATCTGTATCTGTTTCTGTATCTGAAAGGAATGAAAATGAATCTGTAATCTGAATCTGTATCTGAAAGGAATGAAAATGAATCTGTAATCTGAATCTGTATCTGTTTCTGTATCTGAAAGGAATGAAAATGAATCTGTAATCTGAATCTGTATCTGTTTCTGTATCTGAAAGGAATGAAAATGAATCTGTAATCTGAATCTGTAATCTGAATCTGTATCTGTTTCTGTATCTGAAAGGAATGAAAATGAATCTGTAATCTGAATCTGTATCTGAAAGGAATGAAAATGAATCTGTAATCTGAATCTGTAATCTGCACGTTTTATGAATGGCATACGCACGCCGGGCATCTGCATTTACGTAGCTTACTGAGATTTCAATATCTCATATGTGTCTGTATTGTGTAAAGGTGAATCTGCTAGGTGACCTGTAGATCCCGGTGAGGACGGACTTCCCCTCCCGGATGTCCGGGGCATTTGATGATGAATGCCGTGGGGATGCGCTGAGTATGAGGCGCAATAGGACCCGTGTGATGTAGTCTGAACTCTGTTTTATTTTGGGATTTTTGAGTATATTGTATAGGTAGACTTAGTTGTTTGGAGCTGATAGGGAGTTGATATACGTTTTGGTAATTTGTATGTCATAATAATAATAATAATAATAATAATAATAATAATAATAATAATAATAATAATAATAATAATAATAATAATAATAATAATAATAATAATAATAATAATAATAATAATAATAATAATAATAATAATAATAATAATAATAATAATAATAATAATAATAATAATAATAATAATAATAATAATAATAATAATAATAATAATAATAATAATAATAATAATAATAATAATAATAATAATAATAATAATAATAATAATAATAATAATAATAATAATAATAATAATAATAATAATAATAATAATAATAATAATAATAATAATAATAATAATAATAATAATAATAATAATAATAATAATAATAATAATAATAATAATAATAATAATAATAATAATAATAATAATAATAATAATAATAATAATAATAATAATAATAATAATAATAATAATAATAATAATAATAATAATAATAATAATAATAATAATAATAATAATAATAATAATAATAATAATAATAATAATAATAATAATAATAATAATAATAATAATAATAATAATAATAATAATAATAATAATAATAATAATAATAATAATAATAATAATAATAATAATAATAATAATAATAATAATAATAATAATAATAATAATAATAATAATAATAATAATAATAATAATAATAATAATAATAATAATAATAATAATAATAATAATAATAATAATAATAATAATAATAATAATAATAATAATAATAATAATAATAATAATAATAATAATAATAATAATAATAATAATAATAATAATAATAATAATAATAATAATAATAATAATAATAATAATAATAATAATAATAATAATAATAATAATAATAATAATAATAATAATAATAATAATAATAATAATAATAATAATAATAATAATAATAATAATAATAATAATAATAATAATAATAATAATAATAATAATAATAATAATAATAATAATAATAATAATAATAATAATAATAATAATAATAATAATAATAATAATAATAATAATAATAATAATAATAATAATAATAATAATAATAATAATAATAATAATAATAATAATAATAATAATAATAATAATAATAATAATAATAATAATAATAATAATAATAATAATAATAATAATAATAATAATAATAATAATAATAATAATAATAATAATAATAATAATAATAATAATAATAATAATAATAATAATAATAATAATAATAATAATAATAATAATAATAATAATAATAATAATAATAATAATAATAATAATAATAATAATAATAATAATAATAATAATAATAATAATAATAATAATAATAATAATAATAATAATAATAATAATAATAATAATAATAATAATAATAATAATAATAATAATAATAATAATAATAATAATAATAATAATAATAATAATAATAATAATAATAATAATAATAATAATAATAATAATAATAATAATAATAATAATAATAATAATAATAATAATAATAATAATAATAATAATAATAATAATAATAATAATAATAATAATAATAATAATAATAATAATAATAATAATAATAATAATAATAATAATAATAATAATAATAATAATAATAATAATAATAATAATAATAATAATAATAATAATAATAATAATAATAATAATAATAATAATAATAATAATAATAATAATAATAATAATAATAATAATAATAATAATAATAATAATAATAATAATAATAATAATAATAATAATAATAATAATAATAATAATATGGGAAATACGGGTACGGATTAGGGGTGTTACATTCAATCTTTCGAATCCACTCCTCAGCATGAATAGGATCTGAAACATACCCATTAACCGCGAGGGGATCAAGGCCGGTGAAGCGTCACCCCCATGATCATGAGTTGCGTTAGTACTGGAGTTGCCTTGTTCTTCTCTAGCTGTCATCAGTCATTCTATCTGGTGGATTGGCGCATGACTAACTCGGTCAACTGCGCAATAGCATTGCTATCCTCATTGGTCTCCCTCTGATGACGTCAGCCGGAAGACTAAACCATCAAACTACTATCATTCGGCATCTGCCGATGACGTCAGCCGGAAGACTAAACCATCAAACTACTATCATTCGGCATCTGCCGATGACGTCAGCCGGAAGACTAAACCATCAAACTACTATCATTCGGCATCTGCCGATGACGTCAGCCGGAAGACTAAACCATCAAACTACTATCATTCGGCATCTGCCGATGACGTCAGCCGGAAGACTAAACCATCAAACTACTATCATTCGGCATCTGCCGATGACGTCAGCCGGAAGACTAAACCATCAAACTACTATCATTCGGCATCTGCCGATGACGTCAGCCGGAAGACTAAACCATCAAACTACTATCATTCGGCATCTGCCGATGACGTCAGCCGGAAGACTAAACCATCAAACTACTATCATTCGGCATCTGCCGATGACGTCAGCCGGAAGACTAAACCATCAAACTACTATCATTCGGCATCTGCCGATGACGTCAGCCGGAAGACTAAACCATCAAACTACTATCATTCGGCATCTGCCGATGACGTCAGCCGGAAGACTAAACCATCAAACTACTATCATTCGGCATCTGCCGATGACGTCAGCCGGAAGACTAAACCATCAAACTACTATCATTCGGCATCTGCCGATGACGTCAGCCGGAAGACTAAACCATCAAACTACTATCATTCGGCATCTGCCGATGACGTCAGCCGGAAGACTAAACCATCAAACTACTATCATTCGGCATCTGCCGATGACGTCAGCCGGAAGACTAAACCATCAAACTACTATCATTCGGCATCTGCCGATGACGTCAGCCGGAAGACTAAACCATCAAACTACTATCATTCGGCATCTGCCGATGACGTCAGCCGGAAGACTAAACCATCAAACTACTATCATTCGGCATCTGCCGATGACGTCAGCCGGAAGACTAAACCATCAAACTACTATCATTCGGCATCTGCCGATGACGTCAGCCGGAAGACTAAACCATCAAACTACTATCATTCGGCATCTGCCGATGACGTCAGCCGGAAGACTAAACCATCAAACTACTATCATTCGGCATCTGCCGATGACGTCAGCCGGAAGACTAAACCATCAAACTACTATCATTCGGCATCTGCCGATGACGTCAGCCGGAAGACTAAACCATCAAACTACTATCATTCGGCATCTGCCGATGACGTCAGCCGGAAGACTAAACCATCAAACTACTATCATTCGGCATCTGCCGATGACGTCAGCCGGAAGACTAAACCATCAAACTACTATCATTCGGCATCTGCCGATGACGTCAGCCGGAAGACTAAACCATCAAACTACTATCATTCGGCATCTGCCGATGACGTCAGCCGGAAGACTAAACCATCAAACTACTATCATTCGGCATCTGCCGATGACGTCAGCCGGAAGACTAAACCATCAAACTACTATCATTCGGCATCTGCCGATGACGTCAGCCGGAAGACTAAACCATCAAACTACTATCATTCGGCATCTGCCGATGACGTCAGCCGGAAGACTAAACCATCAAACTACTATCATTCGGCATCTGCCGATGACGTCAGCCGGAAGACTAAACCATCAAACTACTATCATTCGGCATCTGCCGATGACGTCAGCCGGAAGACTAAACCATCAAACTACTATCATTCGGCATCTGCCGATGACGTCAGCCGGAAGACTAAACCATCAAACTACTATCATTCGGCATCTGCCGATGACGTCAGCCGGAAGACTAAACCATCAAACTACTATCATTCGGCATCTGCCGATGACGTCAGCCGGAAGACTAAACCATCAAACTACTATCATTCGGCATCTGCCGATGACGTCAGCCGGAAGACTAAACCATCAAACTACTATCATTCGGCATCTGCCGATGACGTCAGCCGGAAGACTAAACCATCAAACTACTATCATTCGGCATCTGCCGATGACGTCAGCCGGAAGACTAAACCATCAAACTACTATCATTCGGCATCTGCCGATGACGTCAGCCGGAAGACTAAACCATCAAACTACTATCATTCGGCATCTGCCGATGACGTCAGCCGGAAGACTAAACCATCAAACTACTATCATTCGGCATCTGCCGATGACGTCAGCCGGAAGACTAAACCATCAAACTACTATCATTCGGCATCTGCCGATGACGTCAGCCGGAAGACTAAACCATCAAACTACTATCATTCGGCATCTGCCGATGACGTCAGCCGGAAGACTAAACCATCAAACTACTATCATTCGGCATCTGCCGATGACGTCAGCCGGAAGACTAAACCATCAAACTACTATCATTCGGCATCTGCCGATGACGTCAGCCGGAAGACTAAACCATCAAACTACTATCATTCGGCATCTGCCGATGACGTCAGCCGGAAGACTAAACCATCAAACTACTATCATTCGGCATCTGCCGATGACGTCAGCCGGAAGACTAAACCATCAAACTACTATCATTCGGCATCTGCCGATGACGTCAGCCGGAAGACTAAACCATCAAACTACTATCATTCGGCATCTGCCGATGACGTCAGCCGGAAGACTAAACCATCAAACTACTATCATTCGGCATCTGCCGATGACGTCAGCCGGAAGACTAAACCATCAAACTACTATCATTCGGCATCTGCCGATGACGTCAGCCGGAAGACTAAACCATCAAACTACTATCATTCGGCATCTGCCGATGACGTCAGCCGGAAGACTAAACCATCAAACTACTATCATTCGGCATCTGCCGATGACGTCAGCCGGAAGACTAAACCATCAAACTACTATCATTCGGCATCTGCCGATGACGTCAGCCGGAAGACTAAACCATCAAACTACTATCATTCGGCATCTGCCGATGACGTCAGCCAGAAGACTAAACCATCAAACTACTATCATTCGGCATCTGCCGATGACGTCAGCCGGAAGACTAAACCATCAAACTACTATCATTCGGCATCTGCCGATGACGTCAGCCGGACGATTGCCTCATCCAGCTTCCATCTTACGGTAGAAAACACTAAATCATCAAATGACTCCTTCCAACAGAAAGAAACCACAACTCATTCAGAATGCGTATAGCGGAAGACTTAAGCTACAGATCATTTATAAATCTATATAATCATTCCCTGACTCAGTGATCAACTAGACAGTCTTAAGGCTCAACATTATAAAATAATCTCATCCTACTTAAACTACCATATCCTTTATTATACTGAAACAAAAGAGCATTAACCAGGGGTCATAAATCACCTTTCCAGCCCTGCACTGTCATTTTGAGCATCCCCCAGCAACCAGCCTTAAGCGTCCTCTTTGAACATAGTATCCTCACCTGAACCTTCTTCACCTACACCATAAGGTTCAACTATAAGCCTAATGCTTAGTAAGGAATGCATGCTGACAGATATACATGAGTGCATAAATTAAAGAACACAAGTTCATAAACCTTTCTTCATTCATGTTCATTTTCATTATTTACATGGCATGTATTAAGGCAGGAAACGAGGGAGGAAGGCAGAGGTATATAGTCATTTGCCTATCGCGGCAATCAAAATACATCACTCGGCCTCCCCCAGTGGGAGAATTCACGAGCCGTACATATCATCAACTCGGCCTCCGCCAGTGGGAGAATCCGCGAGCCATACATACCATTAACTCGGCCTCCCCTAGTGGGAGATTTCGCGAGTCATACATGTCATAGTCTTTTCCCCCGTTCTGCACTTAATCATGGTTACATTTGCTTTTCATGTTCTCAACTTTATCATAACGTGGACACATTGCATAGACATAAAGTTCATAGAGGGAAGTCATATCATAAGGACAAGCAAAAACATCCCGTAACTTAACATCTTCTTACACCAATTCTTCATATCATAGTAATAACTAATCATAATCAACAGACTAACATCTCAATGATTTCCTAATACCCTTGCGGTGTAGGGCCCTAGTGGCCGGAAACCTTAATACATTCACTTACCTGGATTCCTTAGCAATCCGAGCTCCTTCCCTTTAAACTTCTTCACCTAAAACATGTACATTACAGTAGTTAAAACAAAGGTCCTAATAGTTCTAATCATAAATCGTCCTAGGACTCTAATAGCTAAAGTCATTCCTAAATACTCTGTTTGATACACCGTGTTGCCAGAAATCCAAAAATAGGCAGGCAGGTTCTACCATCGATTGAAACTGAGTTGATTACTCTAAATGATCAGAATCGATTCGGGAAGGACGTTACCACACTCAGTTTACACAATGTTCTAATATCACACGACCATTGATAAAGACCGAAACTCAAACGCCGAGCTGAGAACAGGGTAACAAACTAATAGATAGCCACAATGTCAATGTATACCTCAGATACGGATTCGTAGAGGAAAGGCAAGCTGAAACCAGCCGTCGGTAAAGGAAAGTTCTGGTAGCCGAGAGCAAGAAATTGGGAGAGAAGAAATGGCCGAGAGGGAATGTCGGCTACAGTGGTAATAAATGAGGTTTAAGGTTTCCATTTCCTATTTATACTCAATCCATCAATTTTAATTACAAAACTGCCACCCAACCTAGTTTTACTCAACCTGTAATAAATTTTGTCTTAACATTAAATTTAAATCATAGAGGTTAAATAAGAGGGGGTGACAATGAAAATGGTCAGAAAATCACCTGGCCGAAATGTCGGGTGTTACAGCGAGTGCCGAGTGGGCACAAATAAATGTTATAGATGTGGGGATATCGGTCACTTCGTCAGAGATTTTCCGAAGCAGGGCCGAGATCAGTTAGGCGGAGATCAGAGGAGAGTTATGCCGGGGATCTTCGCATTTATTGAGCCTGGAGATGTTGATGACGATGATCAGCCTGCCGTGATAGTAGGTACTATATTGATTATGGGCGTAGCTGTATTTTCTTTGTTAGACACGGGGGCTACGCACTCTTTTGTTTCCACTGCTTGTGTGTCTAGACTGAAGCTTGCGCCTGAGTTAGCAGAATGCAAATATAGTGTGATGCTACCTTCGGGAGAGCGTATGCAGTCAGGTCATGTTGTCCAGGGCAATATTATCTCGATTGGGGACAGTACCCTCTATGCTCGCCTCATTGTTATGGGCATCGAGCACTATGATCTTATCTTGGGGATGGACTGGCTGTCACAGCACTTCGCCACCATCGATTGTCGATCTGGGATTGTCACCTTTCGACCCCCGGGTAAACCTGAGTTTTCTTATCAGGCGATGAGCAGATTGAGTAGCTCGCCTATTTCTTATTCCATGATGGTCAACAAGCACTTTAAAGGTGCGTCTCTCTCTCTCTCTCTCTCTCTCTCTCTCTCTCTCTCTCTCTCTCTCTCTCTCTCTCTCTCTCTCTCTCTCTCTCTCTCTCTCTCTCTCTCTCTCTCTCTCTCTCTCTCTCTCTCTCTCTCTCTCTCTCTCTCTCTCTCTCTCTCTCTCTCTCTCTCTCTCTCTCTCTCTCTCTCTCTCTCTCTCTCTCTCTCTCTCTCTCTCTCTCTCTCTCTCTCTCTCTCTCTCTCTCTCTCTCTCTCTCTCTCTCTCTCTCTCTCTCTCTCTCTCTCTCTCTCTCTCTCTCTCTCTCTCTCTCTCTCTCTCTCTCTCTCTCTCTCTCTCTCTCTCTCTCTCTCTCTCTCTCTCTCTCTCTCTCTCTCTCTCTCTCTCTCTCTCTCTCTCTCTCTCTCTCTCTCTCTCTCTCTCTCTCTCTCTCTCTCTCTCTCTCTCTCTCTCTCTCTCTCTCTCTCTCTCTCTCTCTCTCTCTCTCTCTCTCTCTCTCTCTCTCTCTCTCTCTCTTTCGAGGATGAAAATTTTGTTAAGGAGGGGTGGATGTAGCCAGGTGATTTTCTTAACAATTTTGATTGTCACCCTTTTTATTAACCTTTATGATTTTAAATTTAATATCAAGACATATTTATTACAAGTTGAGTGAAACTAGGTTGGGTGGCAAGTTTGTAATTAAGTTGGATTTTAGTTAATATATATAGAAAATGGAAATCCTTAAACCTCATTAAACCTCACGGTAGCCAACATTTTCTCTCTCGGCGATTTCCACTTTTCTCCAAAGCTCTGTCCCAGTTAAGAATCTACGGAATAAAGAAATTCCTCTTGTAAAAGTTTTGTGGACGAATCATGGCATTGAAGAAGCCACTTGGGAGCGACAGCAGGACATGTTGGACAAATATCCAGAGCTCTTGGTTTGATTAATTTTCGAGGACGAAAATTTTGGTTTAAGGAGGGGTGGATGTAGCCAGGTGATTTTCTTAACAATTTTGATTGTCACCCTTTTTATTAACCTTTATGATTTTAAATTAATATCAAGAACATATTTATTACAAGTTGAGTGAAACTAGGTTGGGTGGCAAGTTTGTAATTAAGTTGGATTTTAGTTAATATATATAGAAAATGGAAATCCTTAAACCTCATTAAACCTCACGGTAGCCAACATTTTCTCTCTCGGCGATTTCCACTTTTCTCCAAAGCTCTTCCTCTCTCTCTCTCTCTCGGCCAGCTACTCCTCCACCAACGATCGATTCTTCTATATTCACTTCGACAATCCACGCTCTAGATAAGACTTAGACAATGTAGTTACTGAATAGTTTCTTAGAGCTCTGTTTTCAGCTAGAACTTGGGGTTTCGGATTCTTCAATGGTTGGGTTATTGTAGTAATATTTATAATCTGTGTTTATCTGCTAAGTTGAATCTAGTTATTTAGATATTTTTGGAAGCTTAATCTGTACGCATTAGACGCTCTACTAGGAAGATTTAGAAATATATAAGTTAGAATCTAGGATGACTTTCGGTTAGAACTTTTAGGATTTTGATTTAACACTGTATGTGAAATGTTTCTAGGTGAAAAAGTTTGAAGAGAGGTGCTCAAGTTTTGCTAAGGAAACCAGGTAAGTGAGTGAGTAAGATTTCCGGCCATTAGGGCCCTACATCTCAAAGGTACTAGGTAGAGGTGTTGTTTATAATGTTAAATGTATCTGTGCTAATATCTGGTTGGTTATGGTACTCGAATTGATGTTGTGATCTTTAACGAATGAATGACCTGCTCTGTAACCCGATGATTTTAGAATGTTCATGCTCATGCATCACGAATATTTCTCATGCATATGAAAATGTTTTAAAAGCATGATTTTCCCTATGAACAAGAAATGAATATGAAACTTATGCAACAAGGATTAAGAGAGGGTTGGGGCGGTTTGGCGTATGTCACTGTCCAAAAGGAGAACCATGAATACGACCCGAAAGGGACTATGTACACTCTCACTGACAACCCCGCTTTTCGGCACAAATCCTCCCTTAATCCATATGATGAAAACGATGAATAAGAACACGAAAAGATCATGAACATGTGTTTTCTTTAAGCTGTGCATTCATGCATACATGTTAGCATTGCACTCCTTACTAAGCATTAGGCTTATAGTTTAAACCTTATGATGTAGGTGAAGAACAATCAGGTGAGGATTTCAAATTCTGTGAAGATGTTTAAGACTGGTTGCTAGATGGCGCTCAAGGTGACAGTGTGTGGCTGGAAAGGCGAATATGATCCTTGGTTGCTACTTCTAAGATATTAGTAAGGTTTATGAATATTGAAGTTTAAGTAGGAGAGATTTTTCTTAAAAACGTTGAATTTAGTAAACTTGTCTGACTGATTTCTGAGTTGTGAATGATCTGTTTTATTTAAGTCTTCCGCTATGCATACTCAGAATATGTCTATGGTTTGTGTCAATACAAGTCTGTGTTAGTCATGTTGGGGGTTGTGAAATTCAAGATGTTCTCTATAGGTAAATGTCAAGGGTTCATGTCCGTCGATTGATGTTTCTGTCGGTTTAAGTCGTTTGATAAGTTAAGCTTTCCTGTCGATCAGATGATGTCCTCTATCGAATAATGTCTTCTATCGGATGATGTCTCCTATCGGATGGAGTTTTATAAATCACGTGGGATGCACGTGACGATCGGATGATGTCTTCCATCAGATGATGTCTTCTATCAGATGAGGCCTTCTATCAGATGATGTCGTTATTTTATCGGATGAGTGTATATAAGTTTTGTCGTTTAGCAATCGGATGGAGTCTTAATGTGTCACGTGGGATACGCATGTCAATCGGATGATGTTGTTTATTCTAACGGATTGAGTGTGTATAAGTCTTGTCGTTTAGCGATCGGATGGAGTCTTAATGTGTCACGTGGAATACGCATGTCAATCGGATGATGTTGTTTATTTTATCGTATTGAGTGTGTATAAGTTTTGTCATTTAGCTATCGGTGGAAGTAGGTATAAAGTTTTGTCATTTTGCTAACGGCAGAAGTGAGCTTTTAACCTTGTCACTTTGGGTCTGGAAGAGTTTAACGGGTCACGTGAAAAGCTCGTGTCCACCGGTAGATGCCTTCCATCGGGCGATGTCTATTGAGTCACGCACGAAGCACGTGACGATCGGATGATGTGTTTTCTATCGGTAGTTGTCAGTAAATTCATGCACCCCGCGAACAATGAAGTCGGATGGTTCGAGGATACCTCCCTCCTACCCGATTATGTTACAGAGTCGGTGTCTGGGTCTAGTGGCCCTACTCTGTAACTAAATATGCCGACTGCCTTATGGAAGAGTCGAGCTCACGAAAGGTTCTATTATGTCAGATATGGAAAGGTCTCTAAGTTCTGTCTTTTAAAAAGGAAGAGAAGGAAAAAAAAATAATAAAAAAAAATAAACGAGTGTATAGAGAGTAAAATAGAGTAAGTGTACCGTGAAGATTATGAAATGGGTCTCGGCCCTTAACGGGGTCGTAACAAATAAAGTGGGTACTGTACAGGGGCTCATTGACTCTCTTATGTACCCTTTGTCCAACAATTATTGTACTTGATCTTGCAGTGTGACGACCACAACCCGGTCAGGGCCGCCACGGACTTGTCGTGACACAAACTTAAACATAAGACCTCGTAAGTTCGCGTAAGAGAATTTTTTTTTTTTTGTCGAAGTTTAAAACTGTTAAAATCGTTAAAATCATTCAATAAAACCATGTAAAAAGTTAATGGAAAACGTAGTGTAAAAGCCATGGGCAATTTGGTCAAAACATCAAAGAAAGAGGGGCGATCGATCGGTTGCTCAACAGCCGATCGATCGGCCCGCAGAAAACAAGGGGGCGATCGATCGGCTGTTGGCAGCCAATCGATCGGCCCACAAGAAAAGCAAGGGACGATCGATCGGCTGCTTGACAACCGATCGATCGACCCTTGGTTACCGATCGATCGCCCCTAGTGGTGATCGATCGGCAACTTCTCTGGAAAACCAGAGAATTGCCATATACTCTAGCCGATCGATCGCCCCCTTTTGGTAATCGATCGGCAACCGCTCTGGAATCTGAATTGCAGAGCGTTGCCTTCTTCCCTTTTTTTTTTCTTCTCCTTTCTCTGCAACTACACTTCCCATTTTTCTATCACAAAACCACACCCTAACCCACCATACGTTCATCAATTCACCCAAACCACAAATACCACCCACCAAAACATAATTAAAACACGACCTAGAATTTTCGAGACGGACTGCATGAATCGCTCTAAAAACCTAGCTAATCCTTACGGTTTAAAATACCTAGAATCATTAAATATTACCTAATCTAATTCATAACACCAAGGTTAAACATAAAAGCGGAAATCTTTAAAACATCACTAAACAATAACGTTTATCAAATCATTTTAAACAACACTACTCCAAGCCTACATCCACTATACAATTCCCAAAATATTAAACTTCTCCGTACTTTCTAAAATTTATCACTTCATCCAAAAATCTATCTAGTTCACACCTATTTACTACAAAATGCTCGGAGAACACCCACGGGTCATCCAGCCTAGCCAAAACACACCCCGTCTGTAACACTCGAGTTTTTCGGGTTTCCGCTCCATGGATATTTTCGTAAATAAGAAATATTGGTCTGTTTTGTGAGCGGGAGGTTTTATTAGAGCCCTAGGGATTTATGAGAATTTTTAGAAGAATAAGTAAAATTTTAGAAATGCAAATTGATAGATGAAATAGCGAATTAAGCAAATAATTGAACAAAGGGCAAAATAGTAATTTGTTAAGTTAAGTTTTATAAAAACTAAATATCTCCCTCCCCCTCTCATTTTCTCCTCCCCTCCCACGTACCTCTCCTTCTCCCTCTCTCTGGTGTTCCCTTCTCCCGCGTCAAGCTCCTCTCACGCCGGCGTTTCGGCGACGCTTCTCCTCCCGTTTCTTCGACGATTCAACACCCTAGGTAAAGTTTAGCTATTCTACGGATTTAGTTTTAGATTTTGGGTTTTTACTCTTTAGGTTTTATCGATTTAGGGTTTGAGTAAAATTACGATTTTGGTTAGAAATCGTTAGTTTTGATGTATTGTGGATGATTGATGATAGATTAATGGTTATTGATGATTTTTAGATTGAGATGGATTTAAGGTTTGATTTTGGTGTTTTGAAATAATGTTTTAATGTAGGTTGGAAATCAAGATTTCTAGGCTTGATCGCTAAGTGTAGTTTGAAACTTAGCTATGGCATATTAAAATAGACGGTATGGGTGACGTATAGGCGCTTGATTGGTTGTGATCGAATGTCGGATTAAGGAGGGATTTGTGTTTGAATGTGCGCACGTGAGGTGTTTGACAAAATGTCTGAATGAATAGTTGAATAGTTTTGAATTAAATTCATAAGGAATTAAGCTTCGAATTAGTTATGGACGTGAGAAACATGTATTGACGTATCGGTAGAGAGTTAATTACGTTTTAGCTAGGAACTTAGTTTAAGTTTGGAAATCGTTTATTTAGGATCGGTTTTAATGCCTTTACTTGTGAAATGCCTTAGGTGGAGACGACTTTCGGACGGTGCTCGGCTTGCAAAGGACGCCAGGTAAGTGGTGTTAGCCTTCCGGCCCTTACGGCCCTACGTCGTATCGATGTTAGGAATTAAATGTCTTAATGGTGTTTTCATGATTTTGAGTTTCTGAAGAGTCAGGTAGATTAGGATGTCTCCTATGAGTGGTCGGTTAGGCTCGTTTATGTACGTCATGAATGTTGGATGATTGTTTGGAGCACTCTTTTTCATGCATCATGTTTTCTCCTTAAAGATTTAATGAAATGTTCTTGCATGCACGTTTTCAAGTAAATGAAGTAAAGTAAGTAATGTTAAGTAAAGTTGGAGGATGAGTAGGGCACAGGGCACGTTAATGGCAACTCAGGGCACGAAAATACGTTGATGGCAACTCAGGGCACGAAAATACGTTGATGGCAACTCAGGGCACGAAAATGTGATAATGGTAACTCATGGAAAATGTTTGGTCTACCGGGTAGACGGGGTGGTGCCTGTGCCTACTCATGCCTAATGATATATATGTATATGTTATGTAAAGTGAATAAATGAAAAATGAACATGTTTTGAAAAATCATGCATTATGAATACTCATGTTTTAGTGCACCTCTTTACTAAGCATTAGGCTTAATGTGTTTATCGTATGATGTAGGTGACGAGAACGAAGGTGGGGAATCCCCTCCAATGATCAGGCATAGATGGTTGATGGGCGGAGTTCGTGGCGACGGGATGTGTTTTGGCTTGGTATGATGAACCGTGGGTGTGCTCCGAGCCATTTGTGGTAATTGGGTGTGAACTAGTTTTTAATGATTAGTAATGTGATGGATTTTAGGATGTATAGCGAAGTTTGACGTTTTGAGAATTCTATAGGGGAGGTTGGCTTGGAGTTGTGTTATGTCGAATGATTTGAAAATGTATTTGTTTTGGGAAAGTTTTAGGGAATTGGATGTTTATGGAGATGTTTGTTTTTGTGGATTAAGTGGAATTATTGTTTAATGATTTTAGGTATTTTAAGTTGTACGGATTAGCTCGGTTTTTAGAGCGATCCACGCGGTTTATTTTCATGAAGTTTAATCACGGATTTGGGTATGTTTTGAGTCGGGATTTTCGGAAGTTTGAAGTATGGTAAGATTGAAGTGGTTGGGAATGTTTTGGAAGGTTTAATGTAAAAAGAAGATGATAAAAATGGGAGAATTGGATAAAGTGTAGAAAGGGAGGGAGCAGGGCGCAGGTGGGCGCGCGGCTAGGCGCTGGTGCGCGCTGGCGGGGCGCGCGCGGCGCGCCTGAATGTGTGCCATCACGATCGGTCGGGCTTGAAGCGCGATCGATCGTGATTGAAGGTTGATTTTAAATTGGAAGACCCGAGAAGGCCCGATCGGTCGGGCTTGAAGCGCGACCGATCGTGGATGATGTTTCATTTTTTTATCGGGAAACCCGAGTCGGCCCGATCGATCAGGCTTGGGGGCGCGATCGATCGTGGTCGATGTGTGATTGATTTTCTAACTTTTCAAAACATGTTTTAAACCCGACCCCTTTTTACGATACTCTTAAATGTATTTAGTAACGGCCCTCATGTATTCTAAAAGATTTTAAGGGCCCAAAAACCGAGTCGTCGTTTTTCCGAAAAATGATTATTTCCTCGTTTTAAATGATCTAAAAGTTGACAAAATATTATACCCGTTATGTTTAAGTTAAAGTTAGGTTAATTAGGGTTGATTGAGGTGGGTCATTTGTATATATCCGATTGGGGTTAGCGTGTTGTTTAAAAGTAAAAAAAAAAAAAAAAAAAAAAATTATACGTAAAAATACGAGGGTTTGAAGTTAAGATTTCTTTATGGTCCTTCCGTGACGGCCCTGACCGGGTTGGGGTCGTTACACCGTCGCCTTGAGCTCTGTCCACCAACCACCTATACCTGATCATCAAGAGGGAGTTCCTAACCTACGTCTTTGTTACCTACATCATACTATAAACACATTAAGCCTAATGCTTAGTAAGGAGTGTACTAAACATAACATTTACATATATGCAAAACATTTGTAAAACATGTTCATTTCGTTTTGTTTCGATAACGTTAACGTATTTGTCTACTTAGTAAACCATAATCTTGCCCCGTGAGAACCATGACTTGCCCCGTGAGAACTCGTGACATCTATAATTCGTTATCATTCTTATTTCAATCTTTATAAAAACATGCTCGTAAATAGTTCGTATGCATATTTCAAAAAACATGATGCATGAGGAGATATACACATACAACATTCACCAAACAAGATTTCTAACACTCTCCTAACGTTTCTAACCCGTAGGCGAACAAACTCTTAACTGATAGCTAACTCTAAATTCTGGGCCACCCGACTCACTAAAAGTCCTACTACAATAAAACATCATCATAACACACAATTCTAACATCGATACGACATAGGGTCTTTAGGGTCGGAAGCCTAACACTCACTTACCTGGCGTCCTAGCTATGCCGAGCACCGTCCTTTGAGAACTTGGATTACCTAAGGCATTTTTATAACACAACATTAGTATTGACACTAAATCATAAATTTCAAAACTAAACGAAACCCCGAGTTAAGACAATTTTTCCAAAAACTATAATTCACTTCGTTCGGGCATTTCGTCGAGCACATTGTGCTCATCATTTACTTAACTCCGTCAATGGTGTTTTCACAACCTCCAACCATCAAAAATTAACCTAAAACTCTAACCAATCTTCATTAATTCATCCCAACTACCAAAATAACAATAAATGCGTCATTATTAACCATAAATATGGTAAAGCTATCTATTTACGACCAAAACTCGAAAATCTAAACCCTAACTCCATAAACCCTAACGAAATACAACCCTAAAATAACAAACTTAACGTGCCTAGAGCTTGGAGCTTACCTAGAATGTCGATTGGGGAAAGAAAAATGGAAGAATCGCCGGAGGAGAAGAGCGAATCGCCGGCGTGGGTGAAGAATCGGTGAAGGGAAGAAATCGCACGGAAGGAGGGGAGGAATAAAAATAAGGGCTCTGGAGAAAAATGAAAGAAAAAGGGGGAGAATTTCTTTTTAATAAAATTTGAGTTAGCTAATTACCTTCTTGCCCTTTTTATTAAATTCTTGCTTAAACTCGTTTATTAACCTATCAATTTAGTTTCTCCAAAATTCCCTTATTCCTCCAAAAATTTCAACTTATTCCTAAGATTCAAACAAAACTTCCCGTTCACTAATTGGACTTAATTTATTATTTCTAAGAATTAAAACGCTATAAGGCCTAAAATATCAAAATCAGAAAATCTAAAACTCAAAACCCATAACCAAAATTTCTGGGCATTACATGCAGCTTCTTAGTTTCTTCGGGGTTCATTCGGTAAGCTGGTTGATTAGGTAGCGCGGCTCTGGGTTGAAGATCAATTTGGTGTTCAATACTGCGTATGGGGGATAAACCTTTAGGTAAATCTTTCGGAAATACATCTTGGAACTAGTTGAGTAAAATCTTAACATTTTCAGGAATAACTCCTAGTTCCATAACTCTATCGCGAAAAAATATTAAAATCAAGGGATCTCCTCTACGTACAGACGCTTCCATTTGCTTCTTTGTCACGAATAGGTCAGCCTTCTTCTCGGCTTCTTTTCTTGC